>JAVIAB010000106.1:56385454-56818093 GCA_032433765.1 Megaustenia siamemsis
TAATTCAGAAATATCGTGACAACCCGTCGCGCCAGCGCCCCAAGAGCTCTCACTGAAGCTTAGAGATAAGGATGAACAGAGCAATATGAATTATTGCTACTTAAGGAAACACCTGCAGAGAATATTTATTTGAAATAGACCGATATTGCATTTCCATAATTGGTATTATGAGTTTAATTAATTCGTGTATACTTGCACTGAGTTGTCAATGGGAACAACAGAATGTGTAACAAGCTCGCTAGCCTAGTTGGGCCTACTGGAAAGTAGGAGTTTGTCTGATAGAGTAAAAAATAGATCTGACAAATGAGAGATAAATAGGTCGTACTCCCCAAAAATAGAATCAACCAGGAAGAGAGCATTAGGCCTTTCTCCCTAACATAGATTTAAAACAGGTGGAGAGCACCAGGCCTTTCTCCCTAAAATAGATTTAGACTAAGAAGCCAGGGCTTGACTGAAACGGACGGTATGAATACTTTGTATTTTAACACTCAAAATCTCAAAATGTCCGGACGAGGCAAAGGAGGATTGACACAGATGTCATGAGAGTCTAAGAAACTGAAAAAGAACAATGATTTAAAAGAACAGACGATTTGTTGCAACACAGAGAAATCTATTAAATGAAATAGAGATTACACAAGAATAAGAATAAAATAAACTCGCACGGAAGACGAAATCATGCCGAAGAAAACGCCAAACACAGGGAAGAAGACAATCCCAACTACCCAAGCCTTCCAGTCGAATTCAGAAGAAAGAACAGAGCAGATCAAGATTACCCAAGCCTTCCAGATGACTTCAGAAGAGAGATCCAAAACAGAGCAGGTCCAGATGCCTCCCAAGCTGTCAGATAAAGCGGAACACGCAACACATGAGTTTGACATAGACGAGAAGCACGTGAAAGGCACTTTGGTGGCAAATGTCAGCGGCCCAGACGCCTCAAAAATCTCAATGTCCATGATGACAAGCATCCTCGTAGGCCCCGCCGGGGTCATGTTCAACGGTATAAACACCTTGTACCGATTTAGCGACACGAGAAAGTGGTTTTTTACTTTAAAACCCGAAGCACACGAGCAGAGATACAATGATCTCCGAGACAAAACTATTCTACTAAAAGATCCAAACGTCACAATAGTGATATGCCACCAAGAAAAGGAGCGAGCAAGAGGATGCATCCACTGGATGCCACCAACACTGAAAAGCCAAAATGTTCAAGATATGGTATACAAAATGACCGGAGATAAAGAGGCCCAAGTAAAACAAGACTCCTTCCAAGCCGACAGGTGGACATTTTGGTATAAGCCAACCCCAGAGGTGGAAATACCATACTACATGAAAATAAGACTTACAGGGAAAATAAACGAAACTATCAAAGTTTTCGTGACCTTGCCAGGCAGGAGAACACCATGTTCCCACTGTGGTCTCGACTCACATTGGGAAAACCGGTGCCCCAAGAGACAAAGCCTGAGAGTCAGGACAGTCGAGGATCCAGTCCTTACTAAACAGGTCCAGACCGCAGATCCAAGTACAACCACTGCAGCACCTGCAGTAAATGACACAGCCCCGCCAACCAAAAAGAAGAAAGGTAACACCAAACAAAAAGAAACAGTACAAGTATCAAAGGATGACACACAGCAGCAGATTCACAGAACAAAAACCCAGACGACCACATCCACATTTTCCAAAGATGAGCCTGGAAGACAGAAACTCCAAGAAATACAACAGTACAACACACAACCAGCACAAGAATTTCAACAAAACGAGCACCAATGGACAAACACAAACTACTATTCAGATACAGATACAGATACAGAGTACAACGACTGGGAAAGGGAGATGCCACATTTCAGCGACCCAGAAGACAACTATCAGTGACACCCTCATGCCCTTCTTAGGGCAACAAAAACAAAAGTTATGAAATGGTTCCCATTTATGAAATAAATAAAATTATGGAAAATAAAAGTTCCCCAAATAAAAATAATCTATACTCTTACTACTACTACTACACTCAGTACTACTCTATTACTACTACTACTTCTACTACCCCAAAAAAAAAAAAAAAAAAAAAAAAAAAAAAAAAAAATAAAATAGATTTAAAACAGGGAGAGAGCATTAGGCCTTTCTTCCTATAATAGATTTAAAACAGGGAGAGAGCATTAGGCCTTTCTCACTAAAATAGATTTAAAACAGGGAGAGAGCATTAGGTCTTTCTCCTTAAAATAGATTTAAAGTAGGTAGAGTACTAGGTCGTATTCTCTTAAAACAGAGTCAACCCGGGAGAGAGCACTAGGGTGGTACTTTCTTAAACATAGAGACAACCTGGGAGAGAGCACTAGGGTGGTAATTCCTTAAAAATAGAGACAACCTGGGTGAGAGCACTAGGGTAGAACTTCCTTAAAATGAGAGTCAACCTGGGTGAGAGCACTAGGGTAGAACTTCCTTAAAATGAGAGTCAACCTGCGAGAGAGCACTAGGGTAGAACTTCCTTAAAATGAGAGTCAACCTGGGAGAGAGCACTAGGGTAGTACTTCCTTAAAATGAGAGTCAACCTGGGAGAGAACACTACATTAGTACTTCCTTAAAATGAGAGGCAACCTGGGAGAGAGCACTAGGGTAGTACTTTCTTAAAATGAGAGTCAACCTGCGAGAGAGCTGTAGGGTTGTTGTTCCTTAAAATGAGAGTCAACCTGGAAGAGAGCTCTAGGGTAGTACTTCCTTAAAATGAGAGTCAACCTGGGAGAGAGCACTAGGTTAGTACTTCCTTAAAATGAGAGTCAACCTGCGAGAGAGCTCTAGGGTAGTACTTCCTTAAAATGAGAGTCAACCTGGGAGAGAGTACTAGGGTAGTACTTCCTTAAAATGAGAGTCAACCTGCGAGAGAGCTCTAGTGTAGTACTTCCTTAAAATGAGAGTTAACCTGGAAGAGAGCAGTAGGGTAGTACTTTCTTAAAATGAGAGTCAACCTGGGAGAGAGTACTAGGGTAGTAATTCCTTAAAATGAGAGTCAACCCGCGAGAGAGCTCTAGGGTAGTTGTTCCTTAAAATGAAAGTCAACCTGCGAGAGAGCTCTAGGGTAGTTGTTCCTTAAAATGAGAGTCAACCTGCGAGAGAGCACTAAGGTAGTACTTCCTTAAAATGAGAATTAACCAGGTAGAGAGCACTAGGGCAGTACTTCCTTAAAATGAGATTCAACCAGGGAGAGAGCACTAAGTTAGTACTTTCTTAAAAATAGAGTCAATCTGGGAGAGAGCACTAGGGTAGTACTTCCTTAAAAATAGAGTCAACCTAGTAGAGAGCACTAGGGGAGTACTTTCTTAAATGAGAGTCAACCTGGGAGAGAGCACCAGGTTAGAACTTCCTTAAAATGAGAGTCAACCTGGGAGAGAGCACTAGGGTAGTTCTTTCTTAAAAATAGAGTCAACCTAGTAGAGAGCACTAGGGTAGTACTTTCATAAATGAGAGTCAACCTGGAAGAGAGCACTAGGGTAGTACTTCCTTAAAATGAGAGTCAACCTGGGAGAGAGCACTAAGGTAGTACTTCCTTAAATATGAGTCAACCTGGG
The DNA here is from genome assembly GCA_032433765.1 of Megaustenia siamemsis. NCBI lineage: Eukaryota > Metazoa > Mollusca > Gastropoda > Stylommatophora > Ariophantidae > Megaustenia > Megaustenia siamemsis. The sequence continues at coordinate 56,389,012 of JAVIAB010000106.1, forward strand.
AGAGAGCACTAAGGTAGTTCTTCCTTAAATAAGAGTCAACCTGGGAGAGAGTACTAGGGTAGTACTTCCTTAAAATGAGAGTCAACCTGCGAGAGAGCATTAGGGTAGTACTTCATTAAAATGAGAGTCAACCTGGGAGAGTACTAGGGTAGTAATTCCTTAAAATGAGAGTCAACCCGCGAGAGAGCTCTAGGGTAGTTGTTCCTTAAAATGAAAGTCAACCTGCGAGAGAGCTCTAGGGTAGTTGTTCCTTAAAATGAGAGTCAACCAGGGAGAGAGCACTAAGTTAGTACTTTCTTAAAAATAGAGTCAATCTGGGAGAGAGCACTAGGGTAGTACTTCCTTAAAAATAGAGTCAACCTAGTAGAGAGCACTAGGGTAGTACTTTCTTAAATGAGAGTCAACCTGGGAGAGAGCACCAGGTTAGAACTTCCTTAAAATGAGAGTCAACCTGGGAGAGAGCACTAGGGTAGTTCTTTCTTAAAAATAGAGTCAACCTAGTAGAGAGCACTAGGGTAGTACTTTCATAAATGAGAGTCAACCTGGAAGAGAGCACTAGGGTAGTACTTCCTTAAAATGAGAGTCAACCTGGGAGAGAGCACTAAGGTAGTACTTCCTTAAATAAGAGTCAACCTGGGAGAGAGCACTAAGGTAGTTCTTCCTTAAATAAGAGTCAACCTGGGAGAGAGCACTAAGGTAGTTCTTTCTTAAATAAGAGTCAACCTGGGAGAGAGCACTAAGGTAGTACTTCCTTAAAATGAGAGTCAACCTGGGAGAGAGCACTAAGGTAGTACTTCCTTAAATAAGAGTCAACCTGCGAAAGAGCACTAAGGTAGTTCTTTCTTAAAAATAGAGTCAACCTAGGAGAGAGTTCTAGGGTAGTACTTCTTTAAAATGAGAGTCAACCTGGGAGAGAGCACTAGGTTAGTACTTCCTTAAATATGAGTCAGCCTGGGAGAGAGCACTAGGGTAGTTCTTTCTTAAAAATAGAGTCAACCTGGGAGAGAACACTACATTAGTACTTCCTTAAAATGAGAGGCAACCTGGGAGAGAGCAGTAGGGTAGTACTTCCTTAAAATGAGAGTCAACCTGGGAGAGAGCAGTAGGGTAGTACTTCCTTAAAATGAGAGTCAACCTGGGAGAGAGCAGTAGGGTAGTACTTCCTTACAAATAGAGTCAACCTGGGATAGAGCACTAGGTTAATACTTACTTAAAAACAGAGTTTTGCAGATTGGTGAAAAGCTATCAGAATAGCGGGTGAAACGTGAAATTGGTTTGAAGTACCAAAAGAGATGAAGCAGGGATGCATCCTAGCACCATAAAAAGTAAAAGTAAAGTACCCCCCGTCACGCCAAGTGGCGGCGTATAGGGAAATATGGTGTTAGTGACCCTATATTTTACAGACCTTCAGCACATGATTTTTGGGGTAATGTGGTCGGTATTACGCCCGTGCTGCTTTACTTTCCCAGAAAAAATCCGGTACCCATTTAAGGCTGGGTGAACCCGGAGCCGTCGGTTGGGATCGAACCCTACCTCTTGTCCGTAGTAGTCCATAATAGTAATTTTTAGGGAATTAGTAAAACCCAGGTGTCCTCGCCAGGGTACGAACCCCGGCTGTTGCCGTGGTAAGCCAACCGTCTATCGATTGCGCTAACCGGACACCCATCCTAGCACCATACCTATGCAATATCTGTGCTAAGAACATCATGAGAAATGTCAAAAATGATGAAAGATTTGTGAAGTTTGACCCATTCACGATAAATGGCAACATAATTCCAGTACTCAGATACGCTGATGACACAGTCCTTTTCTCAAACAGTGCAGAAGGATTAAAAGAGACAATTGAGTGCATTAAAAAGCACAGTGAAGAGTAAAACCTCTGTTTAAACATACAGAAATTAAAGATCCAATGAAAAAACAAAAAGTCAACCTGAAATCATCAACAGTGAAGAAATTGATATTGTAACAAATTGAAAATTTTGGATCTGTAGTAACTAGCTATGGAGACTACCAGAAAGAGATAAAAAATAATATTAGCAACACAACAATTAAATGCTATGAATAACATGTCGTACAATACCAGAAAGGCAGTAATTTTAAAATGTACTTTATTAATTTACTTTACTTTTACTAATTAATAGGACATCGATCTTCCCGTTAGCAATATACGGTTATGAATCACGAACAATCCGCAAAGAAGAAAATCGATGAATTCGAAATAAAATGCTACAGAAAAAATCCTTAAAATACATTGTATAATGAAAAACAGCCATAACGACATATTAAAAGATTCAAACATTGAAAAGAACTTGCTGATACACACCATTCAACGGAGGAAAATAAAATAATATGGCCACGTCAAAAGACATAGCAGGCTGGACACAAAAAAACAATAACGGAAGGCATGGTTGCTGTGCGACGCTTCAGTAGCAGACCATAAAGAATGTGGCTTCAAGACATCAAGGAGACCTTGAACATAACAATAGAAGTGACAGCTCTGAGTCTAGAGACAGATTCTTTCAGACGAGCTGTGGTTAATTGAACGTGCTACAAAGGGAATTCGACATGATAATCTAAAAGCATTAGATTTTAACAGTAAATAACGGTTATTTTTGGTTACATGAATCTTAACAAACATAAGCAAAAACGTCATTGATAGCACGATAACCGTTGATGACACGATGCAGATTGGTTCACGTCAAAATAAAGTTATCTTCCACGTGTTTAAGCTACGTAGTGAAAGTGGTGTTATTGAAGTAAGAGTTGAATGATCAGTAAAACTTTGAATTGTCTGTCCAATTCGAACTTCGTCCAATCTAAGCATTTAATCCAAACACTTCCAGTGTGTTTTTTTTATTTTTGTTTATCGCATTATAGTGTTTTCTTGTTCTGGTTTCTTCTCTTATAGTTTTATAGAAGGCGCTATAAATTACTAAACTTAGTCAAATACCATTCAGAAGACGCTCTATATTACTAAACTGAGTCAAATACCATTCAGAAGACGCTCTAAATTGCTAAACTTAGTCAAATACCATTCAGAAGGCGTTCTAAATTACTAATCTTAGTCAAATACCATTCAGAAGGCGTTCTAAATTACTAATCTTAGTCAAATACCATTCAGAAGGCGTTCTAAATTACTAATCTTAGTCAAATACCATTCAGAAGACACTCTAAATTATTAAACTTAGTCAAATACCATTCAGAAGACGCTCTAAATTACTAAACTTAGTCAAATACCATTCAGAAGACGCTCAAAATTGCTAAACTTAGTCAAATACCATTCAGAAGGCGTTCTAAATTACTAATCTTAGTCAAATACCATTCAGAAGACGCTCTAAATTATTAAACTTAGTCAAATACCATTCAGAAGACGCTCTAAATTACTAAACTTAGTCAAATACCATTCAGAAGACGCTCTAAATTACTAAACTTAGTCAAATACCATTCAGAAGACGCTCTAAATTACTAAACTTAGTCAAATACCATTCAGAAGACGCTCTAAATTATTAAACTTAGTCAAATACCATTCAGAAGACGCTCTAAATTACTAAACTTAGTCAAATACCATTCAGAAGACGCTCTAAATTACTAAACTTAGTCAAATACCATTCAGAAGACGCTCTAAATGACTAAACTTAGTCAAATACCATTCAGAAGGGCGTATGTCTCTTGATTTGATAATCACAATAGCTTAATGGAACGGGGAAGAAAGGTTTTAATCTGGTTCAAAAGCGGAGCAGCGTGTGGTCAGAGTGGTAGGTGGTGCTAAGAATCAACTAAATTGCGATCAATCCGCTTTGTCCTAGATAACGCAAACCAACGTTTCTATAAAGGATAGCTATTTGAGCAGTTGTGATGTTTTAATGAACAAATATCGCCCCGTGCGCTGCCGGGTCCCGAAAGGGGGATAAAGAATTGTAGCGCTGTTCCTTTACAAGGCATGTTCGTAAGATACGATTAAGAAGAATTGGACATGGGGTCTGGTTATCATGCACTGTAAAAAAATAAGCCGTAAAAACTTCACCAACATGGATAAGTGAAAGAAAAGGGGAAAAAAAGTAAATTCGCCATCAAGGAAAGATGAGGGCTCTCTGTATAAGAGATGCGAAGAAGACAGATGGAAGCAGATATGATTATGATGGGGTGTGATAGTGTGACTCATCCATGTAGGATAATGGGAGGAGTAGAGGAAAGCGACGATCTGCAGAGGATGAATAAAGAACGACGCGGCGACGATGAAAGATAGAATAATTTCAGGCGGCGTACAAATTAAGAAAGTCTTGACGATTAGCAAGGAGACGTTAAATCTACCAAGCTCAGTCGCTGTGTCGTAATCAACTCTTAGATTACAGGTAAAGGCGCACAGATGTCCAGTCTGAAGCTTGTAGGTCCAGAGAAATGTTTGCTCTGGCGGACAGTTATGTAACGCGACGAAGCGGGCGATAAGCTCCAGTCGCGCAGGTGTGGACACGGAGTAGAGTAGCACTAAGACTAGACCGGAAACTCTTATATCGGCAGACACCTTGAAGTCCAGAGAAGACCATGAGATGAAAGCGGACAATTAAACTGCCCCGCGTAAACAAAGGGCCAAGGGAGGAGTTCTAGTTGTAGGTTTTTAGTTGTGGGAAAAGAAGGTTTGAGAAGATTGACAGATTGTCGACTAAAGTGATTAAAGTAATAAACTATGGACATAGTCAAGAAAGGCGGAGTTACAGAAGTAGTGACGGTCAACAGACGTAGGTTAGGCCGTATCAGTGGTCGGGGGGTGTGGTCACCTGGGACTTAAACGCCGAGACCCTGGGAACTATGGGGGATTTGAGATGCAGACAGGCAGACTCAGATTGAGATCCAGACTGACATTCAGATTCTGACATTCAGGGGAGAAACATTGAGATGGACACAGACCTTGAGATAGAAGAGACGGTGAAAATATAGTGAAGAAGTAGATACCTGCCTCAAGGCAGATGTTAGTCGGGACTTAGATGTACAAGTACGTTGAGATAATATTTGTGACAAGAGTTGGACTTAGAAAGTAGAACAGTTTAAAGCAGTCCTACTATACCAAGATATTAGATGTTAGTAAGTCCCAAAGGAAATTTTTAGAGAACGGACAGAGATAATCACACCGAGAGAAACGAGTGAAACGTGGATGTACAAGTAAACTTAGAAACGGACAGAACTGAATGAACTTAGATAGACTTAAGAATATTATACGATCACAAACGTTACTGACTATTCGTCATCGCCGATTGGCTAAGTCAAGTAACAACAGATTTTGTAAAACCACATGTAGAAGTAACTAATAAAAACTTTGTTTATATTTGTTCAAAAAAGGATGATGAGTGTTATATATTTATATGTGTCCCTCTGAAGTCAAGCCAGCGGAAAGCTACGAAAGCTATCAAAGACTATAAGAAGATTCCCCATCTAGAAGTTACTTGCTACAAGATAGACTCATCAAGGCCATAAAAGAAGTTAGATAAATAACCAAGAAGAAAGAACTTTATGGATGCAAAAACCCTAACAGGGGAAAACATGAGATGATCTTAAAAGAATGACAAGAAACAGAACGGCTTGAAAAGTGTTTGTTGAAGATATATGCTCCGCAGGGAGTTGAAAGGAAGTGGAAGAATGGACAAGTATTACTGCTGTAAAATAACATGTTGGAGACTTTAGTCTCTTTTATTTAAATATTTCATCATGTATTTGGATAGCGAAGTTCCTTTCTCGGCCTAATTGACGAGGGTTTGTTCCTGACTGTCTTTTTCACAAAACCGTCACCTGTACACCACTTAACCCCTTCGCTACGTCAGTTTGTTATTACAGCTAACCCGTGCATTTTCTTCCCTAGCAGGTTGAAATAAGTACTGTAATATGTACAGCACATATACAATTATGATTTCCTGTCCTGTGGCACTCACCCCATCCACCCTCCGTTCCTCTGATAGGACCATATTCACCCTCACCTACCACCCCCACAACTTGGCTGCGGTCAGGATCCTTAACCGGTATCGCTCCATTCTTTACTCAGATCCTACTACCCGCCTACTTGTCAGTGATCCTCCTTTGGTCGCCTTCAAACGTGACAGGAGTCTGAGAGACATTCTTGTCACGAGCCGCCTCCCCCGCTCAAACCTTGGTACTGTTAGTTGTGGACGTCGAGTTTGCAGAACTTGTGACTACGTGCGTTGTACCAATTCGGTCTTGTTCCCTAATAGGCGATTAGACATCAAGGAGGGGTTTACTTGTGTGTCACGGAATACCATCTACGCCATAATATGTAAGCATTGCCTGATGACGTACGTGGGCGAGTCTGGGCGATGCTTGAGTGACAGGTTTTGTGAGCATCTTCGTGATGTTGAGCAAAAGACTGGCAGCACGGTGTCTGCCCATTTCAACTCCCCTGGCCATAGTGGTAAACCTGACATGCAAATTACTTTCATTGTCTCGTGTCATTCCAGCAATCGTAGCCAGTTAGCCCTTGAGAGTCGCCTCATTGCCCAGTTGGGTTCGCTGTCCCCGCATGGCATGAACATATCGCTCCCATGCACATAGGACAACTACCACATATTTCTTACCCACATGCGCTACCGAACCTATACATGTATGGATATTTGTCTGCATATGTATTGACACATTTAGACACCTTCGAGTTTTCTTATGTGTGCTTTGTGGTAATATATACGGATTTATGCTTGTACGCATGTATGGTTAGGTACACATGCCTTTTTTTTACACTTCTGTTCGTTGTGCACACACACAGTTAGATATACACAGTTTATGCGTATCTTGTACCCATCTCCCCATATTTTTAGAACCCTTCCGTCTTCTCACTTGACTGCCTGGTCAGTGAGATATATAGCTGGTCATCCCGCCTACTTATTTTAATTCATTAAGAATCTGACCACGCTCTGGGCCACATGGAAGTGACCTTTTTTTTTTAAATTTCCTTTCTCGAGTCTGTAGCATATTATCGCAGTGTAGTTAGATTTGTGTACATATCCTTAAACATAGTTTTGTGTTGTTGTTTGTTGTTCCAGCTGAAGGCCTACTTGACCGAAACGTCGACTTTTGTTTTGTTAATTACCACGTAAAGCTGTTACCTTACCATTTTTCTTTAAAATTGTCATTGTCGTCAGCTTTACAGCAGCTTCGCATCTCATCTATATGCATCGTGATGCTTTTACTCCATATACAATTTTGATAGCAAGCGGGTGTACATTATAAACCTAAGTTTGCCTGTAATAGCCCATTAATGGATAATGATACTTAATATTGTAAATATGATTTATAAGACCATATAAAATAATGCTCTACATAAAAACATGAAAAGGTCTTAAGAAAATACCACGAATACAAGTTGGTTTGAAATATGTTTATTGAAAACATGTTCTCCATAATCCCTTCGACGGTGAAAGGCAAAGAAGAAGGACAATGAAGTTCTCTAAATTACAGGTGTAAGCATGAAGAAAATATATAAAATATAAATCAAGCTACTTACCGCATGTATTTTTTCATTGTACAGAACATAGACGATAAATGCTTGAACACAGACTATAGAACGTTCATAAAATCATGAACATCTTTAAAAAGTCATAGCTCCACAATATTCTGGGAGATTTAATTGAAATTGGTCTGTGCACTGCTGATCATTCCGACCTTAATATATTTTTTTGCACTTAGAAAACTAATCCCCTTTAGGATTTGTCTTATGTAAGTTATGTAAGATATTTGTGTTGGTGCCAGGACAGACAATTCAAAGTTTTACTGATCATTCAACTCTCCGGTTAAATTAATGCACACCACTTTCACTGTGTAGTCTAAACAGGTGGAAGATAATTTTTTTACGTGAACCAATCTGCACCGTGTCATCTATGATGCAATTACCATGTCATCAAAGACGTATTTAGTTTATGCATCTTTGCATGATTCACCACATTAAAAATAAACATAAACATAATTTACTGCCTACTTCTAATGTTTATGGCATCCTTTTCGTAATTTGTCTGAGATTATATAACAAAAACATTATTTCTGCAAAAATTTCAGGCTGCCTTAGAGCTTATAAGTTATAAAATCTTAAGGTCGGTGAAAATTGTAAAACTCGTGCAAAAATTCACTTTAGTTCATCAAATAGTTTTCGAGAAAATTTAAGGACACTGTGTTCCCGAATTTGTAAACGGTCTTTAGAATTAACAAATGTGAGACTCCCACACACGTGGCAGAGATGTCTGTATATGGAAAATTTAACCGTGTTGATTCTTAGATGTCTCCTTGAGATTTTTTTCTCCTTAGAAACAAGATTCATATCAAGGACAAAGCTGACAGGATGGCATCAAGGACATTTATTTTTAGGACATTAATTATAAGACAAGGGAGATTCAATGAGGTCATCGCTCTACGCCCATTATCTGGGTGAAAGTTTGGCATTTAACGTAAAGTGTCATCTGGAAATGTTTGTAGAACAAAATGGGAACAGGGGGGGATAAGAAGATCAAGCGGGGTGAATGTAATGTGGGTTTACCTGCAAAGTGTGGCTGGGCTGAGAAAGTATCGGCATCAGTGAGTGTGTGAGTGAGTGTGTGAGTGCGCGTGTGCACGTGTGTGTGTAAGAGTGTGTGTGTGAGTGAGTGCGTGCGTTTGTGTACATGTGCGTGAGTTTGTGTGTGTGTGTGTGAGTTTGTGGGTGTGTGTGTGTGTGTGTGTGTGAGTGTCTGCATGAGAGTGTGTGTGCGTCAGTGTGTGTGTGCGCGAGTGCGCGCGTGTGTGTATGTGCTAGTAGAAGAATAGTTTAGCAGCAAAACAACGAGATGAAGTTATTTTAATCATTAGACAGCGGAAGAGGTGGGAAAACAACACCAGAGAGTGGAGAGTCTCAACATTTGTCGCATCCTCTAAAACAGTAAATAATCGTGAAGGCTTGGAAAAGAGTTGGTGAAAAACATCATCAAAAGTACCCCAACGACAGCCAGGGTGAAGGGATTAATAATAATGATGAGTATGCTTCAATATTGAGCCGCGATAGCTCAGTGGTTAGTGAACTGGACTACAAAGGACAAGAGGGTCGAGTCCGATCCTGATAGGCGGCTTCCGGGTTCACCTAGCCTTAAATGGATATCGGATTTTTTTCTGGGAAAGTAAAGTGGCACAGGCGCAATACCGACCACATTACCCCAAAAATCATGTGCCAAAGGTCTGTAAAAATTATGGTCTCTAACGCAATATTCCCCATATGCCACTTGGGGTAACGGGGCTCTTTACTTTACTTTTTTATGACACATTTTTGGACGATGTGGTTGGCATCACGCCAGAGCGCCTGTACTTCTCAGAAAAATCTCTGATAAGTACTTTTAAAGTTTAGGTGAACCGCGGAGCCTTGTGTGATCTGCCACTCTTCTGGGACTCGAACCTGGGCCTGTCAGATTAGAAAGTTAGCACACTAACCATTTGACTAGTCACACTCTTAGTACTCATACTTATTTTTAAAATTATTAATGTGGTCACCACAACAAACAGCACAGTTTCTATTGGTAAAAAATAAATATATGAAACTCGTTTAAAAACTGGTGAATCAAGTAACAGTCCTTCGAGATCAAGCCCATCCTCTTGCTATTATCATGCCTGTTCGCTAACAACTGCTATACCACTGCTATACCACTTCTACACCACTGCTATAACACTGCTATACCACTACTATAACACTGCTATACCATTGCTACACCACTTCTATACCACTACTAAAACACTGCTATACCACTTCTATACCACTGCTATAACACTGCTAAATCACTTCTATACCACTGATGTAACACTGCTATAACACTGCTATACCACTTCTATACCACTGCTATAACACTGCTAAACAACTGGTATAACACTTGTATACCACTTCTATACCACTTCTATACCACTTCTGTACCACTTCTATGCCACTTCTATACCACAGCTATACCACTTCTATACCACTTCTTTACCACTACTTTTGCTTTGGCGTTCGCCAGTTTGTGCCTCTGGCGAAGTCCGTAGAGACCAGTAAATGAATTGTGCGTGTTAATCCGTTTTTCCCTGGCAGCCGTGTGCACAGGGGTCCCTCGCCGCACAGGCAGATAACTCCGTCTTTGGAAGTACTATTATTTTTTTCCGACGATGTGTAATTGACGTTTCAACCACGCTGCTGAGACCAGGGGTGGCTGCCGCAGAGAGAAATTACAAATATTTGAACACACAACCTCTCTGTCCCGAGACCGGCGTCTCACCTAGACACCTACTAGTCCCTCTTCGGGGTGCTTGAAGGCCAGACAGGAAAAGATAGAGAACGAAGAAAATAAACTATACTGATAAGCATTCGAGTGGTAAAAATAAAGCCGTTAATCGGTTAAGCCAACAACTTCAGTAATACTTCTAAACACACACGACATGAAAAGCCAGCAAAGGTCATATCTGAAGAGCGGTTGCTCCTGTCAAATGTGCCGTGTTTGAACCGAACGAAACATGATGATGATGAACTAAAATGCAAACAACAAAGCCGCAATAAATTAATCAAGAAGGAAATAACACAAAGGATATGAAATGTGAGTTTAAGACAACAAGTATAGAAGATACAGATCCCAAGCAACGGAGATATTGAGACTTCCGATATCAAGATATATGAAAACTGTACTACTAGCAGAAAATCCTAAAGATCTACAAGAATTACCAAATGAAATAAACATGACAAGCAAAAAATATGGACTAGATATGAATATCAAAAAGACTAAAACTATGATCATAAACAAAGAAAATACTCAAAACCCACAAGTTAAGTTAAAAAAGTAAAATACCCCCGTCACGCCAAGTGGCGTATAGGGAATATGGTGTTAGTGATCATACATTTTTCCAGACCTTCGGCACATAATTTTTGGGGTAATGTGGTCGGTATTACGCCCGTGCCGCTTTACTTTCCCAGAAAAAAAATCCGGTACCCATTAAAGGCTGGGTGAACCCGGAAGCCGTAAGTGGGATCGAACCTTACCTCTTGTCCTTTGTAGTCCAGTTAACTAACCACTGAGCTATCGCGACTCCCAAAACCCACAAGTGGATATCAAAATTGAAGGAATAGACCTGGAGACAGTTCAGAACTACAACTACCTTGGACATACTATAACCAGTGATGGAAAATGTACAACTGAAATAAACAAAAGATAGGAATGGCAACAAGTAATTTTAATGTCATGAAGAACATACTAACATCAAAACAAATAACACCAGGAATAAAACAAAGAATAGCAAAATGTTATGTCCTCTCAACGTTCCTATATGATGCAGAAACATGGACATTTGACAAGAAACCAGAATAGAGAATTAAAGCCTTTGAAATGTGAATATATAGAATAATAGGTAGAATTGGATAGAAGGAAAAGAAAACAAACGATGAAGTCTTAAAACAGCTAAAAATGAAACGAGAACTATTAAACACAATTCAAACAAGACAAATGCGATTTTTGGGCCATGTTAAAAGACACACCAGCCTACTAAAAGTAATCTTAGAGGGGAAAATACAAGGTAAAAGAGGCAGAGGCAGACCAAGACTAACATGGACGAGTAACATCAAAAGATGGACAAACCAGCCTATGTCAACCTGTACCATCAAAGCAAGAGACAGAGCAGACTGGCGCTCCATGGTAGCTAACCTTCGATGCGGAGATGGCACTCGATGATGAAACTCCAACTTAGACAATATTTTAATTTCACAATAATTTAATTTCACAATAATTTAATTTCACAATTTTTTAATTTCACAATTGTTTAATTTCACAATATTTTAATTTCACAATAATTTAATTTCACAATAATTTAATTTCACAATAATTTAATTTCACATTGAGCAAGTCCTTAACAATGTTTGTTTCTGTGACTAGATGATCTCGCTAACAATATTTTTTTCACATCTTGTATGCGACCTCTCTAACAACACACATTTTAAAAATGTTCTATTTACAGAAGCTGAGAGGCTAAAAAACACTTGTAAACAATACAATATGAAGATCAACATAAATAAAACCGAAGTAATTCTCGCAATAGCGAGAAAGAAAGAAAAACTAAACACAATAAAAGATAATACGACCCTGAAACAAGTAGAAAATTTTAAATATCTGGGTAGTATGTTAACCGGTTGGCTTACCACGGCAACAGCCGGGGTTCGTACCCTGGCGAGGACACCTGGGTTTTACTAATTCCCTAAAAATTAGTGGGAGCCGCGATAGCTCAGTGGTTAGTGAACTGGACTACTACGGACAAGGGGTAGGGTTCGATCCCAACCGACGGCTCCGGGTTCACCCAGCCTTAAATGGGTACCGGATTTTTTCTGGAAAGTAAAGCAGCACGGGCGTAATACCGACCACATTACCCCAAAAGTCATGTGCTGAAGGTCTGTAAAATATAGTCACTAACACCATATTTCCCTATACGCCACTTGGCGTGACGGGGGGTACTTTACTTTACTATGTTAACACAAGACAATAACTAAGTGACAGAAATAGATATAAGGTGTAACGAAGCATGCCAAGTTATACGTCAAGTAACAACACTATTCAAAAACAAAGCAATAAGTACGGAAGCTAAAAGGGCAATTTATAAATCAATTTTTCTACCAACTCTTGTGCTACCAGTGCCAGAATTGGACGCTGGACTCTAGAACAATAAGAAAGATAACGACAATCGAAATGAAATGTGTCAGAAGAATGATTGGAAACAGCTTAAGAGACAGAGTAAGAAACACTAATCTGAGGAAAAAAACTTGAAATTGAACCAGTCATCGAATATATAAAGAAACAACAGATAAAATGGTTAGGTCACATAACAAGATAAAAAAAGGTCTTCCGTTTTCAATATGGTGGAACGTAGTTCACGCTTTCTCGATCGCTGCAGAAAATGCATTTAGGGACTGATTGATTTCAGCTCTCTGATGCAATTTCTGCGTTAAAGTCAAAATGATGTTCTGCTTACCAAATCTGTGCAGATGAAGCGGAGTCGAACACACGGCAATATTCCTTTTTGACAAGTCAAGTGTTGTGAATGGGACCCTCCACCGTCTAGAGCTGATATGCAGTTTATGTCAACACATTGAGTGCTGTTCAATGCCCGTCGTTGGTATTGTTTGACGCAAGTTATTTACATGTTACAACGCATTAATGTGGACTGCTCCGTCAAGTCAACCGAAGTTTTTTTCTACAAAAGAACAACGTGACATGAACTAGCTTTAACAAATAATAATTACAGTGTGACACTTTATGAAATTCACAAAAGAATAACGTGACATGAACTAGCTTTAACAGATAATAATGACAACGTGACCCTTGTTGATATCTACAAAAGAACAACGTGACATGAACTCACTTTAACAGATAATAATGACAACGTGACCCTTATTGATATCTACAAAAGAACAACGTGATATGAACTCACTTTAGCAGATTATGACAACGTGACCATTGTTGATATGTACAAAAGAACAACGTGCCATGAACTCACTTTAACAGATAATAACGACAACGTGACGTTTGTCACCCCAACAAGAGAACAGAAAACCACTTGACAATAGGACGATTCTTATCTTAACTATGCATGACTTTAGCTTATGGCAATGGATGAACAATGCGATAGTCAACATAAAACACTTCCCGGAAACAATTTCTTGGCTTTATCGCAATTTGAATCACAGTTTGTAATTAGATTCTAAAAATCGTTACACCTCTTTTTAATTCTTTAGGACCTGATTCGTCTGTTTGTCGCTCATCACTTCGCCTTTTTCTTCTCATTTTGTCTTTTTAGTCTTGTCTTTTTTGTTATATCTGTTTTGAGTATTTTCAACTTTAACTACATTTCTATGAACTAGTCGTAGCTAACGACCTGACTGAACAGTAAAGTCAATCATAGCTAAACACCTAATACATAGAAACAACAATCATAGCTTAATATTAACATGCCCAGAAACAATAATCATAGCTTAATATTAACATGCCCAGAAACAATAATCATAGCTTAATATTAACATGCCCAGAAACAATAATCATAGCTTAATATTAACATGCCCAGAAACAATAATCATAGCTTAATATTAACATGCCCAGAAACAATAATCATAGCTTAATATTAACAAGCACAGAAACAATAATCATAGCTTAATATTAACATGCCCAGAAACAATAATCATAGCTTAATATTAACATGCCCAGAAACAATAATCATAGCTTAATATTAACAAGCACAGAAACAATAATCATAGCTTAATATTAACATGCCCAGACACAATAATCATAGCTTAATATTAACAAGCCCAGAAACAATAATCATAGCTTAATATTAACAAGCACAGCAAAAATAATCATAGCTTAATATTAACATGCCCAGAAACAATAATCATAGCTTAATATTAACATGCCCAGAAACAATAGTCATAGTTTAATATTAACATGCCCAGAAACAATAATCATAGCTTAATATTAACTTGCCCAGAAACAATAATCATAGCTTAATATTAACAAGCACAGAAACAATAATCATAGCTTAATATTAACAAGCCCAGAAACAATAATCATAGCTTAATATTAACATGCCCAGAAACAAAAATCATAGCTTAATATTAACATGCACAGAAACAATAACCATAGCATAATATTAGCATGCCCAGAAACAATAATCATAGCTTTATATTAACATGCACAGAAACAATAATCATAGCTTAATATTAACATGCCCAGAAACAATAATCATAGCTTAATATTAACATGCCCAGAAACAATAATCATAGCTTAATATTAACATGCCCAGAAACAATAATCATAGCTTAATATTAACATGCACAGAAACAATAACCATAGCTTAATATTAACATGCCCAGAAACAATAATCATAGCTTAATATTAACATGCCCAGAAACAATAATCATAGCTTAATATTAACATGCCCAGAAACAATAATCATAGCTTAATATTAACTTGCCCAGAAACAATAATCATAGCTTTATATTAACATGCACAGAAACAATAATCATAGCTTAATATTAACATGCCCAGAAACAATAATCATAGCTTAATATTAACATGCCCAGAAACAATAATCATAGCTTAATATTAACATGCCCAGAAACAATAATCATAGCTTAATATTAACATGCACAGAAACAATAACCATAGCTTAATATTAACATGCCCAGAAACAATAATCATAGCTTAATATTAACATGCCCAGAAACAATAATCATAGCTTAATATTAACATGCCCAGAAACAATAATCATAGCTTAATATTAACTTGCCCAGAAACAATAATCATAGCTTAATATTAACAAGCACAGAAACAATAATCATAGCTTAATATTAACAAGCACAGAAACAATAATCATAGCTTAATATTAACATGCCCAGAAACAATAATCATAGCTTAATATTAACATGCCCAGAAACAATAGTCATAGCTTAATATTAACAAGCACAGAAACAATAACCATAGCTTAATATTAACAAGCACAGAAACAATAATCATAGCTTAATATTAACAAGCACAGAAACAATAATCATAGCTTAATATTAACATGCCCAGAAACAATAATCATAGCTTAATATTAACAAGCACAGAAACAATAACCATAGCTTAATATTAACATGCCCAGAAACAATAATCATAGCTTTATATTAACATGCACAGAAACAATAATCATAGCTTAATATTAACATGCACAGAAACAATAATCATAGCTTAGTATTAACATGTGTATCTGTGTTAGTCATGTGTCATATCTTTGTGCGTGCATGTCTGTGTTAGTCATATCTCATATCTTTGTGTGCATGTCTATGTTAGGAATATCTCATATCTTTGTGCGTGCATGTCTGTGTTAGTCATATCTCATTATCTTTGTGTGCATGTCTATGTTAGGAATATCTCATATCTTTGTGTGCATGTCTATGTTAGTCACATCTCATACCTTTGTGTGTGCATGCCTATGTTAGTCATGTTTCATATATTTGTGTGTATGTCTATGTTAGTCACATCTCCTATCTTTGTGAGTGCATGTTTATGTTAGTCATGTCTCATATCTTTGTGTGTTTGTGTTTAGCCATATCTCATATCTTAGTTTGTTAGTGTGTTATATATGTGTTAGTCATATCTCATATTTTGGTGTGTATCAGTATTAGTCATGCCTCATATCGCTGTGTGCATGCCAGTGTTAGTGACATCTCATATCTTTGTGTGTGTATGTCTGTGTTAGTCACCTCTAGTGACTCTGGCAGATGGTGCTCGTAAACCTGGCAGGGCCGACCATCTAAGGGCAGAATCCCCCTACAGAAAAGACAATCTGCTGCTTTGCAGGAAGATTGAGGACAATCAAAGGCTAAGGAAAGCAAACCTGATTAAAATACTGGCTGAAATTGGATGCACTGGGCCACATGCGCAGAACACAGTGCAACGTATTAATGGGTGTTTAATCAGAGTGGATCTAGCAGACTCTAATTATGATGTTCTGTCTGTGGGGTCGATCAATTCACTTAAACAGACAGCTGTCTTCATGTGAGAGTCTGGAATCCTACTCTGATTGAGTCTTGATCGCAGAGAGAGAGAGAGAGAGAGAGAGATATTAACATACACAGAAACAATAATCAAAGCGAAAAATCTGACTATAAATCATTTCTATATTATTTAATGCCAGACTGTATATCAGAGTAAATATTAAGTGCAGACTAAAATACATAACAATGCTAGTCGTGGCAACAGAGTGACTATATAGCAATGCTAGTCGTGGCAACAGAGTGACTATATAGCAATGCTCAAGGATTACTATATCAAACAGATTATGATTACAGACCAGAGTTGATCATCGCTCAAGACCTGACTATATATCAAAGCTATTCTATTGGCAAATCTGATTATAGAGCAAAGTTAATAATTACTACTAACTCTAATAATACACAAGCTATCGATACAAAACATCTCTCTCTCTCTCTCTCTCTCTCTCTCTCTCTGCTATCAAGACTCAATTAGAGTAGGATTCTATACTCTCTCATGAAGTCAGCTGTCTGTTTAAGCGAATCGATTGCCCCATATAGTTTCTCTTCCAGGGTGGTGAGTGCGGACCACATTGCGCTTCGCAGGTCTGTGTACTGGGGGAAATCCTGTAGAACATGTTTTGTAGTCATAGTGTCCAGTGTACAGTGGCATAGGCTGGTTGCACCTATTTTGAATTTGGTGAACATGTGATTTCTCATTCTATTGTGGCCAGTGCGTAGGCGAAGTATGATGACTTGATCCCTCCTTGATAGTTGGTGGTATCCGTCACTCTTGTTATGCTTTGGGTGTTCTCGTTTCCATTTTTCATGGTACTGACCTTTGAGGATGGATTTGGCTTCATCATAACTGAGCGGATGGTTCTCTTGTGGTAATCTCCCTCCCTCTTTAGCTAAATTGTCTGCGCGTTCGTTCCCGTGTGTATTACAGTGTGATGGTATCCACTGAATAACTACTCTAAAACATATATAAACAGCAGATCTAGTGGTCGCTACATATCTCTAGCATTTTAATCATAAACCAAGGGCAAGGTCTCTCCATCCATCCTTATTCTTTTTCTCCACTTCACACCAGGCTAGAACTATCAATCTTCTTAAGAGTTTCCATGTCTTTTCTTCTCCATGTATTCCTAGGTCTTCCTGGCTTTTTCTTCACGTGTGGGTTTCATGATAATACATGTTGTGAAATCGTGTTTTCTTAGTGCGTTTAATCCATCTCATTTTCTATACATGATGTGTTGCTTGATTGGTTCTAGTTTTATTCTTTCTCAATTATCTTCATTTCTCATTTTACTACAACCATCTGATGTTCAGAATTTCCATTGAAAATATTTCTTTGTAAATATTTGTATTTTTCACTTCTTTTGTAACTCTAACACACAATGCCAGACCTGGACTCTAGACTCAAGAACAGTCATCATCATCATGTGCCATACCGGTTGGCGTAGGTGATCATGTCCCTCCACAATTATCTATCTACAATGCATCGTATCAGTTCTGTTGTTGACTGTTTTTCATGCCATTACGCCAAGCCATCCAGTATTTTCTCTCTGTGTCGTCCGTGATCTCTCTTTGCTTTTATTTTCCCAGTTGCAACCAAGTATTCCAACTTTCCTCTTCTCATGATGTGCTCGAAAAATGTTGATTGCTTCTTTCTGATGTTTTTTAAGAGATCCCAAGAACAGTAAGAAGAAAAAAACACTACGCAGATAAAAAGTATTAGACGAATGGCAGAAAACATCCTGAGAGGTAAGATCAGAATAAAGAACTGAGAAAAAAAGCTAGGAGTAAATTCCGCCATTGAATATATAAAGAAACAACAGATAAAATGGTTTGGCCATGTAATTATGAACAAAGTTGTTTTTTTTAAAACTATACAACGAGTATTTTACTCAACGTTACGAAAGCACCAGATTCAACCGGCCACGAAAAAGATGGATTGATTGAATATTAGAAACACTAGGAAACATAACAGCAGCAGAAAGAAACAGAAGAGTAAATTACAGCAAACAATATTTCCCTTTAACGCTAAAAGACAAATGAGAAAAGAAAGAAGAAGTAGCACAATTTGATGTCTTTTTCTCCCTGACTTCGTTAGGCTGTATCGCGACTTTACGTGATTTTATGTAGTTTATATCTATTTCTAAATTACCCCGTGACATAGATCATAGCTAATGCCCTTACTCGCTCGACAAGTCCTTTTCTTGGAACCCCCAAGGGAGAAAACAAAGGGAAATGCCAAAATATACTTGGAGAAGACAGGTGGAAAGAGAGATTAAGAGACTGGGGAAGACATAGAACGATCTGAAGAGAAAAGCAAAAAACATTACTCCTTGGATGGAAAGTATTTAAAGACCTATGTTTCACATGATGTTGAAGACTTATGCTTCAAATAATGTTGAAGACCTATGCTTTAAAAAATGTTGAAGTCTTATGCTTCAAATAATGAAATAATGTTGACGATTTATGTTTCAAATAATGTTGACGACTTATGTTTCAAATAATGTTGAAGACCTATGCTTTAAATAATGTTGAAGACTTACGTTTCAAATAATGTTGAAGACCTATGCTTTAAATAATGTTGAAGACTTATGTTTCAAATAATGTTGAAGACTTATGTTTCAAATAATGTTGAAGACTTATGCTTCAAATAATGAAATAATGTTGAGGACTTATGCTTCAAATAATGAAATAATGTTGAAGACTTATGTTTCAAATAATGTTGAAGACTTATGCTTCAAATAATGAAATAATGTTGAAGATTTATGCTTCAAATAATGAAATAATGTTGAAAACTTATGCTTCAAATAATGAAATAATGTTGACGATTTATGTTTCAAATAATGTTGAAGACTTATGATTCAAATAATGTTGAAGACTTATGCTTCAAATAATGAAATAATGTTGAAGACTTATGCTTCAAATAATGAAATAATGTTGAAGACTTATGCTTCAAATAATGAAATAATGTTGAAGACTTATGCTTCAAATAATGAAATAATGTTGAAGACTTATGTTTCAAATAATGTTGAAGACTTATGCTTCAAATAATGAAATAATGTTGAAGATTTATGCTTCAAATAATGAAATAATGTTGAAAACTTATGCTTCAAATAATGAAATAATGTTGACGATTTATGTTTCAAATAATGTTGAAGACTTATGTTTCAAATAATGTTGAAGACTTATGCTTCAAATAATGTTGAAGACTTATGCCTCAAATAATGAAATAATGCTGAAGACTTATGCTTCAAAGAATGAAATAATGTTGAAGACTTATGCTTCAAATAATGTTGAAGACTTATGCTTCAAATAATGAAATAATGTTGAAGACTTATGCTTCAAATAATGAAATAATGTTGAAGACTTATGCTTCAAATAATGAAATAATGTTGAAGAATTATGCTTCAAATAATGTTGAAGACCTATGCTTCAAATAATGTTGAAGACTTATGCTTCAAATAATGTTGAAGACCTATGCTTCAAATAATGAGATAATGTTGAAGACTTATGCTTTAAGTACTGTTGAAGACTTATGCTTCAAATAATGTTGAAAACTTATGCTTCAAATAATGTTGAAGAACTATGCTTCAAATAATGAGATAATGTTGAAGAACTATGCTTCAAATAATGTTGAAGATTTATGCTTCAAATAATCTTGAAAACCTATGCTTCAAATGATTTTGAAGACCTATGCTTCAAAAAATATTGAAGACCTTTACTTCAAATAATGTTGAAGACCTATGCTTCAAATAATGTTGAAGACCTATGCTTCAAATAATGTTGATGACCTATGCTTCAAATAATGTTGAAGACCTATGCTTCAAATAATGTTGAAGACCTATGCTTCAAATAATGTTGATGACCTATGCTTCAAATAATCTTGAAGACCTATGCTTCAAATAATGTTGAAAACCTATGCTTCAAATAATGTTGAAGACCTATGCTTCAAATAATCTTGAAGATCTATGCTTCAAATAATGTTGAAGACCTATGCTTCAAATAATCTTGAAGACCTACGCTTCAAATAATGTTGAAGACCTGTACTTCAAATAATGTTGAAGACCTATGCTTCAAATAATGTTGAAGAACTATGCTTCAAATAATGTTAAAGAACTATGCTGCAAATAATGTTGAAGACCTATGCTTCAAATAATGTTGAAATTGGGGAGACAAA
The DNA here is from genome assembly GCA_032433765.1 of Megaustenia siamemsis. Classification (NCBI taxonomy): domain Eukaryota; kingdom Metazoa; phylum Mollusca; class Gastropoda; order Stylommatophora; family Ariophantidae; genus Megaustenia; species Megaustenia siamemsis. The sequence continues at coordinate 56,409,726 of JAVIAB010000106.1, forward strand.
AACACCCTTACTCACTGCCATTTCTTTCTCACAGAACAGTGTACCTATTTTCAGCAGAGTGACCATGAAGCGTCAAACTGTATTTGAAACCCTGTCCATTTTATCTTCCAGTAAGAGCGTAGCCATCACGCTGCAGACATTCTGCATAGAACCGTCAAACAATTTAAGATTTAAATTAAGTCCACTTTGTTCTTTCCCCTGGTTGCAATCTGACAAAGCAATCAATGGCAAGCAAACCGATTAGCGTTTCCTGAGACTAAAAGTAAATTTCCACCTAGATCGATCCGTATAAAACCCAAAGCCGGATCAACCTTTAACATCCCTGCCTTCATCTGTTCTTTGTCTTGTCGCTCTTTTGCATTCCCTTTTGATTTTGCGGCCCACTGCACTGGTAGCTCTTGCTGTGGTTTCTGATTTTTATCGGAGCCCGCAGCTTGTTAGGTTGTTGTATTCTTGTTGTCGCAGTGTATTTTTCATGCATGCAGCCCCTGGATTGCTAGTTGCAGATTTTTATTAAAAACACATTTAAATGTAACTTGCAAGCTCTACGAATCTCTTATTCTCCGATCTGTTTGCTGTTTCTTGCGCTTTTTTTAAATACTTGCTCGGGTAAAGGCTGTTTTTTTTTAAAAACTAACAATATGTAATGATGAAAGGTGATTTTAATTCGTTTGCAGTGATACCAGGGCCTTCCATAACCAAAGAACCAAATGAAAAAATGTGATTCTAATTCGTTTGCAGTGATACCGGGGCCTTCCATAACCAAAGAACCAAATGATGAAAGGAAAGCTCTTTATACTGAGCTTTACAGAAAGAGTCAGTCAGGTCATCAGAAGCGGCCCTTCAAAAAGGCATTTCGACCCTTTACCTTCTGGGAACTCTAAGGGGATGGAAAGTTCCGCCAGGATCATGGCTCACAGACGTAGGCCTTTTGCTTAGTTGAAAATTAAAATTCACAACATGTTACAGGGGAGCCGCGATAGCTCAGTGGTTAAGTGAACCACTAAGGTTCGCTAAGATACTAAGGACAAGAGGTCGGGTTCGATCCTGATCGACGGCTTCCAGGTTCACCCAGCCGTAAACGGGTACCGTATTTTTTTTTCTGGTAAAGTAAAGCGATACGGGCTGACCACATCGCCTCGCAAAAATTGTGCCGAAGTTCTATTTAAAAAAATAGCTTCATATTCCTACATGCCATGAGGCGTGCCGGAGCCATTTATGTTTATTTACTTTATGTTACGTATACAATAGAACAGACTTCGGTGTACGCAATATGTTACTTGTACAATAGAACAGACTTCGGTCTACGCAATATGGTACGTATACAATAGAACAGACTTCGTTCTACACAATATGTTACGTATACAATAGAACAGACTTCGGTATACGCAATATGGTACGTATACAATAGAACAGACTTCGGTGTACGCAATATGGTACGTATACAATAGAACAGACTTCGGTGTACGCAATATGGTACGTATACAATAGAACAAACTTCGGTCTACACAATATGTTATTTATACAATAGAACAGACTCTGAACTACACAAAACTTCTGATCGAGTCATATGCCCATATCTAGCAGCAACTTTCTGTCATTTTGACAATGTGTATGAGAAAGAAACCTTCAAAGTTATGTTCTGACAGTCTTGATATTAGAAACTGAATAATAGACAATCATATACATGTATATATATATCGTGCAACTGTTGGATACCAGAGAAATGTGGTTTTACAGAAGAATTTTTACTATACCATGGATAGCTAAAAAAATGAGTAACGAAGAGGGATAAACAGCATCAAAGAAGCGCTACAGCAATATCACAATATCAACTGACAATGAGTGAAGCCGCCAAAAGGACGAGAACTTTTAATCTCCCTCGCCACCAGAACGGGTTCAAGAAGAAATGAAGAGACAACTGAGAGCGAAGACGTTATAGAAGTGGTCAAAGTAAAAAGAAAAAATAATAAATTTGACAAGAGACAATCACACACTTTGGCCTCGTAATAAGAGGGGAAATTGCAAATTGTGGAAAAAAAGGCTGAGACCAGTAATAGAACTACAGTTAAGGGATTAGGAAATTGGGTTCCGAAAAATACAGAGGATGTACTGACGCTCTATTCACCACGAAACATCCAGTTAAATAGACGTTAGAACACAATCAAAATGTGTATATAGCTTTTATTGACCAGGGAAAAGCATTCGACAGAGTAAACAGAGAACTGTGGGAGATACTAACAACATACGGAGTAAGCCAACATCTAACCAACTTAATACAAGTCTCTACATCAACAGCAGATGCAGGGTCAGAACAGCTGCAGGTTACACATATCACTTCCAAGTTAGATCAGGTGTAAGTTAAGGGTGAGTACTATACCCCCTTCTGTTTACTACATACATAGACAATATATGCAAGTTAGCCAACTCATCAGTGACAGAGGAGATCAACGAGCTTTTATTTGCAGACGATCAGGCACTAATACATGGAAAAATAGAAGATCTACAAGAACACTTAAATGGACTCAACAGCATAGGCACAAATTACAACATGAAAATCAACATCAACAAAACAGAAGTCATGAAAACTTCAAAAAGAGAAACAGAACATCAATATAACTATAGAAGGCAGACAACTAAAAGAAGTCGAGGAATTTAAATACCTGGGAAGTCTAGTGATGAACGACAATTCACAAACAGCAGAGATAGACTCAAGATACATCAAAGCTTGTCAAATCATTAGAGAGCAATTACCATTATTGTCCAACAAGAAAATAACTCTAGAGACAAAACTGGCACTCTACAACATAATTTTCATACGAACGTTGTGCTACCTGCCTGCATCCCTAGACGCAACAACAATAAGAAAATTAACCTCTACTGAGATGAAATGTGTCAGACGAATGACAGGAAACAGTCTGAGAGATATAATCAGAAATGAAGATTTGAAAAAAAAAAACTAGGAATAGCCACCCGCCATAGAATATATAATGAAACAATAGATGAAATGGTTCGATCAACGTGACAATATAGAGAGATCAAAACACAACACAACGAGCCTTCAATGAACGTTGCTAGAATACCCGACCCAAAAGCCTATCACGAAAAAGATGGATTGACAGAATATTAGAAACACTAGGAAACATAGCAGCATCAGGTAGGAACAGAAGAACATAAGACCGCAAACTATATATCCCCTCGATGCTGAAAGGCAAATGGGGAAGGAAAGAAGAAAAGAAGTGAAATGCAATGTGACAAGTGAAACAATTGAAAGTCGAAGATATAGCAGGAAACTAAGTGCGAAAGGATAACAGACAGTTCAAAAGAATGATTTGCAAAGGTGTAACAACAGAGATTATAAACAACTATAGAGATAGACAGTTGTGGAGAGACTTGATCACCTACTCTGCAGTACCTGATGATGATGATGTTGTAGATCTCTTCGTTATCGAATTTATTCTCTAAACAAAAAAATAAAGACGTCAATGTTTCTCTGCCATGAGCTAATCAGCAATCTTTTCTCTTTTTTAAATATTTATTTCTATAAACACTACACTATTTTTAGTTGCTCAACGTGCTATGGCGTAGCTGCATCTCAGTACATTTATCTTGTTCTGTTTCACCTGCTTTTTGTTTTTTTTTTTGCTTCTGAGAAAGTCTGTGAGGACGAAAACTTCATTGCTCTTTGTTATGTTCTCTTTTATCTTTAGTGTTACCACAACACCGCACTTCTTTGTCTATTCCCATATTAAGCAATCTTCCTGTTTACTCCTAATTAAATAGACTATTTCCAGTTGCTTTGATCATTAACAATTCAGGGCTTGTTAACTGAACCCTATATTTTGATTGCAATTTACAGAAAAATGCAGAGTAATGTGTAGATGAACAGGTTATACTTTATTTCGAAAACAATTCATGTGTGTCTGTGTGTGAGTGCTTGCGTGAGTGCGGGCGTGTGTGTGTCTGTGTGTGTGTTTGTGGCGGCGGTGGCGTGCAGTTACTGTCGTTTTTATATATCTTCTTATTATTTTCTCTTTTCACTGATACCTAAAAGGTGTCGTGGCTTATATCATTTGTCGTTCTTGAGCGGCTCGTTCTGTCTGAATTAGTGATTTTTCTTTGTTGAAAGGAAATCAAATTATATATCAACCTCCACAAATTCAGTCGAAGCAAAATGTAATATAAATTCTCTCCAAATACCTTGAATAATCAAAGAAAGAGAAAAATAAAGACAGTTACAAAGCTCTGAACACGACGAAGTTAAAACTGATAATGTTCTGTTCTGTTTATGAAATCAGTATCACTGCAATATCCACTCAAGCCGCAGATCTCGCCAAAGCCCGGTGGGAAATTTTGTTGTCAGTGATCGACTACCGTACGGCCCCAATCTCTGCGCACAGGCGACGATACCAAACGACTTCCATCAAATAGAAAGTCCACAGTCACTTCCTTACTCCAGTTTCATCGAAAACACACATTTAAAACACACATCTAAAGCACACATTTAAAACACACATTTAAAACACACATTTAAAGCACACATTTAAAACACACATTTAAAACACACATTTAAAACACACATTTAAAACACACATTTAAAACACATTTAAAACACACATTTAAAGCACACATTTAAAACACACATCTAAAGCACACATTTGAAACACACATTTAAAACACACATTTAAAACACACATTTAAAGCACACATTTAAAACACACATTTAAAACACATTTAAAACACACATTTAAAGCACACATTTAAAACACACATCTAAAGCACACATTTGAAACACACATTTAAAACACACATTTAAAACACATTTAAAGCACACATTTAAAACACACATTTAAAACACATTTAAAGCACACATTTAAAGCACACATTTAAAACACACATTTAAACACACATTTAAAACACACATTTAAAACACACATTTAAAGCACACATTTAAAACACACATTTAAAACACACATTTAAAGCACACATTTAGAACACACTTTTAAAACACACATTTAAAGCACACATTTAAAACACACATTTAAAACACACATTTAAAGCACACATTTAAAACACACATTTATAACATACATTTAAAGCACACATTTAAAACACACATTTAAAACACATTTAAAGCACACATTTAAAGCACACATTTAAAGCACACATTTAAACACACATTTAAAACACACATTTAAAACAAACAAAGCAAACGAAACGGTTTAAATGACAGCGTTAATCAGAACAAAAACATGGACTATTTGGATTTTGCGTTGTCGATTGGCAACCGTTAGCATGATCAAACTCCAGTGCGAGCTAAGCCGACTGTAGGCAACAATTTCAAACAACATAATCGAAAACAGAGTGCCCACAGTCACTTACAACTAAAATTCAATCGAATAAATAAAATAAAAATATAGACATCACAAACAACTGTTTTAGTATTCTCTAAAAGGTCCGACAGCTATGCCCGCCATCTTTCCCGGAAGTAAACAACAAAAGAGCCCCATCATGCCATGTGGCGTAAAGGAAAAATTGTGTTAGTGGCCATCATTTTTATAGACTTTCTACTTATGATTTTGGGGATAATGTGGTCGGTTTTACGTCCGTGCCGATTTACTTTCCCAGAAAAAAATCCAGTATCCATTTAAGGCTGGGTGAACCCGGAAGCTGTTGATCAGGATCGAAACCGACATCTTGTCATTTGTAGACCAGTTCATTAACCACTGAGCTAACGCGGCTCCCCTTCCCTGAAAGTGCTAATGTTTAATTAAAAAAAAAAAACACACAGATTAAATATGACGGAATAAAGAAAGAGTATAAGCGAAATATGGTGAACTAAAACAAACGGCATAAGACAACGAAAACTAATTTACACTTTTGAAAACTGAGAAGTTTGTAATCTTTCCCAAATCACGCAGTTCTTGTGCATACAAATTCTCAAAATACAAAAACGAAATGACATGTCTTTACGAACCAATCTATTTGTGTGTAGTGATGCTTGCATGCTAGAAACAATTAGGGTTATATTAGGATTGGACAGCATATAGATTCCCGTGTTTACTTCTGTTGACAGGGTAATTTACACTGGTTTTTTTTTTTCAAAACATGCATATACATATTCTAACTGAGAATCTACATTCAAACATATATAATAGAGAAAAAAAGAGAGAGCGAGAGAGAGGAGAGAAATGGAGAAAGAGATAGGGAGAGAGCGAGAGAGAATGAGAGAGAGGAACTGAGAGAGAGATTGGGAGTGAGAGAGATAGAGAAAAGAAGTGAGAGAGCGAGAGAGAGCGAGAAAGAGAACGAGAGAGTTGAGAGATGTGGGGTAGAGATAGAGAGAGATAGGGAGAGAGCGAGAGAGAGGGCACGAAAGAGAGAGAGAGAGAGAGAACAACGTAAAAAGTAATAAAGGCTGTGAACAGTGAAAAAGAGGGAGAACAAAAATATGAAGAAAAAGTATGATGTCCGCCCGATCCATTGGTTGACCGTCCTCAACGACAGCGCAGCTAGTCAAGCTATCCGCTCTTTCATTTCCCCGTACAACCGCATGTCCTGGGACGTAGACAAAGGTGATCTTACATATTTTTACTTCTGCAATGACTCTACCTATTGCAGACGTACAGAGCCCGCCTTCGCTGTTTTAATCATGCTCATCGAATCACTCAGAATGCAGGCGTGGATGTAGTAGTCTAGTGGGTGTAGTAGTCTAGTGGGCGTAGTAGTCTAGTGGGTGTAGTAGTCTAGTGGATGTAGTAGTCTAGTGGGTGTAGTAGTCTAGTGGGTGTAGTAGTCTAGTGGATGCAGTAGTCTAGTGGGTGTAATAGTCTAGTGGGTGTAGTAGTCTAGTGGGTGTAGTAGTCTAGTGGGTGTAGTAGCGGTAGACTGTAGACATCAGCGTTAGTCCAGTGTAGTAGTCTAGTGGGTGTAGTAGCCGTAGACTGTAGACATCAGCGTTAGCCAAGTGTAGTAGTCTAGTGGGTGTAGTAGTCTAGTGGGTATAGTAGTCTATGGGTGTAGTAGTCTAATGGGTGTAGTAGTCTAGCGGGTATAGTAGTCTAGTGGGTGTAGTAGCGGTAGACTGTAGACATCAGCGTTAGACCAGTGTAGTAGTCTAGTGGGTGTAGTAGCGGTAGACTGTAGACATCAGCGTTAGCCCAGTGTAGTAGTCTAGCGGGTGTAGTAGTCTAGTGGGTGTAGTAGCGGTAGACTGTAGACATCAGCGTTAGCCCAGTGTAGTATTCTAGCGGGTGTAGTAGTCTAGTGGGTGTAGTAGCGGTAGACTGTAGACATCAGCGTTAGCCCAGTGTAGTAGTAGAAATGTGGTAGTAGAAATTTGGTTGTACAGAATAGTGTTGCAAATATAAGGTGACCATATTTTTGAAACCTTAATCCGGGACGGATTAATTTGACATAAATTTCCCATAAATAATATGAAATTTCTTCTGTCTTTTTAAAGTGAATAATACATATTATATATATATATATATATATATATATATATATATATATATATATATATATATATTAAAACTAACTAAAACACCTACAAATATAGGCTTATAAATCGTTATCAGGAGATTAAAAAAAACAAAAACATTAGTGATACTCACTTAAATGGAAGGTGAAGCAGAGTTGTTGTACTTTTCTGATCAGTATTTCAGTATAAAAGATTTAAAACTTGGAGCGCATTTTACTGTTACTATTTCGTTAAATGAACAGCCAGTTCAAATTTTTAAATATTTTCTACACAACGACGGAATAATGTACATTTTGAAGTCGAAGAAACGTTTACCATATTATCAAAATTGGTAAACGTTTGTGTCCCTAATGTATTTTAACAAATCCGGGACAAAAGCTAAAAAATCTGCCAAAATCGGGACAAATTCGGGACAGTAACAAATCCGGGACAAAGGTTGAAAAAAAGAGTAAAAAATTGGGACTGTCCCGGAAAAATCGGGACGTCTGGTCACCTTATGCAAATACCATGGACAGCTAAGAAGAGTAATGAAAACTTTCTGAAAGAGATCAAAACAAAAAGAGAGATAATTTCCAATATTAGGAAGAAACAATCATCATTTTTTGGCCATGTAATGAGAAAGAACAGCTTGAATATATTGTAACAACTGGGAAAATTGAGGGACGAAGAGATAGAGGGAAGCAAAGAGAAAAATTACCAGACAGCTTTAAAGAATCGATTGGCAGAAGGTCAACAACAGAAATGATAAATAACTGTCGTGATCGAAAATTGTGGAGAGACATGATCACCTACGCCAGTAGGCCTGGTACTTTATGATGATGATAAAACATTTCTACAACTGTGTATCATTGACAACATCTAACCAACCTAGTTAAAAGTATCTACATCAACAGCAGCTGCACAGTCAAAACAGCACCGGGTTACACAGACCACTCCAAAGTTAGATCAGGTGTAAGAAATGGGTGTTTACTATCCCCCTTCTGTTAACTACATACATAGACTATGCATGCAAGTTAGCCAACCCATCAGAGACAGAGGAGATCAACGAGCTTTTATTTGCAGGCGATCAGGCACTAATACATGAAACAATAGAAGTCCTACAAGAACATTTAAATGGCTTCAACAGCACTGGCACAAAATACAACATGAAAATCAACATCAACAAAACAGAAGTCATGGATATTGCAAAAAGAGAAACAGAACGTAAACATAACTATTGAAGGCAGGCAACTAAAACAAGTAGAGGAATCCAAATACCTAGGAAGTTTAGTAAAAGTAAAAAAGTAAAGTACCCCGTCACGCCAAGTGGCGTATAGGGAAATATGGTGTTAGTGACCCTATATTTTACAGACCTTCAGCACATGATTTTTGGGGTGATGTGGTCGGTATTACGCCCGTGCTGCTTTACTTTCCCAGACTAGGAAGTTTAGTGACAAACGATAATTCACATAAAAAGCAGAGATAGACTCAAGATGCATCAAAGCTTGTCAAATCATTGGACAGCTATCACCACTATTGTCCAATAAGGTAATGCTTCTAGTGACAAAACGGGCACTCTATAATACAATCTTCATCCTAGGTTGTGTTACCAAAGCACAGTCCTTGACCCCTAAATGCAAGAAGAATAAGAAAATTAACCTCTACCGAGATGAAATGTGTCAGACGAATGACAGGAAACAGTCTGAGAGATAAGATCAGAAATGAAGAACTGACAAAAAAGCTAGGAATAGCCCCCGCCATACAATATATAAAGACACAACAGATACAATAATTTGGCTACGTGACAAGGAGGAAATATAAAAACATAACACAACGAGCCCTCAATAAACGTTGCGAGAATATCATACCCAAGGGTCGACCATGAACAAGATGGATCGACGGAATATTAGAAGCACTAGGAAAAATAGCATCAGCAGAGGCGAACAGAAGAGCAAAAGACCGCAAATTATATCTCCCCTCAACGCTGACAGGCAAGTGAGGAAGGAAAGAATAGCAGAAGAAAAGGATATTGCAAATAACTTGAATCGGTCTCACTATATTGAGCAAATAAATGTGACAACATCATGACATATGCTGGAAGTGAAACCATGTGCGTCCAAACACAGCCAACTATATCTATGGTCTCCGAGATGAGAGGTTTTTTTCCGAAATCGTCCAAAACATGTGTCGTCATCAGCTATGCTAGCAATACAAGGCTGGCGTCATTTTCCCCACAACACCCCCGCTCGAAATGCTGAAAGCGTCACAAGTTTTGGGTGAACCCTCCACCCCGCGGGTCTTATATATAGTTGTCTCTGGCGTCCAAACAGGATAATAATTATCGAGGAAAAGCTGAGCTCAATAGTGAGTAAGATACTATATAATGTAAAATCTACAAGCCAAACTGACAACAACAAAAACAGCCAAATATTTGATATAAAATAAGATGCTGTAGATCCAGCTTATTATAATAATTCTCAAGCTAACGACTTGAAGCCGAAATAAAATCGTCTTCGTGTGTAGATAAATCTTGTCGTAATTTTACAAACGGGACAGTGTCCTTGCAACATTTATTAGACAGCAATAATTCAGGTCTAACTATAACAGCAAACTCACAAAAAGACTTGCATTTTGTTTCTTCTTTTGTCTTCGAGAAAAATGGTTTTATGTGAAAATAAGAAATTATATCGAAAATGAAAATATCGATGAGTTCAAAATATGAAATAAACTTTCGAAGTTCACACAAACTAGAGATAAGAGCTGTGCGTTTCATCCGTTTTGATCGTGTGTCGATATTCCAATTTTTTACAATGAACGAGGATATCGTATGACAAGGAAGAGTTGGCTGTGTTCACTTTCTGTGCGGTGTTGCCTTATGTCTTTTGGCGTGTGCTGAGACTGCTATGATGGGGACTACAGCTACCTTTCTTTGTTTAGAAGATGAATTAGTAATTCGGATGATGCCACTGGCACAGGTGGTTGAGTAATTATGGATTTTAATTCGTTTGCAGTGATACCGGTGCCTTTCATAACCATAACCATAGAGATAAGCGTGACAGTAGCGATAGCTCAGTGGTTAGTGGACTGGACTACTAAGGACAAGAGGTCAAGTTAGATCCTGACTGACAACCTCCGGGTTTACCTAGCCTTAAATGGGTACCGTATTTTCTTTTCTGGTAAAGAGAGATAACATGTGTTGTACCTATCATATTAACCCAACAAATAATGTGTCTAAATTTCTCTGTACAAAAAATATGCGCATTCCTATTCTATTCGGGAGCCGCGATAGCTCAGTGGTTAGTGAACTGGACTACAAAGGACATGGGGTAGGGTTCGACCCCAACCGACGGCTTCCGGGTTCACCCAGCCTTAAATGGGTACCGGATTTTTTTCTGGGAAAGTAAAGCAGCACGGGCGTAATACCGACCACATTACCCCAAAAATCATGTGCTGAAGGTCTGTAAAATATAGGGTCACTAAAACCATATTTCCCTATACGCCACTTGGCGTGACGGGGGTACTTTACTTACTTTTATATTCTATTCCCTGCACACCACGTGTGGGACAGGTTTGTGGCGCAGCGGGGTTCTTTCTCCCTTTACAACATTATGCCTATACCTTTCACGGAAAAGGGGGAGGGGGGGGGGTCATATTCTGATGATGAGAATGCCTCCTGCTGCGAAGCTCTGTATAAAGAGTTTCATATCATCTTCAACGCTTTGTTGTGGCTTATAATCATCCGGATGTATGGTCCGTTTTAACTCTTTCCGTACGTTCAGCCGCACAGTGCGTCACTCTCAATTTGATTAGTGTAAACCCATCTAACTATCAACGTCATCATCATCGTGTGCCTTCTCCGCATCGAAGGTTGGCTACCATGATCGCCATTCTACTCTGTTTCTTGCTTTGATGGTGCAGGCTGTCATAGATTGACTTGACCATCTTTTGATTTTACTCGTCCATGTTAGTCTTGTTCTGCCTCTGCCTCTTTTACCTTGTATTTTTCCTTCCAATATTACTTTTAGTAGGCTGTTGTGTCTTTTAACATGCCCCAAAAATTTCATTTGTCTTGTCTTGATTGTATTTAGTAGTTCTCTTTTTTATTTTCAGTTGTTTTAAAAAGTTATCGTTTGTTATCTTTTGTTTCCATCCAATTCTACCTTTTCTTCTATAAATCCACATTTCAAAGGCTTCAATTTTCTGTTCTGTTTTCTTGTCTAATGTAGTAATGATGTAATGCATCTAACTATATTCTTTGTAAATATCTTGTATCATCTTGGTATTGGTGAAATATAATTCCTTGTTTAATTATCTGAACATTTAGATGTCACATATAAAGTGTTAGATAAATATACACATGTAGATTGATATTTAAAACTATTAAATTTTTTGTCTCTGAAACCTCAACGGCGAAATATATAGCAACCTCCCGAACTGAAAGAGTTAAACTATAAATCCCCCACCCGTTGGACTGCGGTACGATCATTCGCATCACTAATGTGCATGACTGTATTTGTTGTGGCAGCATTTCTTGGGGCACACTCACAGACAACGAAGCCTACTTGGATTCGGAGCCGGCGCATGAAGATAGTGTTTAAGCGACCCGGAGGTGTTCATCATGAGCTGCGCACCATTTTTTTGTAAAAACGCAACACGCTCAATAGAACAGTATGAACGATCAGGACGAACACGTGCTAATTACTGGAAAAGAGGACTAGCAGATATGGTCCCGCCTGCAGCGACGTCAATCAGGTCAAAAGTCCATAAAAGCCAATATCTGGAATTTGACTTTAAATTGGCAACACTGGCCAGGTACTAATTTTTTGTATTTGTTTGGTCGACCCGGTGACACGCATTTTAAACTGCAGTGTTCGTTGTAAACATGAGAACGCCTCCAACTTCGGTAATCCGTCCCTTTTGATAGTAAGCTGTGTTAAGTAAACCATTTAAAACATGTACGTAATTCTACATAGAACATTTATCTGTAAATATGTTAAGAATTAAAAGTAAAGAACACATTCCTCTTTTTCTTCTTCTACCTTTCAGCTCCCTGTGAAGCATATGTCTTCAACAAACATTTTCCACGTCGCTCTGTTTCTTACCATTCTTTTAAGATCATTCCATGTCTTCCCCATCATCTTCATATCTGCTTCTATCTGTCTTCTCCAAGAATTTCTTGGAATTCCTCTTTTTGTCTTTTCCCCTGGGGATTCCAAAAAAGTGCCTGTTGTGTAATACTCTCAGTTGGCTTCCGTATTGTGTGTCCTATCCAGCGCCATCGCCTTCGCTGTATCTCTTTATCCACTGGTGTTTGACTGGTACATTTCCATAATTCTATGTTAGTGATTTTGTCCTGCCATTTCCATCCTTTTATCCTGCATAAGCATCCATTAATGAAAATCTGTATCTTCGTGATTGTCAATTTTGTTGTTCTCCATGTTTCACAGCCATATAATAGGACACCTTAACATTTGAGTTGAAAATTTTTATTTTAGTATTTAACCTAATTTCTTTGGATTTCCATATGTTTCCCAGTGCAATGAAAGCTCCTCTTGCTTTTGATATCCTTATTTTGGTATCATTTTCTGTTCCTCCCTCTTTATCTATATTACTGCCCAGATATATGTGTAATACTCTCAGTTGGCTTCCGCAGGGTGTGTCCTATTATCTATTCTATTAAAGAGCACATTAATATGGGCTTAAGAATCTAGATCCCAGCTTATTTACATGCCGGGATAATCTGGTTCAAAAATTCCCATATTAATGGCCAAGAGTTTATTTTTATCTCAAGATAATTTCTTGTCGTCCTTGAAGGGAACACGAGAGAGAGAGAGAGAGAGAGAGAGAGAGAGAGAGATTCATGGGGTTAATGACAACCAATGGTTGTTTCGATTTGAGGATGTCAAAATTGTGGTGAACAAATCGTGAAGCTGAAGTAGAAAGAGTCATAGAGGTAAAAACAGATCTATACCTATGTTTCATAGATTATACCAAAGCATTTGACAAAGTAAAGCACCAATAAATAATCACAATTTTATAAGGCATAAACGTAGACAGGAAAGATATAAGAATAATTAAGAACATTTACTGGCTGGCTCTGAATAGTAGGAAAACAGAAGTAATGGTCATATCGAAGAAACAATCATCACCGTCATGCAGTATAAAAATAAACAGGACAAATCTGAAACAAGTACAAAGTGTGAAATACTTGGGCACAATAATATCAGATGGAAGATGCAACACATCAGATGACGTCATGGGACGCACCAAAATGGCAGCTTATTTATATTCGAGCTATGGACCAAGCAATGTTTACATTGAACAACACGATAAATGTCATTGCTGCGAGTTGGCAGATTTTTGAAAATGTTTTCAAGGGTTGGAACATAAATGTTTGTTCACAGTTCGTTAACCTTCGCTGTAGATAAAGTCGTTAATTGGATGGCTTCGTTTCAGACATTTTTGACATTGGTAGCTAAGGACCTAACTTGTGCAAACCGATGGCATTGGCAAGGATAATTTTGAATCTACGAAGTGGGCTCATTGTGTGTTTAACTCAAACGCATATGTGCTTTTTAACCAAAGACCTTTTTTTGGGGGACTCAATGCAGATATCCCCGATGGAAGAATAAATTGTGCTATTAGTCCCATAAATGATTCGCTTCCAGAGGTTTATTATGTAAACAAAGCAGTTTTGTCATTGCAAGTGAATAATGTCCACACCTATAATTGGTCAGGATTGTGTAGCAGCAGCAGCTTTATAGCGAACACAGAAAACATCACAGGATTGTGCTGTTCTGAAACAGCTATGCCATGCTACCCTAGAATTGCCTTTAATGGGATTACTGTGACCACAAACCACTCTCCATGTGTGTGCCACATATTTACACCCCAGAAAGAAATACTGACTATAACAACACCATGTGCCGTCTGTGATATTAATGACCACAGACCAGGAGCCCCCAGTATGATTGATACAACTGTTGCACCAGGCACTTCATCAGCAGAGTCATATTTATGGAATGTTAATCTGACATTGTTCTTGAATGATGTCCAAGTTAATGAGACATCAGAATCGTGTGGCAGCAGCTACAAGAAGGGAGCGGAGAACATCAAGTTCTGCTGCTATAAAGGAGACTTGCCTTGCTATCCCAGAATTGCCTTAAATGGAATCACTGTAGTTGAAAACTTCTCCTCTTGTGTAAACTACACATTCACATATAAGAGTGAATCAGTGAAGGTCACAAAATCATATTCTCTCTGTGGTTTTACTAACTACAGGTCATGTGGCTTCTGTTGGATTGGAAATGACAAATTACCACAACTGTGTGTCTATATGTTTGGAATTGGAGTCATCAATGACGGCCTAACATCATCAAGTGCTATGACGATCATCAATTTCGGGAGGACGTGAACTCCCATGGTATATGGTGGATAGGCGGCAGGAACCATTGAAGGCTATGTCTGAAAAGTGTTCCTTCTTGCAGTTTCCTCATATTCTAAGTCCGGCTTGTTGCAGGAGCTACTGAGTTAAGTGCTCTGTGCACACTGTGAGCTGTGTGTCTCATCCGTTTTGATCCTGCTTCGATATCCCGCTTGTTTACGATGAATGATGATATCATATGACAGGGAACAGTTGGCTGTGTTCACTTTCTGCGCGGTTTCGCCTTATGTCTTTTGGCGTGTGCTGAGACTGCTACGATGGGGACTACAGTTACCTTTCTTTGTTTGGGAGATGAGTTGGTAATTCGGATGATTCCACTGGCACGGGCGGTTGAGCAATTATGGATTTTAATTCGTTTGCTGTGATGCCGAGGCCTTCCATAACCAATAACCAATAACACAGAAATAAAAAGCAAAATAGCTCAGGCCAAAATAGCATTTCAGAAAATGAAAAATATCTTATACAACAAATCTATGTAATAGAAATGAGAAAGAGAGTTGATCGGTGCTATACAGAACCAATTCTGACCTATGGAAGCCAATCATGGATAGTAGACAATCAAATGAAAATACGATTAGAGGCCACAGAGATAGAATTTCTCAGAACAATGTTGAAAGTTTCCTGGACAGATAAAAAGACCAATGAGGAAGTTCTCAAAGAGGCCAATACAAAAAGGGAGCTCATAAAAAACATCAGAAAGAAACAATCAACATTTTTCTCGCACATCATGAGAAGAGGAAAGTTGGAATACTTGGTTACAACTGGCAAAATAAAAGGAAAGAGAGATCGTGGACGACAAAGAGAGAAAATACTGGATATTTTGGTGTCATGGCATGGAAAACAGTCAACAACATAACTGAAACGATGCACTGTAGATAGAAGATTGTGGAAGGACATGATCGCCTACGGCAACCGGTATAGCACATGATGATGATGATGATGACTGGCTGGCAACAGACGGCGGCCATAAGAGCTGGAAATCAATTGTGAATGTTTCAACAAATATAATAGGGTGTTAGACAAGGTTGTGTGCTGTCACCAGATTTGTTTAATATGTATAGTGAGATTATTTTAAGATTCATAAGTCGCTTCCATGAAATAACAATCGGAGGTCATAATATAAATAATCTAAGGTATACTGATGATACAGTCTTAATTGCTAAAAGTGAAAATGAGTTACAAGAAATGCTGGACATTATAGTGAAGGAAAGCAAAAATAAAGAACAGCCTTAATAGCAAAAAGACAGAGGTAATGGTAACAACAAAGAAAAAGACATCACCTCAGTGCAAAATAAAGACAAGTGGAACAATATTAAAACAGGTAAATGAATTTAAATATTTGGGAACTTTGTTAACCTCAGACGGAAGATGTACAAAAGAGGTGAGATGCAGAATGGCTCAGGCAAAAGCAGCTTTCCCCCAAAAAAATGAGAAAGATACTTTGCATTCAATTTTTGACAAAGAAAAGAAACAAGAAAAAAGAGGTCTTAAATGTCATGTAGAAGCAGTTTTAACATATGGATGTGAATCATGGACAATAGGACAACATACAAGAAAATCACTGAAGGCTGTAGAAATGTGGATTTACAGAAGAATGTTGAGAATACCATGGATAGCTAAGAAGAGCAATGAAAACGTTCTGAAAGAGGCCAAACAAAAAGAGAGCTAATTTCCAATATTAGGAAGAAACAATCGTCATTTTTTGGCCATGCCATGAGAAAGGAACAGCTTGAATACATTGTGACAACTGGGAAAGTTGAAAGACGTAGAGATAGAGGGAAGCAAAGAGAAAAGATACCAGGCAGCGTAAGAGAAAGGCTTGGCTGAATGTAAACAACAGAAAGAATAAATAACTGTCGAGGTCAAAAGTTGTGGAGAGACATGTTCACCCGCGCTAGCATGCCCGGTACTTGATGATGATGAAGTAGAATGACGAAGTTGTGGAGCTGAAGTCATGTGAATAGAGTCATCATGTCAGTGTAAGAGAGTCATAAAGTTAGAAACGTGATGACTGAGTCGTGAATTCAGATGATATTATTTAATGAATCATCACCAATAATTCATACATGGGATAGAGCTGTTAACTAGTGACCCTTCCGCTTCTTGACACAGAAAGGTTGTTGATCGGGAAGTAGCCATGACAACTGAGAACTAAAATTTAAAAATTACAATAATCCTTTCTTTTCAGTCGACGCAACACGTGATTTTACATTGAGTCTAAATATATATCGGGAGCCGCGATAGCTCAGTGGTTAGTGAACTGGACAACAAAGGACAAGAGGTAGGGTTTGATTTCAACCGACGGTTTCCGGTTCATCCAGCCTTAAATGGGTACCGGATTTTTTTCTGGGAAAATAAAGCGACACGGGCGTATTTACCGACCACATTACCCTAAATATCATGTGCCGAAGGTCTGTAAAATTTATGGTCACTAAAACCATATTCCCTATACCCCACTTGGCGTGACGGGGGTACTTTACTTTTTACTTAATATATATCGGAAACATGGTATCTAGCTCCAACAAATGTTTTCTCCCGTGTTATATGGCACTTATAGGTTACGATATGGGATTTCTCAGAAGAATGTTGAAAGCTCCCTGGACAGCTAAAAAGACCAATGAGGAAGTTCTCAAAGAGGCCAACACAAAAAGGGAGCTCTTAAAAAACATCAGAAAGAAGCAATCAACATTTTTCGGCCACATCATGAGAACAGGAAAGTTGGAATACTTGGTTACAAAAATGGAAAAATAAAAGGAACGAGAGATCGCGCACGACAAAGAGAGAAGATACAGGATAGCTTGGTGTCATGGCATGGAAAACAGTCAACAACAGAACTGATACGATGCACTGTAGATAGAAGATTGTGGAGGGGGATGATCACCTACGCCAACCGGTATGGCACATGATGATGATGATAGGTTGCGATTTAGTGGGGCGTGAATTGAACTAAAATATCGTTACAGCTTTCAATTGTCTGGCAATAAATATGTGATGCTGATTGGTGGACTTACAAACTGTGGAAATCATGAAATGGGGACCTCAGTAGCCTAGTTGGGAAAACCACCAGACTGCGCTACCGACTTTGGGACAACCCGTGTTCGATTCCAGCGGGAAGCAGTGTGAGTTGTACTCGTGGTTGGAAAAAAAATTTATACCCCCGCGGTCGACCAAACCGGTGGTAGAAATTGGTACTAGGGTAGTACTCTGGGAAAGTTAGGTATGCCGCCTCGCATCGTGAGTTTCGATGCTTGAAGAGACACTATCCAGAAGTCTCCGAACATTTCTCGTCTGGCGAGAACATATGGGTGAAAACTCGCGTACCAAGACGCTGGTTCAAGTCCCGTACTTTACCTTTACCTTTTACTATGGATATCAACTCAAGAAAATGTGAAAATAGTGTTGTCTTTGTGGAATAATTTATTACAACTCTACCATCACGATAACAACCACCAATATTTCAACTTCACATATAACTATGAGAAAATATTGTCAATCTTTTACCAAACTTGAAAGTAACTTAACCAGGGGCCTTCCAGCCATTCCTACAACTTCAGTGTGCGTTTTTGACGTCGACAAGCAAATCTTGAAATCGTTTCACCGGTAAACGTCCATGTAGCCAAATATATATTGCTTGTAGGTCGTTAGCATCATCACCACTACACACCGGATGAATCCATAGGTGTTACGATATCCTCGTCGAGAAAATCCAAGGGAATCCTGACCCATGTGCACGAACTCCGTAACGCGGCCTGGGATACACAGTATGGGTAGGCTTCTGCTGATAACTTTTGCCCGGTTAGCGGCCATACTTTATGACCCACCCCTTTTTATTTTAACTGCCAAGGGTTCTTTAACGTGCGCGAGTGCACACGGGATCCCCTGTTTATTGTCATTATCCGAGACGGCTAGACTCCTTATCTCATTGCCCAAGAGATCAGGGGAGGATAACGTCATATGGAAACCACGGATTAATTTTCCTTATTTTTGAAAAGTTACCGCCCCTTCTGGTGGGCTTTAGACAGGGCGCTATGTCTGTGCTAAGGCCGACGCCGTACCTCTAGACCACCCAGTCCCATTTATATCCTGATAAATGTATGTTTATTTTAAGAAATATGCGGAAACCAAGCAGAACATTTTCTGCTGGGGAAAAAATAGGAAAAACATTATTGTTGAGTAAATGGAGCTTATGTTTGAATTACAGCAAATTATTGTTGAGTAATTGGAGCTTTTGTTTGAATTACAGCAAATTATTGTTGAGTAAATGGAGCTTTTGTTTGAATTACAGCAAATTATTGTTGAGTAATTGGAGCATATATTTGAATTACAGCAAATTATTGTTGAGTAAATGGAGCTTATGTTTGAATTACAGCACATTATTGTTGAGTTAATGGAGCTATTGTTTGATTTGCAGCAAATTATTGTTGAGTTAATGGAGCTATTGTTAGAATTGCAGCAAATTATTGTTGAATTAATGGAGCTATTTTTGAATTGCAGCAAATTATTTTTGAGTTAATGGAGCTTATGCTTGAATTGCAGCACGAAAGATGAGTATGAGTTAGCTACAGCGCCGATCTCTGAGACGAATTATGACAATAGACTTGTGGTGCAGTTGCAGAACCAACGTAGGCTCACTAAATAACGAACTAAATTTGAATTTGTCAAATGTGCAATCACAACCAGATAAACAGCAAACCAACTTTTCAACTCTGAAAGGTCTTGAAGGAGACAGCCTTTAACAAAATAGGCTGCAAATGATTAACAAGTTGAAATAAGCGGGATTCTATTAAATCTTCCAACAGATTAATTGTTATGTTAAAGCGCGGTATATGTTTTATAAAGAGGTGAGATGCAGAATGGCTCAGGCAAAAGCAGCTTTCCAAAAAATGAGGAAAATACTATGCAATCCATTTTTGACTATAGAAACAATAAAAAGAGTTCTTAAATGCTACGTAGAGCCAGTCTTAACATATGGATGCGAGTCATGGACAATAGGACAACAGACAAGAAAATCACTGGAGTCTGTGGAAATGTGGTTTTACAGAAGGATGTTGAGAGTACCATGGACAGCTAAGAAGAGTAATGAAGATGTTCTGAGAGAGGTCAAAGCAAAAAGAGAGCTAATTTCCAATATTAGGAAGAGACAATCATCATTTTTTGGCCATGTAATGAGAAGAGAACAACTTGAATATTTTGTGACAACTGGAAAAATTTATGGACGAAGAGATAGAGGGAAGCAAAGAGAAAAAATAACAGACAGCTTAAGAGAATGGCTTGGCAGAAGGTCAGCAACAGAAATGATAAATAACTGCCGAGATCGAAAGTTGTGGAGAGACATGATCACCTACGCCAGTAGGCCCGGTATTTGATGATGATGGTGATGTGTTTTATACGGATCAGCAAGGGCGGACTAGGTAAAGACTGGATATTTACACTTGTAAATATACTTGTACTTTTCGGGCATTCTAGATTATTATATCTCCCCTCGAT
The DNA here is from genome assembly GCA_032433765.1 of Megaustenia siamemsis. Lineage (NCBI taxonomy): Eukaryota > Metazoa > Mollusca > Gastropoda > Stylommatophora > Ariophantidae > Megaustenia > Megaustenia siamemsis. The sequence continues at coordinate 56,430,119 of JAVIAB010000106.1, forward strand.
GCTGAAAGGTAAGTGAGGAAGGAAAGAAGAAGAAGAAGTACATTCTAGAAGTTGTGTGGAGCTACTTGCCTGAGTGGTGATTCAAGAGTGGTGAGGTTGCCATTATCTTCGGAGATGAAACCGGGATGTTTGGCAAATAATAACTGTTAGATATTGTTTAACTAAGCCCTTTGTTAATTCTATTAATTTTTCTACTTTTTTCTGTAGTTTCTTTTTATTCTGCTGGACTTCTTTTGTAAAACTGTGTATATGAGGGACTAGGATGGGGGTCTGCTTTCATCCATTCTGGGTTTTTTTTTTAAATCACTGTGATTATATAATCATTGTTGACTTTTCTAATTAAATGAAAGTTCTAAAATCACTTTGATTATATAATCGTTGTTGACTTTTCTAATTAAAGGAAAGTTCTAAAATCACTTTGATTATATAATCGTTGTTGACTTTTCTAATTAAAGGAAAGTTCTAAAATCACTTTGATTATATAATCGTTGTTGACTTTTCTAATTAAAGGAAAGTTCTAAAATCACTTTGATTATATAATCGTTGTTGACTTTTCTAATTAAAGGAAAGTTCTAAAATTACTTTGATTATATAATCGTTGTTGACTTTTCTAATTAAAGGAAAGTTCTAAAATTACTTTGATTATATAATCGTTGTTGACTTTTCTAATTAAAGGAAAGTTCTAAAATTACTTCAACTCAATATTTTCTCTTCTTGAAAGTAGACCATGAACAGACAGGAGCTAGTATGTCTTGTGACGTCATGGACCGACAAAAGCAGCCATTTGCTGGCACGTCTTGTGACATCATCAACCGACAAAAGCAGCCTCTGGCTGGCACGTCTTGTGATGTCATGGACCGACAAAAGCAGCCATTCGCTGGCACGTCTTGTGACGTCATGGACCGACAAAGGCAGCCACTGGCTGGCACGTCTTGTGACATCATGGACCGACAAAAGCAGCCTCTGGCTGGCACGTCTTGAGATGTCATGGACCGACAAAAGCAGCCATTCGCTGGCACGTCTTGTGACGTCATGGACCGACAAAGGCAGCCACTGGCTGGCACGTCTTGTGACGTCATGGACCGACAAAAGCAGCCATTGGCTGGCACGTCTTGTGAAGTCATAGACCAACAAAAGCAACCATTGGCTTGTACGTCTTGTGACGTCATGGACCGACAAAATCAGCCACTGGCAGGCACGTCTTGTGACGTCATGGACTGACAAAATCAGCCACTGGCAGGCACGTATTGTGACGTCATGGACCGACAAAAGCAGCCACTGGCTGGCACGTCTTGTGACGTCATGGACCGACAAAAGCAGCCACTGGTTGGCACGTCTTGTGGTGATTTGTACTGCAACATTAAATTTCCTCCACTCTGTGAGTGACGCGTGCATTTTTCTTAGAATACCAGTCCCGCACTATTAATATTTATTTTACCACAGTAAACCACCACTTGGTTAAAGGTCTATCCCTCTTTCATTGTCTCTACAGAGTCCATGTTTATTAGTTCTTGTAATTGTTTCTGGATCACTTATAATGACCTATATATATTATAATTAACGTGACCTATTCAACATCATCATGTGCTTGTTATCAATGTGAAATCAAATTTTCTGCGCGGTTTCGCCTTATGTCTTTTGGCGTGTGCTGAGACTGCTATGATGGGGACTACAGTTACCTTCTTTCTTTGGGAGATGAGATATTAATTCGGATGATCACGCTGGCACGGGCAGTTGAGCAATTATGGATTTTAATTCGTTTGCAGTGATACCGGGGCCTTCCATAACCGTATGTATAACCAATGTTAGCATCTGTTGGATGTCGCTTTCGAGTAGCTCTAATGTGCTATTTTTGTTTTTATCATCAATTAATATTCCTCAGAAAGATTGAACGGAATAGTGATTTTTTTAATTGAAATTCCCCACAATGTAAAAATCCAACCGAAAAATAAACTGATCTTTCCATTGGCTTCTCTTTAAAACGGATTAGCCTCGAAGAGTGAATGAGTTCTTTAAAATTCCTGGGTCAAGTTAATCAATAAATTGATCATCTCTCTAGTTTCTTCCTGTCATGTCAGTATAAATGTGAGTGGGTGTTGCTGTATTTAAGGGAATTATATTTATTTGTGTGTTCAGACAACGTTTAGTTCTTTCCTGCAGTTCCCCGAGTTGGTTTCTTTTCTTTTTTTTTAAGACAAAAGACTGAATAAAGATTCTTTTAAAATTGTTTTCCATTCACTCTAATTTATTATATCTTATACCATATACAAAAAAAGCATTTGACAAAGTAAAGCACGGAGGTGTACTAAACCTATTTTTGGCATTAATGATGACAGTAATGATTTTTTTTAAAGCAATAAAAAGCAGTTATAAGAATCAACTGGGGATGTTTCAACAAATAAACAAGATGTGTGTACTATCACTAGATTTATTCAACTTGAATAGTGAAATTAGTTTCCGTTTCTCTGCTCAAACAAATGAAAAGACGATTAGAGGCCACAGAGATGGGATTTCTCAGAAGAATGTTGAAAGTTTCCTGGACAGCTAAAATGTCCAATGAGGAAATTTTCAGAGGGCAAAACTAAAATGGAGCTCATAAAAAAACATCAGAAAGAAACAATCAACATTTTTCGGGTACAACATGAAAAGAGGAACGTTGGACTACTTGGTTACAACAGGCAAAATACAAGGAAAGAGAGATCGTGGACAACAAAGAGAGAAAATACAAGATAGATTGGTGTCATGGCATGGAAAACAGTCAACAACAGAACTGATACGATGCACTGTAGATAGAAGATTGTGGAAGGACATGATCGGCTACGCCAACCGGTAAGGTACATGATGATGATGATGATGATGATGATGATGATGATGATGATGATGAGATTGTAAAAAAAGAAACAGAAGTTGTTTGTAGCAGGAAGAACATTATAAAAGATAAAAAAATAATAACTTAACCAGCCACGTCATATCTCGAGTGTGACGTAGCTCAAAAATGGAGTTAGGCTCTATCTAACCTAGTTAGTGCACCTGGTTTATTTTTTCTGGACAATCAGCACATTTACAAGGCAGGCAGTTATTCTAGAGAGAAATTTCCAGTGCTCATTTAAGGCTGGGTGGATCAGGTCGGTTGGTCGTAGAGGAAATATGCAAGATGTGCACAGTAGACATGTTCACTAACTACTGCTTTACTAGCCGAGTCACAAACATGTCCTATATAAACTATATGGAGATCTTAAAACTCTTAGTTTGAAAGAAGAATAGAAGAAAGGAAAGGGAGGGAGGGAGGGAGGGAGGGTGGAAGGAAGGAAGGAAGGAAGGAAGGAAGGAAGGAAGGAAGGAAGGAAGGAAGGAAGGAAGGAAGGAAGGAAGGAAGGAAGGAAGGAAGGAAGGAAGGAAGGAAGGAAGGAAGGAAGTAGATAAGAGGATAGGAGAGGTGGAAAGGTGGTAGAAAGGAAAAACGCTATCAAAGAAACAAAGAAAACGATTGGAAGAAAAGAATGTTGTACATATTGATGAAAAGAAACAGCAAAAACGACTTGCTAATTAGTAGACCAAATGGCTGGCATAGACAATGACGGCAGAACCAACGGACGAAATGCTAAACAGTCAGAAATAATGAGAGGCGAAAAGACGGGCCTGATTTAAACGTAAGGATAGACAAATAGAGAGGGCGACAAACAGAACGTTGTTTGTTGACTGGTCTAAAGTTGCGGTCTCTTCCCACGCGCAAATTTGTCGGATTTTGTTTCCCTTTTGAGCAGTTTTTTTCTTTCAAAATTAGAAACAAGAATTCATTAATTCTGTGGTATCAATATCTCTATTTTTGTTTGAAGAAAAAAATGAAAAAAAAAAACAAACAAAAAAAGTAAAATGCCCCCCGTCACACCAAGTGGCGTATAGGGAATATGGTGTTAGTGACCACACATTTTACAGACTTTCGGCACATGATTTTTGGGGTAATGTGGTCGATATTACGTCCGTGCCGCTTTACTTTCTCAGAAAAAAATCCGGTACTCATTAAAGACTGTGTGATCCCGGAAGCCGTCGGTTGGGATCGAACCCTACCCCTTGTCCTTTGTAGTCCAGTTCACTAACCACTGAACTATCGCGGCTCCCTATTTTTGTTTGAACTTCAGCTTTAATTTAGTGAACTAGAAAACCTCAGATCCCTCACCTCAGATCCCTAACCTCAGATCCCTCACCTCAGATCCCTCGCCTCAGATCCCTCACCTCAGATCTTTCATTCAGAAAGTAGGTGAAAATATTCACATTTTAAAAATGTGAAAACATATCACAGAACATACTAAAATAAAAATGTATTCATTAATTAGATAGGGAGCCGTGATAGCTCAGTGGTTAGTGAACTGGACTACAAAGGACAAGAGGTAGGGTTCGATCCCAACCGACGGCTTCCGGGTTCACCCAGCCTTAAATGGGTACCGGATTTTTTCTGGGAAAGTAAAGCGGCACGGGCGTAATACCGACCACATTACCCCAAAAATCATGTGCCGAAGGTCTGTAAAATTTATGGTCACTAACACCATATTCCCAATACACCACTTGACGTGACGGGCTCTTTACTTTTTTACTTACTTTAATTTGATTAGACATAGGGACAAATATAATTTGATATATTACTACTGTCATAACTCCAAGGTCTTACAATATACAGACAGCTTACATCGAATCATGCCTTTAATATTTTCGTCCCAATTAGTTGTGTCTAGGTTCAAACCTTCAGGTCACGTCTGCAAACATCATTATAGTGATTAAAAGGGCTTCTTCAATTTATTTATTTATTTCTGGCAGTAGATAAATGTTAGCGTGGATTGCCCACAGAGATCGGTACATCGTCTGAGTGAGACGCCCCTGAAGACACATCCATTCTAGGTCAGTAACATTACACTAGACAGTGCTGGCTGATGAGTTGATGTTTTAGTAGAGTTTCATAGCGAGCGTTTGTCTGAGCTGGAACCATTGTGTAATTGTTCTCATTATCATTCTAAGGAAGGGTCTCAATCAATCATCCACAGCTCTTCTGGCTTTGTTTGGAAGTATGGCTCCTGGACAAGGACTCTTAATTTATTCTTAGACTTTGTAATAGGAAACTCTTTATACACAGCTTTGCAGCAAGAGGCAATCTGATCATCAGACGAAGACCCAATCCAGCAAGTGTTTCGGCGCTTTAGTTTCTTAACGTTCTAAGGGAGCGGGCTCGCCTGCGTCATGACTCCCAGGCGTCGACCTTCTGCTGCACTGAACTCTAAAGCTTACAATATATATTTTTGACAAAATAGCTGCTTACTCTGCGCAATACTTCTGGTCGAATCTACGTTCTATACACGATCGTACACTAACTTGTCTTATCCTTAAATCTATCCCATTGATGCTCTCCTCGTGGTGGCAGCAGTCTAAAATGGCTTGCCTTTGTAATGTACTTTTATATACTCGTACATACACCTACACGCTGCTTTTTATCAAGGGCGTAATTCGGCACGAAGAAGTGAATCGCTAGCTGAAGAAAAAAGGTGATAAAGATAGGTCGGCCTCGGAACTCTATTATTTTGTACTGTCGGTATTGCACTCGTCGGGTGTTTCTCACCAACGGTGATAATATCCTATCGCTTCTTATTTGACTTGTTTTTTTTTATTTCCTTCTAGTCAAGACTAATATATTTCAGGTTCCTAGTAGTTTCTCTTTTTCATATACATTTGAATCATCTCTGTCTCCTCACTCTTTTGGGTTCCATGGCTGTACATGTCTTCATCTAGACTAGGGTCTTCTGTTTCTTCTTTCCTTGCGGATCCCATGAGAGGGCCTGTCTTGCTATGCTGACATGAAGTTTTCTTATTATGTTCACAGTCTGTCTCTACTTTCTATTGTAAATATTTTGATCAATTTCTGTTGTTTTATTATTTCCCAGATATATTTATTTCTGATCTTGTCATACAATCTGACATTCCTAATGCACCCGAGGTAATTTATTACAAATATTTGTATTCTTTGTGTCTTTATATTTTCACCACCAAAATATTATATCAGAGCCATATAAAAGGAAACTGTTTCTCTTTTTTTTTTATTTTTTATTTTTTTTTTAGTATAGTAAAATTATTTTAACAATTTAAATAACTTTGGTTTGGCGTTTATTTTAACTAAAAAAAAGTATTGTACATTTATTTTCTGTTTACAGTTTCTACGAATGTTGTTATGCTGGCTGAAAGCTATTCTTGTGTTCTTGTCTAGTGTAGTTGTTTTGTGCCGAACATACCGTGTAAGTCTTAGATTAGGTTAGTTAAACTATTTTCGAATGTTTTGTGTATTAAGTGTAGTTATTTTGTGCCGAACATACTGTGTAAGCCATAGAGGCAATGCAGCGGGAGGTCGACGCCTGGGAGTCATGACCCAGGCAGGCCCACCTCCTCCATATGTGAGTGCGTACTTTAAGATATGTGAGTGTGCGCTTCTAGATATGTGTGTGCTTCTAAATAAGTGTGTGCTTATAGATATGTGTGTGCTTCTAGATATGTGTGTGCTTCTAGATATGTGTGTGCTTCTAGATATGTGTGTGATTCTAGATATGTGCGTGCTTCTAGATATGTGCGTGCTTCTAGATATGTGCGTGCTTCTAGATATGTGTGTGCTTCTAGATATGTGCGTGCTTCTAGATATGTGTGTGCTTCTAGATATGTGCGTGCTTCTAAATAAGTGTGTTCTTATAGATATATGTGTGCTTCTAGATATGTGTGCTTCTAGATATGTGTGTCGTTTTCTAAATAAATGTATGTATTTAATAAAAGTCAATGAGAGAGTTGAACGGACCAATCAAGTTGTTTGTTTGTGTTCACCAGCTTTATACCTTTAGCAAAGTCCCAAGGGACTGAATTTTTCGTAAATATCACTTTTTTCTTTTATTTTTCACACTTGCAGCCGTGTGCTCATGTGTCCCACGCCACACAGGCAGATATTCTTCTACTTCAGAGGTACTATGATATTTGTATCGTCGTTTTTTTTCCTAATAATTGTGCCCTGACAACGACGATTTATTGGCTTACACTTGTGGATTTCCAACTGCTAATGGTTCTTTAACGTGCGCAGAATGCACAAATACCTTCTGTTTTTCGCCGTTTTTCGAGAGAGCTAGACAGCGGATCTCATTACCCAGAGATGAGGGCAGGGTAAAGTTACTGATTCGATTTTATTTTATTTTTATTTAATTTTCCACCGCCTGTGGTGGGAATCGAACACAGAACCTTCCTGTCTGGAGGCCAACTTCTTATCCCTAGACCACAAAGCCAGCCCCCCCCCCCCCCCCCCCTTTCGCGAATCGATGAAGTATTTCAGGATATAAAAAGTGGATTGAATAGTGGAAGAAAATTATAGGGTCGGTGGAGTAATGGACGAGTGAAGTAGAGTGAATATAGTGAATATAGTGAATATAGTGTGATAGTCTGTGTTCAGAGCACTAAAGCGTAGCCTCTTGGTGACAGGACGAGGTCAGGGCTCCAAAGCGTAGCCTCTTGTGACAGGACGAGGTCAGGGCTCCAAAGCGTAGCCTTTTGGTGACAGGACGAGGTCAAGGCTCCAAAGCGTAGCCTCTTATGACAGGACGTCAGGGCACCAAAGCGCGTACTCTGTTGTGACAGCGACTCTGACAGGACGAGGTCAGGGTACCAAGGCATATCCTCTGACGACAGAACGAGGTCAGGGCACCAAAGCGTATTCTGTTGTGACAGGACAAGGTCAGGGCACCAAGGCGTATCCTCTGACGACAGGACGAGGTTAGGGCACCAAAGCGTACCCTCTTGTGGCAGGATGTGGTCAAGGCACCAAAGCGCAGCCTCTTGTGACAAGACGAGGTCATGGCACCAAAGCGTAGCCTCTTGTGACAAGACGAGGTCAGGGCACCAAAGCGTAGCCTCTTGTGACAGGACGAGGTCAGGGCATACAACCGTATCCTCTTGTGACAGGACGTGGTCAGGGCACCAAAGCGTTGCCTCTTGTGACAAGACGAGGTCAGGGCACCAAAACGTAGCCTCTTGTACCAGGACGAGGTCAGGGCACCAAAGCGTAGCCTCTTGTGACAAGACGTGGTCAGGGCATAAAACCGTATCCTCTTGTGACAGGACGTGGTCAGGGCACCAAAGCGTAGCCTCTTGTGACAAGACGAGGTCAGGGCATAAAACCGTATCCTCTTGTGACAGGACGTGGTCAGGGTACCAAAGCGTAGCCTCTTGTGACAGGACGTGGTCAGGGCACCAAAGCGTACTCTGTTGTGGTAGGACGAGATCAGGGCACAAAAGCCTACACTGTTATGACAGGACGTGGTCAGGGCACCAAAGCGTACCCTTTAGTGACAGGACGAGGTCAGGGCACCAAAGCGTATCCTCTTGTACCAGGACGAGGTCAGGGCACCAAAGCGTAGCCTCTTGTACCAGGACGAGGTCAGGGCACCAAAGCGTACCCTTATGTGACAGGACGAGGTCAGGGCACCAAAGCGTATCCTCTTGTACCAGGACGAGGTCAGGGCACAAAAGTGTAGCCTCTTGTGAAAGGACGTGGTCAGGGCACCAAAGCGTACTCTGTTGTGGTAGGACGTGGTCAGGGCACCAAAGCGTATCCTCTTGTGAAAGGACGAGGTCAGGGCACAAAAGCCTACTCTGTTGTGGTAGGACGAGGTCAGGGCACAAAAGCGTACTCTGTTGTGGTAGGACGAGGTCAGGGTACAAAAGCCTACTCTGTTGTGGTAGGACGAGGTCAGGGCACAAAAGCCTACTCTGATGTGGTAGGACGTGGTCAGGTCACCAAAGCGTACTCTGTTGTGGTAGGACGAGGTCAGGGCACAAAAGCCTACTCTGTTGTGACAGGACGTGGTCAGGGCACCAAAGCGTACCCTTTTGTGACAGGATGAGGTCAGGGCACCTAAAGCGTAGCCTCTTGTACCAATACCTGGTCAGGACTCCAAGGCGTAGCACCTTGTGACAGGACGAGGTCAGCGCACTCAAAGCGTACCATCTTGTGACAGGACGAGGTCAGGGCACCTAAAGCGTAGCCTCTTACAGAGCAATCTCCCTTTCCTTTACCCCATGTAGTCTAGGTCCCGTCTACAACTCTACTGTTTCAAGAGTAATGTAGCAGTTGGTAGAGCGGATGGGTTGATGAAGAAGTGGAGAAATAATTAAATTGAGTAATGAAGGAGTAGAGTAGTGGGATGGAGTAATTAGGTAGTTTGGTAGGGTGAATAAAGGAGTGCGATTGGTGAATGGATAATGAAGTGGTGAAGGAGTGCGACAGGTGAATTGATAATGAAGTGGTGAAGGAGTGCGATGGGTGAATGGATAATGATGTGGTGAAGGAGTGTGATAGGTGAATGGATAATGAAGTGGTGAAGGAGTGTGATAGGTGAATGGATAATGAAGTGATGAAGGCGTGCTATAGGTGAATGGATAATGTAGTGATGAAGGCGTGCTATAGGTGAATGGATAATGAAGTGATGAAGGCGTGCTATAGGTGAATGGATATTGAAGTGGTGAAGGAGTGCGATAGGTGAACTAAATAATGTTTTAGGGTCAATAGAGTAAAGAAGTAGATAGGTAGTTTGCGTGAAGTAATGAATTGGTATGGTAGGGTGTTTACCACTGCATCTATTATCTCTTTTTTCCCCTCTTACGTGTTTTACCTTTGATTTCTCCTGCTATCACACTATCTTTCAGACGTTCCTTTATTATTACGTGACCAATAAATAATTGTTGTTTCCCCCTTGCATTTAGTAAAAGTAAGAACATTATTTTGCGTTGACCTCCCCTTGAACATCCACATTACCTCGCTCACATTGTTCTTATATTTTTATGTAAATCGTTTTTTGTTATATAATTTTAGGAAAATATCAAACCGCGTGCTATAGACGTTAGATTTTACTGTAAATTATGCTAATTTTCTAACAATACAAGCCAAAGGCGTATCCGTATCAATGAAGAGGACACAATTTTTCATTTGATTTTATATCTACGTCATAAAGATAAGTAAACTTTGACCAAAGTATCAAACACACATATTCGCCAAATAGCAGGCGTGTCATCAACAAAATATATGGAACAACCAGAACATCAAACACACATAGTCAGCAAATAGTAAGAGTGTCATCAACAAAATTGTGCACATGTCATACATACGTCATTCCGAATCAGAAGTCTCTAAGAGGTTAACAACTGTTATCAGTTGGACACACTGCAATCCATCTCGTTGCCAGTATTGTTCCTCTTCTTTGAGCATATGGTCGTCACATTTTCTCCAGTATTCAATGTCTATCGTTGAGAGGGCATAACGCGTCAATTCTTTAACATCACAAATTTTAAACGTCGTGTTCTGCGCAGCAATTTGCTATTTGACTTTAGCCCACACAAGTTCTATTGGGTTGAGGTGCGAGTGATAATATGGGAGGCGAAGAGATGTGTGGCCATACATTGCAATTATTTTATCAGTTTAATATAACTTTGTGCTTGACGAATTAGGAACTTTGTCCTCCAGTGTTACCGCATTATGATAGGATGCATTGTCCATTACAAGATATGAAGGTCTATCCAGAATGGGCAGTAAAGTGTTCTCTATCCAGTCTCTGAAACTTCGTCCATTCATTACCATGTGGTAGTCCCTACCGTCTGTAGACTGAAAAATAAGTTGTGTGTCTTTAACAAGACCATTCTCTCTACTGCCAGCATGTACCAATATAATGCGTTGTCCTTTGTTGCTGGGAATGTTTCTTTTATTTTCTCTGTCAACTGATTACCATTCCTTCTCATAAGTATGATGAGCATTGACCCACGTTTCATCCAAATATACTATATCGTAGCCTTCCATTCGTCGCCCACGGATCCGCCTCGGGTGTTTGCTTCGGGCAGCTATCAGGTGTTGTTTTTCACAAACAATATTTCTACCACTAGCAGATTTTCGAAAAGTGAAACCAACGCCTCTTACGATCTTCCAAAGAATCGTTTTTGATATTTCAATATCACATTCTAATTGCAGTCGAACTTTAAATTTGCGCAGTGTAAAAAGTTGATTCGATTAAAACATTTTCAAAATGTCTAGTTTAATAACATCTTTGTCAAAATCATCAACTTTGATTTTTCTTCCTTGCTTGACCGCCGCCTCTGCAGAGTCCAAGTCTATCTATATTTAGAGCTGCCCTTGTTCTGTTTTCTGGTTTTCTGATATCGTAATATAACCGACCCCGTTTAGATTCCTTGCAAAAGTGCCTGTACAATAACACTGTTACTTTTGCATAGTGATGAATTTACAATTTAAACTCTTCATGATTTTAAAAATCAAGTAGTCATTTCACAACAAATTACAAATCATCACATATAAAGGAATATTCATTAATAGTAAATATTTTGTCAAAATACGCCTCTGGACCAACTTAACAAGAAACCGGAAATGAAATGACCAAAAGAAAACCTCGGAGTAGCACCCGTCCGACAAGTTAAGAGTGCGGTGCTAAGATTGTGTGGTGTGCACGTGAGATTTGCCTTTTTAATTGGTGAGTTGATTACAATAAATGTGGGTATTGTAAAATCCTAAAATTTAGGACAAGCAAGAAGATCGTATTTTATATACCTAAAATAAGCAAAAGTCTTTCCTAAATGCATGGCAGTAGGGCTAAAAATCAGATTTAATGTCGGTAAAAAAATAAGATTTCACAAAAAAAGAATTACAGAAATTCATCAAACAGTGTTCGAGATAATTAATAAACTCTCTGGGCACGAATTTGTGAACGAACTATGTTCTCTCTTTGTCGTCCGCGATCTCTCTGTTCTTGTATTTTGCCAGTTGTAACAATTACAGAAGGTTAAAAAAAAACGGTTCCTTGAGTTATTGAGTTATTTGCGGGTCATCATCATTGCACTCCGAACATGTCCATAGGTGCTCTGATCCCCTCCTCAACAATTCCCGTTCCCCTACCTTCGTTCTCAAAAATAGACTGCATAACAGCTTTTTCACTTTGGATCACAGTCTTTGTCTAAGCTCTTTTACATCTCACCACTGTTTTATATCTACCATCTGAAGCTATTATCTTACCTAGGTACCACAATGCTGTTTGCTGATGATATTTTTGTAGTCTTGGCAAACAAATTATCTCAGTTATGAAACACGATGTCGGTATTACGCCCGAGCTGCTTTACTTTCCCACAAAAAAAATTCGGTACCCATTTAAGGCTGGGTGAACCTGGAAGCCGTCGGTTGGGATCGAACTCCACCTCTTGTCCTTTGCAGTCCAGTTCACTAACCACTGAGCTATCGCGTCTCCCTATTCATGAACAATGTTTTCTCTGAAATGTCTTCTGTTGCATTGATAAAATACTTCCATAATGAAAGAGTTATCACAGCAATCTGCATTAGAGTTGTAATGAATTAGTCTCCTCACGCAAATCTCACAGTAGTGGATGGAACACAAACTGTATTTCCTGAACTTCCGGTCAATATGGCGGATAGGTGGCAGGAACCGTTAAAGGCTGTGTCTGAGAAGTGTTCCTTGTTGCAGTTTCCTCATATTCCAAGTCCGGCTTGCTGCTGGAGCTACTGAGTTAAGTGCTCTGTGAAAACCATGAGCTGTGCGTTTCATTCGTTTTGATCATGTTTGGATATTTCTATTGCTTACGTTGAATGATGATATCGTATGACAGGGAACAAACAGATGGCTGTGTTCACTTTCTGTGCGGTTTCGCCCTACGTCTTTTTGTCGTGTGCTGAGACTGCTATGATGGGGACTGCAGCTACCTTTCTTTGTTTCGGAGATGAGATATTAATTCGGATGATTCCACTAGCACGAACGGTTGAGCAATTATGGATTTTTATGAGTTTGCAGAGATACCGGGGCCTTCCATAACCATAACCGCCTCGCGACTTACGTCGTACATAAACATACCAGTTATAGTCGTACTCGTTGCCTCGATGAAATATGAAACGTTTTCACGTCGTCACGTTCACAGTACTAAATAAAATCAGCTTCACATAAGAACTAGCGTTGCATCAATAACCAGTGTTGTAGCATAAAGTAGAAGTTCCCCTGTGTTCCGATAACAATATACCACCAGCATCCGGCCACAGCCATTTATAATTTTATTAAGGAAATCCCAGAATCACCGAAATTTTGTAAAGCCTTCTGCTATGCAAGCTATAGACAGCTGGCGTAATTTTACCCACAATACCCTTTTTTTCGCAATGTTGAAAACGTCCTAAACTTTGAGCGATTCCTTTCAGCCCACAGGCCTTGTTGATACAATGGATGTCTGCGGCCCGGCTTATATACACGATGTAATTTCTTTCACGAAAATGTTTGGTTTCTGTGGATGGAATTCCCATCAGCCAAATCTCGTTCTAAATATTGTTTTTCTTCTACAAACAATTCTGCTTATATAAATTAGGTTAGTAAATCAGGTCAAAACAAACGTGATTTGGTCTTGGTAGCCATTGAAGTGATGTAAATGTTGTAGTAAATGACGTAAGATTGTTGAAGTAACAAAGACACGAGAAGGAAAGGTGTATTTAAAACAAATGTAGTTTACAACAAGTTATAATAGTTGTGGTTCGTCTAATATTTATATGTATACTGTCATCATCATCATCATCATTAATTACTGGGCCTGCTGGCGTAGGAGTTCATGCCTCTCCACAACTTTCGATCACGACAGTTCATTATCATTTCTGTTGTTGACCTTCTGCCAAGCCATTCCCTTAAGCTGTTTGGTATCTTTTCTCTTTGCTTCCCTCTATCTCTTCGTCCCTCAATTTTCCCAGTTGTTACAATATATTCCAGCTGTTCTCTTCTCATTACATGGCCAAAAAATGATGATTGTCTCTTCCTAATATTGGAAATTAGCTCTCTTTTTGCTTTGGCCTCTTTCATGACGTTTTCATTACTCTTCTTAGCTGTCCATGGTATTCTAAACATTCTTCTGTAAAACCACAATTCTACAGACTCCAGTAATTTTCTTGTCTATTGTCCTATTGTCCATGATTAACATTACAGTACAGTACATTATAGACGCATTTATCTGTATAACTTTCATACTGTAAAGAATAAAGAATAGACCAGCATAATGAATGTAATATTGCTTAAATGATGCACAATAAATAGCATTAACACCACGTTAGTTGTTCATGATGAAAGTATCAAATATACAATTAATTTTATGAGAAATAAATTAACAGCCTTAAATAAATAATCACGCTCACACACGTAATTGTCACTTAGTCCTTAGACATAATTCTCTCCAAACATAAAATGTTTAATAATGGGATAATTAACAAGTATTTAACACAACATTTCTGCAAAAGAAATTTAGCAGAATGCATCTCTAGCCGCATTGAAATGGTTATAAAATTTATCGGCGTTTACGTATGGTCACATTTCCCATAATCATTTACATTTGTCTTCCTATTTTCTTCTGCTTTATTTGAAATCATCACTTATTTAGAACACAATTTGTTTGACAGAGCCTTTAAGAGAAAGTACTTCGCACTACTTGATACACAACACAATACAAACGTTATCTTCCAGAATTTGAGGGGTGGGGGGAGCTGGCATACTATATATATAACCTTTGGTTTTAAATCTATTCTTTAATTGTGTCTAAATGCCTCCATTAACCAATTAATTTTTTTCCTGTTGAATCCATCGAAATATGTGTGTACACAATCGTTTTATTATTTATTGTAAAAGTAAAAAACCAAAAAACTATTATTGCTTTCCCATCCTTCTGCAGTCTCCGCATCTTTCCAAAGCAGCGAACCCACATTCTCAGAAAAGGTGCATTTTGAAATTTCTTGGAAAATAAATTGGCCACAAGTATTAGACATAACACGAGAATTCGCTCGCTGACACTCTCATCAATCAGTTCAAGCTTGCAGGTCTTATTCATTGCTTGACCTCTTACAAGCTCTAGACAAGGTATCCCCGTTCATTCCGTCTCCTCGTAGACTAGGTTTTGTGTCCAACTTCTGATCTATGGGATGCAAATTTCGGTAATTGCTGCATCCAGAAAATAGCTTTCTGCGACAGAGAGATTATTAAGTCAGTGTTGAATCAGTGTTTTGATATGTCCTAAATTAAAGAGTGACATAAAGAGTAATGACTTCTTGTGACGAGCAAAGTCATGTTTTTTTTTTATTTCCCAAATTAAAGAGTGACATAACTGTAACGAAGCGCCGTGGCAAAATTAATAGCGCTCTCGCCTACTGAACAAAAGGACCAGGGCTCAGAAATATCATTTCTTTTTATCGAATAAACATGACAACCAGCTCATCAGGATTTTGGAAATAAGCACTAGAAATGTTTTTTTTTTTTATGCAGCGGCCTGATGGAATACTGACCACATCGGTCATAAATATACACAAGTCAGTGAAGAATTTAGCGGACAAATGTAGCACTGATCATATCGTCCCTAAATGTGCCACTCTTCTTCTACCTTGCCAAGCCATTCTGTTTCTTGCCATTCGTATAAGATCATTCCGTCTTCCCCGTCCTCTTTATCTCTGCTTGCACCTGTCTTCTCCATGTATAATTTGGTATTCCTTCTCACCTCTCCTGGGTATATAAATTTGCCACTCTTTACTCATACCTTTCAGCTCCCTGTGGAGCATAGGTTTTCAACAAACACTTTCCGAGTCGTTCTGTTCTTTGCCATTCTTTAAAGATCATTCCATGTCTTCCCCATCATCTTCATCTCTCCTTCTATCTGTCTTCTCCAAGAATTTCTTGGTCTTCCTCTTTGTCTTTTCCCCTGGGGATTCTAAAAAAGGGCCTATTGTGTAATACTCTCATTTGGCTTCAGCAGTGTGTGTCCTATCCAGCGCCATCGTCTTCTCTGCATCTCTTTATCCACTGGTATTTGACTGGTACATTTCCATAATTCTATGTTAGTGAATTTGTCAGTGAGATGATGGTCACGTAGATAGAGAGATGATGGACAGGAAGATAGTGAGATGATGGTCACGTAGATAGAGAGATGATGGACATGAAGATAGAGGGATGATGGATATAAAGATAGTGAGATGATGGACATGAAGATAGAGAGATGATGGAATTATAGATAGAGAGATAATGGACTTGTAAGTAGAGAGATGATGGACACGTAGATAGAGAGATGATGGTCAAGTAGATAGAGAGATGGTGGGCACGTAGATAGTGAGATGATGGACAAGTAGATAGAGAGATGATGGACACGTAGATAGAGAGATGATGGACATGAAGATAGTGAGATGATGGACACGTAGATAATGAGATGATGGACAAGTAGATAGAGAGATGATGGACATGAAGAGAGTGAGATGATGGACAAGTAGATAGAGAGATGATGGACACGTAGATAGTGAGATGATGGACATGAAGATAGTGAGATGATGGACAAGTAGATAGTGAGATGATGGACATGAAGATAGTGAGATGATGGACAAGTAGATAGAGAGATGATGGACACGTAGATAGTGAGATGATGGACATGAAGATAGTGAGATGATGGACAAGTAGATAGAGAGATGATGGACACGTAGATAGAGAGATGATGGACATGAAGATAGAGAGATGATGGACACGTAGATAGAGAGATGATGGACAAGTAGATAGAGAGATGATGGACACGTAGATAGTGAGATGATGGACAAGTAGATAGAGAGATGGTGGATATGAAGATAGAGAGATGATGGACGTTACGATAGAGAGATGATGGACACGTAGATAGTGAGAAGATGGACATGAAGATAGAGAGATTAGGGACCAGTAGATAGTGAGATGATAGACAAGTAGATAAAGAGATGGTGGATATGAAGATAGAGAGATGACGGATATGAAGATAGTGAGATGATGGACATGATGATAGAGGAATGACCTGTAGATAGTGAGATGATGGACACGTAGATAGTGAGATGATGGACACGTAGATAGTGAGATGATGGACATGAAGATAGTGAGATGATGGACATGAAGATAGTGAGATTCATGGACATGAAGATAGTGAGATGATGGACACGTAGATAGTGAGATGATGGACATGTAGATAGTGAGATGATGGACACGTAGATAGTGAGATGATGGACATGAAGATAGTGAGATGATGGACATGAAGATAGTGAGATGATGGACATGAAGATAGTGAGATGATGGACACGTAGATAGTGAGATGATGGACATGATGATAGAGGAATGACCTGTAGATAGTTAGATGATGGACATGAAAATAGTGAGATGATGGACACGTAGATAGTGAGATGATGGACACGTAGATAGTGAGATGATGGACATGAATATAGAGGAATGACCTGTAGATAGTGAGATGATGGACATGAAGATAGTGAGATGATGGACACGTAGATAGTGAGATGATGGACATGATGATAGAGGAATGACCTGTAGATAGTGAGATGATGGACATGAAGATAGTGAGATGATGGACACGTAGATAGTGAGATGATGGACATGAAGATAGTGAGATGATGGACATGAAGATAGTGAGATTCATGGACATGAAGATAGTGAGATGATGGACACGTAGATAGTGAGATGATGGACATGTAGATAGTGAGATGATGGACACGTAGATAGTGAGATGATGGACATGAAGATAGTGAGATGATGGACATGAAGATAGTGAGATGATGGACATGAAGATAGTGAGATGATGGACACGTAGATAGTGAGATGATGGACATGATGATAGAGGAATGACCTGTAGATAGTGAGATGATGGACATGAAAATAGTGAGATGATGGACACGTAGATAGTGAGATGATGGACACGTAGATAGTGAGATGATGGACATGAATATAGAGGAATGACCTGTAGATAGTGAGATGATGGACATGAAGATAGTGAGATGATGGACACGTAGATAGTGAGATGATGGACATGATGATAGAGGAATGACCTGTAGATAGTGAGATGATGGACATGAAGATAGTGAGATGATGGACACGTAGATAGTGAGATAATGGACGTGAAGATAGTGAGATGATGGACACGCAGATAGAGAGATGATGGATATGAAGATAGTGAGATGATTGGGATGAAGATAGTGAGAGAATGGACATGAAGATAGAGAAATTATGGACATGAAGATAGTGAGATGATGTACATGAAGATAGAAAGATAATGGATATGAAGATAGAAAGATGATGGACACGGAGATAGTGTGATGATGGACATAAAGATAGAACGGTAATGTACATGAAGTTAGATGGATGATAGACACGGAGATAGAGAGATGATGGACACGGAGATAGAGAGATGATGGACACGGAGATAGAGAGATGATGGACACGGAGATAGAGAGATGATGGACACGGAGATAGAGAGATGATGGACATGAATTTAGAGAGGTGATGGACATGAAGATAGAGAGATGATGGATACGGAGATGAAGAGATCATGGGCATGAAGACAGAGAGATAATGGACATGAACATAGTGAGATAATGGACATGAAGATAGTGAGATAATGAATATGAAATTAGTGAGATAATGTACATGAAAATAGTGAGATAATGGACATGAAGATAAGGAGATAAAGGGCATGAAGATTATGAGATAATGGACATGAAGATAGAGAGATAATGGACATGATGATTGTGAGATAATGGACATGAAAATAGTGAGATAATGGACATTAAGATAGTGAAATAATGGACATGATGATAGTGAGATAACGGACATGAACATAGTGAGATAATTGAAATGAAGATAGTGAGATAATGGACATGAAGTTAGTGAGATAATGGACATGAAGATAGTGAGATATAGGAAATTAAGATAGTGAGATAATGGACATGAAGGTAGATAGATATGATGGACACGCAGATAGAGAGATGATGGACATGAAGATAGTGAGATAATGATCATGAAGATAGTGAGATAATGGACATGAATATAGAGAGATGTTGAACACGGAGATAGAGAGATGATGGAATTGGAGATAGTGAGGTGATAGACATGAAGATAGTGAGATGATGGACATGAAGATAGTGAGATAATGGAAATGAAGATAGTGAGATAATTGACATGAAGATAGTGAGATAATGGACATGAAGATAGTGAAACAATGGACATGAATATAGTGAGATAATGGACATGAAGGTATTGAGATAATGGACATGAAGATAGATAGATATGATGGACCTGAAGATAGAGAGATGATGGACATGAAGATATAGAGAAATAATGGACATGAAGGTAGATAGATATGATGGACATGAAGATAGAGAGATAATGGACATGAAGATAGTGAGATAATGGACATGAATATAGTGAGATAATGGGCATGACGATACTGAGATAATGGACATGAAGATAGTGAGATAATGGACATATAGATAGTGAGATAATGGAGATGAAGATATGGAGATGATGGACATGACGATAATGAGATAATGGACATGAAGATAGCGAGATAATGGACAGGAAGTTAGTGAGACAATGTACATGAAGATAGTGAGATAATGGGCATGAAGATAGTGAGATAATGGACATGAATATAGTGAAATGATGGACATGAATATAGTGAGATAATTAACATGAAGATAGTGAGATAATGGGCATGACGATACCGAGATAATGGACATGAGGATAGTGAGATAATGTACATGAAGATAGTGAGATAATGGGCATGAAGATAGCGAGATAATGGACAGGAAGTTAGTGAGACAATGTACATAAAGATAGTGAGATAATGGGCATGAAGATAGTGAGATAATGGACATGAAGATAGTGAGATAATGGACATGAAGATAGTGAGATAATAGACATGAATAAAGTGAGATAATGGACATGAAGTTATTGAGATAATGGACATGAAGATAGATAGATATGATGGACATGAAGATATAGAGAAATAATGGACATGAAGGTAGATAGATATGATGGACATGAAGATAGTGAGATGATGGACATGAAGGAGGATAGATATGATGGACATGAAGATAGAGAGATAATGGACATGAAGATAGTGAGATAATGGACATGAATATAGTGAGATAATGGGCAAGACGATACTGAGATAATGGACATGAAGATAGTGAGATAATGGACATAAAGATAGTGAGATGATGGACATGAATATAGTGAGATAATGAACATGAAGATAGTGAGATAATGGACATGAATATAGTGAGATAATGGGCATGACGATATTGAGATAATGGACATGAAGATAGTGAGATAATGGACATGAAGATAGTGAGATAATAGACATGAATAAAGTGAGATAATGGACATGAAGTTATTGAGATAATGGACATGAAGATAGATAGATATGATGGACATGAAGATATAGAGAAATAATGGACATGAAGGTAGATAGATATGATGGACATGAAGATAGTGAGATGATGGACATGAAGGAGGATAGATATGATGGACATGAAGATAGAGAGATAATGGACATGAAGATAGTGAGATAATGGACATGAATATAGTGAGATAATGGGCATGACGATACTGAGATAATGGACATGAAGATAGTGAGATAATGGACATAAAGATAGTGAGATGATGGACATGAATATAGTGAGATAATGAACATGAAGATAGTGAGATAATGGACATGAATATAGTGAGATAATGGGCATGACGATATTGAGATAATGGACATGAAGATAGTGAGATAATGGACGTAAAGATAGTGAGATAATGGACATGAAGATAGGGAGATGATGGACTTGATGATAATGAGATGATGGACATGAAGATAGTGAGATAATGGAGATGAAGACAGTGAGATAATAGACATGAAAAAAGTGAGATAATGGACATGAATATAGCGAGATAAGGGACATGAAGATAGTGAGATGATGGACATGAAGATAGTGAGATTCATGGACATGAAGATAGTGAGATGATGGACACGTAGATAGTGAGATGATGGGCATGTAGATAGTGAGATGATGGACACGTAGATAGTGAGATGATGGACATGAAGATAGTGAGATGATGGACATGAAGATAGTGAGATGATGGACATGAAGATAGTGAGATGATGGACACGTAGATAGTGAGATGATGGACATGATGATAGAGGAATGACCTGTAGATAGTGAGATGATGGACATGAAAATAGTGAGATGATGGACACGTAGATAGTGAGATGATGGACACGTAGATAGTGAGATGATGGACATGAATATAGAGGAATGACCTGTAGATAGTGAGATGATGGACATGAAAATAGTGAGATGATGGACACGTAGATAGTGAGATGATGGACACGTAGATAGTGAGATGATGGACATGAATATAGAGGAATGACCTGTAGATAGTGAGATGATGGACATGAAGATAGTGAGATGATGGACACGTAGATAGTGAGATGATGGACATGATGATAGAGGAAGGACCTGTAGATAGTGAGATGATGGACATGAAGATAGTGAGATGATGGACACGTAGATAGTGAGATAATGGACATGAAGATAGTGAGATGATGGACACGCAGATTGAGAGATGATGGATATGAAGATAGTGAGATGATTGGGATGAAGATAGTGAGATGATGGACACGGAGATAGAGATGATGATGGACACGGAGATAGAGAGATGATGGACACGGAGATAGAGAGATGATGGACACGGAGATAGAGAGATGATGGACATGAATTTAGAGAGATGATGGATACGGAGATGAAGAGATCATAGGCATGAAGATAGAGAGATAATGGACATGAACATAGTGAGATAATGGACATGAAGATAGTGAGAAAATGGACATGAAGATAGTGAGATAAAGGGCATGATGATTATGAGATAATGGACATGAAGATAGTGAGATAATGGACATTAAGATAGTGAAATAATGGACATGATGATAGTGAGATAACGGACATGAATATAGTGAGATAATTGAAATGAAGATAGTGAGATAATGGACATGAAGTTAGTGAGATAATGGACATGAAGATAGTGAGATATAGGAAATGAAGATAGTGAGATAATGGACATGAAGGTAGATAGATATGATGGGCATGCTGATAGAGAGATGATGGACATGAAGATAGTGAGATAATGGTCATGAAGATAGTGAGATAATGGACATGAATATAGAGAGATGTTTAACACGGAGATAGAGAGATGATGGAATTGGAGATAGTGAGGTGATAGACATGAAAATAGTGAGATGATGGACATGAAGATAGTGAGATAATGGAAATGAAGATAGTGAGATAATTGACATGAAGATAGTGAGATAATGGACATGAAGATAGTGAAACAATGGACATGAATATAGTGAGATAATGGACATGAAGGTATTGAGATAATGGACATGAAGATAGATAGATATGATGGACCTGAAGATAGAGAGATGATGGACATGAAGATATAGAGAAATAATGGACATGAAGGTAGATAGATATGATATACATGAAGATAGAGAAATAATGGACATGAATATAGTGAGATAATGGACATGAATATAGTGAGATAATGGGCATGACGATACTGAGATAATGGACATGAAGATAGTGAGATAATGGACATATAGATAGTGAGATAATGGAGATGAAGATGTGGAGATGATGGACATGACGATAATGAGATAATGGACATGAAGATAGTGAGATGATGGACATGTAGATAGTGAGATGATGGACACGTAGATAGTGAGATGATGGACATGAATATAGAGGAATGACCTGTAGATAGTGAGATGATGGACATGAAGATAGTGAGATGATGGACACGTAGATAGTGAGATGATGGACATGATGATAGAGGAATGACCTGTAGATAGTGAGATGATGGACATGAAGATAGTGAGATGATGGACACGTAGATAGTGAGATAATGGACGTGAAGATAGTGAGATGATGGACACGCAGATAGAGAGATGATGGATATGAAGATAGTGAGATGATTGGGATGAAGATAGTGAGAGGATGGACATGAAGATAGAGAAATTATGGACATGAAGATAGTTAGATGATGTACATGAAGATAGAAAGATAATGGATATGAAGATAGAAAGATGATGGACACGGAGATAGTGTGATGATGGACATAAAGATAGAACGGTAATGTACATGAAGTTAGATGGATGATAGACACGGAGATAGAGAGATGATGGACACGGAGATAGAGAGATGATGGACACGGAGATAAAGAGATGATGGACACGGAGATAGAGAGATGATGGACACGGAGATAGAGAGATGATGGACATGAATTTAGAGATGTGATGGACATGAAGATAGAGAGATGATGGATACGGAGATGAAGAGATCATGGGCATGAAGATAGAGAGATAATGGACATGAACATAGTGAGATAATGGACATGAAGATAGTGAGATGATGAATATGAAAATAGTGAGATAATGTACATGAAAATAGTGAGATAATGGTCATGAAGATAGTGAGATAATGGACATGAATATAGAGAGATGTTGAACACGGAGATAGAGAGATGATGGAATTGGAGATAGTGAGGTGATAGACATGAAGATAGTGAGATGATGGACATGAAGATAGTGAGATAATGGAAATGAAGATAGTGAGATAATTGACATGAAGATAGTGAGATAATGGACATGAAGATAGTGAAACAATGGACATGGATATAGTGAGATAATGGACATAAAGGTATTGAGATAATGGACATGAAGATAGATAGATATGATGGACCTGAAGATAGAGAGATGATGGACATGAAGATATAGAGAAATAATGGACATGAAGGTAGATAGATATGATGGACATGAAGATAGAGAGATAATGGACATGAAGATAGTGAGATAATGGACATGAATATAGTGAGATAATGGGCATGACGATATTGAGATAATGGACATGAAGTTAGTGAGATAATGGACGTAAAGATAGTGAGATAATGGACATGATGATAGGGAGATGATGGACATGACGATAATGAGATAATGGACATGAAGATAGCGAGATAATGGACAGGAAGTTTGTGAGACAATGTATATGAAGATAGTGAGATAATGTGCATGAAGATAGTGAGATAATGGAGATGAAGACAGTGAGATAATAGACATGAATAAAGTGAGATAATGGACATGAATATAGTGAGATAATGGACATGAAGATTGTGAGATGATGGACATGAATATAGTGAGATAATGGACATGAAGGTAGATAGATATGATGGACATGAAGGTAGATAGATATGATGGACATGAAGGTAGATAGATATGATGGGCATGAAGGTAGATAGATATGATGGGCATGAAGGTAGATAGATATGATGGGCATGAAGGTAGATAGATATGATGGGCATGAAGGTAGATAGATATGATGGGCATGAAGGTAGATAGATATGATGGACATGAAGATAGAGAGATGATGGACATGAAGTTAGTGAGATAATGGACATGAAGATAGAGAGATGATGGACATGAAGTTAGTGAGATAATGGACATGAAGATTGTGAGACGATGGACATGAAGTTAGTGAGATAATGGACATGAAGATTGTGAGACGATGGACATGAAGTTAGTGAGATAATGGACATGAAGATTGTGAGACGATGGACATGAAGTTAGTGAGATAATGGACATGAAGATTGTGAGACGATGGACATGAAGATAGTGAGATAATGGACATGAAGATAGTGAGATAATGGACATGAAGATAGTGAGATAATGGACATGAAGATAGTGAGATAATGGACATGAAGATAGTGTGGTGATGGACATGAATATAGGTGATATTCATGTGTTTGTTTTAATTTTTATTCACGCAATGAAGTAATATATGAGCCATTCCGCCTGACATATCCGTCACGATAAATGGTTAGTTCGATACTTTTTCGGGGTTAATTCATTTCCACAACATGAAAACCAAATATTTTTTTGGGGCAAGTAGACGGGCTGTCATAGAAGTGACAATGTTAGCCAAAAATATACCAATGTCCTAGAAAAAAATATTAGCACTAATAATATATTCCCGGTACCATGTACCTATTTTCACTTTATAATACCCACTATACTTGTATTGAATCATAAAAGACATGCACTGACAACAACAGCAGCCAAACGAATTAGCAACCATACAGGACAGTTCAAATATATATACGACAAGGAGTCAGACAAGGTTGTGTTCTGTCGACGGCTTTATTTTCACTTTACAGCGACCATATTATGAGATCAATAGAAGATATAAAAAGAATTTAAGACAACGCTCACACAATAAACAATTTGCGATATGAGGAAGACACAGTTTTCTCTCTCTCTCTCTCTCTGCGTTCAGGACTCAATCAGAGTAAGGATTCCAGACTCTCATATGAAGTCAGCTGTCAGGCTAAGTGTGTTGATCGCCCCCACAGACAGAACATCACAATTAGAGTCTGTCAGATCCACTCTGACTGAACACCCGTTAATACGTTGCACTGTGTTCTGCGCCAGTGGCCCAGTGCATCCGATTTCAGCCAGCATTTTTTCAGGTTTGCTTTCCTTAGCCTTTGATTGTCCCCAATCTTCCTGCAAGGCAGCAGTTGATCTTTTCTGTCGGGGGATTCTGCCCTTAGATGGTCGGCCTTCCCAGGTTTACGAGCACCATCTGCCCGAGTCACTAGAGGTGACTAACACAGACATGCGACTTGTAATATGAGGAAACTGCAACAAGGAACACATTTCATGCATAGCCTCCATTTGTTCCCGCCGCCTATCCCCATATACCGGTAAGTCACGTCCTCCCGAAAATGATGATCATCGTAGCACTTGATGATGTTAGGCCATCGTTGATGACTCCAATTCCGAACATATAGACACACAGTCAGTCGTCAATTTATTCTTGTTGCACATCAAACAGCAGACCGTAAGATTTGCGCACGGCCGGTTTAGGGAACCAATACGATGACGTAGGACACAATGTCGCCAAACTCATAATCTCGATACCTTTAGACTTATGTCTGATTACTCAAGTGTAAACAGTCTACGACGAACAAAACACGAAGCAACTTCCCCAAAGAGACAAAACTGCGACTGACGAAGTAGTTTACATTAATGTGTAACGTGGAAATAACTTGCGTCAAAGAATCCCAATAACGGTCTTGAACAGCACTAATGTGACGTAAAGCACAGATGAAGTCTGGACGGTGGAATGTCTCACTCACAACACTTGATTCGTCAAAAACGGACTGTTGTCGGCCTACGACCTCGTCTTAGCGACACAGATGTATCAAGCATATCATCATTTTGACTTTAACGCAGAAAAGTGCAATGAAGATCCGAAATTAATCAGACCCTGGGTGCATTTTCTGCAGCGATCGAGAGGACGTGGACTAGATCCGCCATCTTGGAAACGGAAGTCAGACACAGTTTTAATAGCAGAGACAGAGAATTAAGCAAACGAAATTATAGTCATACTAGAAAAAGAAAGTAACAAGAAAAGACCCAGTCTAAATAGTAAGAAACAGAAGTAATGGGCATATCATAGAAACAATTATCACCATCATGCAGCATAAAAATAAACAGAAAAGAAACTGAAACAAGTACAACGCGTCAAACACTTGGACACAATAATAACGTCAGATGGAAGATGCATCACAAACATTTTAATCAGAATAGCTCAGGCCAAAATAGCATTTCAGAAAATGAAAAACATCGTATGTAACAAATCCATGTCAATGGAAAAGAGAAAGAGAGTTCATCGGTGCTACTAAGAGCCAATTCTGATATCTGGAAGCGAAACATGGACAGTAGACAAAGAAATAAAAAAGACGACTAGAGGCCACAGAGATGGGATTTTGCAGAAGAATGTTTAAAATTCCCTGATCAGATAAAAATTCCAATGAGGACATTCTCAAAGAGGCCAAAACAAAAAGAGATCTCCTAAAAAACATCAGAAAGAAACAATTAACATATTTCATGCACATCATAAGAAGAGGAAAGTTGGAATACTTAGTTACAACTGGCAAAGCACAGGAAAAGAGAAACAGAGGAGATACTAGATAGCTTGGTGTCATGGCATGGAAAACAGTGAACAACAGAATTTATACGATTCACGGTGAATAAAAGTTTGTGGAAGGACATGATCGCCTGCGCCGACAGGTATGGCACATGATGATACCCATATATCATAGATTTCATTTTTTCCCTGCTGTTATCATTATGCGCATATCAGATTTTTCCTCAAACATCATTAATCATCACGGCTCCACTGAAATTTAATTCAAAGTAATGACGAGGCCTTACGAGTCATCGAGTTAACAAGAAATATCATGATTATAATCAGCAAAGTTCCAAAATTAGATTTGGAACCGAAATAAAAAAAAAAACTTCATCAATTAAAATGTTACTGTAGTCACACACACACACACAAAATAAAGTACCCCGTTCACGCCAAGTGGCGTATAGGGAATATGGTGTTAGTGACCATAAATTTTACAGACCTTCGGCACATGATTTTTGGAGTAAAGGGGTCAGTATTACGCCCGTGCCGCTTTACTTTCCCAAAAAAAAATCCGGAACCCATTAAAGGCTGGGTGAACCAGAGCCGTCGGTTGGGATCGAACCCTACCTCCTGTCCTTTGTAGTCCAGTTCACTAACCACTGAGCTATCATGGCTCCTAAAATAGCCGTGTTCAACAGTATATTTTCTTGTCTTATATAGAATATATAGTCTTGTCTTTCTATTACCTTAGCTGCTCCATATCGTGTTATGCATATTTGATATGTTCTTTGCGGCTATACTTGCGGCCCCGCACAGTATTTAACATGTTGTATATTTGATATAACAAAGCAAGCCCTCATGAGGGAAACAACAGGCAAGAGGAAAAGAGGAAGACCCAGAGAGACACTGAGAAGAACATGATTAGAGAGGCAAGAGCAGCAGGAATCGACTCCCTCAATGAGATAGAGTTGCTTGTACAGAACAGAGATAAACGGCGAAATTTGATAAAATATGTTTAGAAAGATTCTCTCTCTCTCTCTCTCTCTCTCTGCGATCAAGTCTCAATCAGAGTAGGATTCCAGACTCTCGTATGAAGTCAGCTGTCAGGTTTAAGTGATTGGATTGCTCCATATAGTTTCTCTTCCAGGGAAGTGGGTGTGGACCACGTTGTCCTACTCAGGTCTGTGCACTGGGAGCAATCCTGTAGAACATGTTAGATCCATTCTGATTGAATACCTGTTAGAATGTTGCACTGTGTTCTGCGCCAGTGGCTCAGTGTATCCGATTTCTGCTAACATTTTATTTAGGTTTCCTTTCCTTAGCCGTTGATTGTCCTACAAGGCAGCAGATTTTTAGAAGGATTGAAAACTGTTAGAATAAAAATTTAGATAAGAGAAAGAGTATCTGGGTCTATGCCTTATGGGCCGGCTACGGCTCGTAAGGTCTATAGATAGATAGATAGATACTTCATATGTGTGATATCTCCAATTTTGAAAAGTTTTTAAAACAACTTACCACAACACAGACGCTGTTTATCTCTAAATCATGTGAACTTTTTGCATCTACTTTTAAACACTTCACATAACTCTAGTATTACATTTATCTGTAGTATGTGACTTCACTGGGTGTCCGGTTAGCGCAATCGATAGGCGGTTGGCTTACCACGGCAACAGCCGGGGTTCGTTCCCTGGCGAGGACACCTGGGTTTTACTAATTCCCTAAAAAAATTAGTGGGAGCCGCGATAGCTCCAGTGGTTAGTGAACTGGACTACTACGGACAAGGGGTAGGGTTCGATCCCAACCGACGGCTCCGGGTTCACCCAGCCTTAAATGGGTACCGGATTTTTTCTGGGAAAGTAAAGCAGCACGGGCGTAATACCGACCACATTACCCCAAAAAATCATGTGCTGAAGGTCTGTAAAATATAGGGTCACTAACACCATATTTCCCTATACGCCACTTGGCGTGACGGGGGGTACTTTACTTTTTTTACTATGTGACTTCACTGATCTCTCACTTATATCTAAACGTACATCGTGGGCGTATATATAACGGAAGTCGGTCAATGTGACACAGACATCAATAACCGAATTAGAATTGGCAGACACAAAGCACTTTCATCGTTTACAAAGAAATTGTAGTCAAATTCAGTGAATTAGGTTTGTCTGTTTTAAACAAACAGCCGTAGATAAATAACTGTTACTATGATCATACGACCAATTTAATAGTTTACAGGCTACATCAAAAATACGGGACAAGTCAGGGAAATTGAAGCATATTAATCTTTCATTCTCGTGTCTATCAAGACTTGACACCAAATTATTTATTTACATCTTCAAGACGCAGCCATTAATGTTTTTTTTTTTTTATAAATCCTGCTTTCTATGTGTTTTCTCTGTATCGCTCTACACAGGTTTCCTTTTTATAAACAAAACAGAGACGACCTGCATAGTGTCCGTGTTTATGTCTCTCTGTGTCTCTCTCTGTCTGTCTATCTCTGTCTGTCTGTCTCTGTCTGTCTGTCTCTGTCTGTCTGTCTGTCTGTCTCTGTCTATTTCTCTCTGTATTTGTCTGTCTCTCTGTGCCTGTCTCTGTCTCTCTCTGTCACTGTATGTGTGCCTCTCTGTCTGTGTCTGTCTCTGTCTGTCTGTGTCTGTCTGTGTTTGCCTGTGTCTGTCTGTCTGTGAGTGTCTTTCTGTCTGTAAGTGTCTGTCTGTCTCAGTGTATGTCTGTCCCTGTCTCTCTCTGTCTGTCTCTATGTCTGTCCCTCTGTGTCTGTATGTATGTATGTCTGTCTGTCTGTCTTTCTCTGTCTGTCTCTCTCTCTCTTTTGGTCTCTCTCTGTCTGTCTTTCTATGTGTCTCTCTCTGTCTGCCTCTCTCTGCCTCTCTCTGTGTCTGTCGTTGTGTCTCTTTGTGTTTCTCTGTGTGTCTCTCTATCTGCCTGTCTGTCTGTGTCTGTCAGTCTGAGTCTGTCTGTGTCTGTCTATCTGCCTGCATGCCTGCATGCCTGCGCGTGTATGTGTGCTGCGTGTGCGTGCGTGAGTGTGTGTGTGTGTGTGTGTGTGTGTGTGTGTAAGAGAGAGAGAGAGTTAACCCCTGAGCAACCGCGGCCCCCGTGTTTGACATGTAATTCAATATAAACAGTCCGGTTCACACTCTCCATATTCTCCTGACAATATCCAACTGCTTCTCTTTCCTGGTATGAAGATTAAACAAGGAAAGCGGTGATTTGTTACTTTAGAACAAAAGCTATCTCAATAGGGTGACAAAAGATGACACTAAACATAGCCATAGAACATCAAATTATAAATCAAGTAAAACAAAAAACGTTAAATATCTGGGAACAACATTCTCAGAGGAAGGTAACATCGATAAAAATGTAGACATACTGCGCTAGAAGGCAAACAATAATATTGGGACTGGTATCCCTATACTTCAACACAAAGCAATACCTACTATCACCAAGAAACACCTTATACAGAGTATATTGTTTCCAACATTGTACTACAAAAGCTAAACATGGTCACTTACGACGCAACATAAAAACAAGCTTGTCACCACAGAGATGAGATGCCTGAGAAAAGCGCTTGGAGTAGCTAGAAAAGACAGAATCAGAAATGACATTATACACGAAAAAGTGTGCATGGGGCCAATCCTAAGCTACATAGAGAAACAAATAAAATGGTTCTGCCTTCCAGAAAGAAAGACGTGTGATTCTTTACCATACAACACATATTTTAAAATAAAAGAGGAAAAGGGAGACAAGAACCCGACCCTGAGTGAAATGGATTGACAATATCAAAGAAACGCTACAATATCAATGACACGCTACAATATCAAAGACACGCTACAATATCAAAGACACGCTACAATATCAATGAACAATGAGTGCAGCCGCCACAAGGGTGTGAACCAGAACTTTGTATCTCCCTCGAAACTCGAACGGGTACAAGAGAAAATGAAGAAAGAGAGGAATAAGGAGTGCTGGGGAGTCTGAAAAGCGGGGATTTTCAGAAAGTCTACCGACAATGACAATACCACTGGGATCATTGTAATAAATCCCAAGGGAGACTATTTCGAAAGGAACGGAGACAAATAAAATTTCAAACTTTTAAGTATTTTATGATTGTGATTGATGATGATTGAATGATTGATGATGATGATGGTGAATGATTGCTAATGATGGATGATTGATTATAATTAATTGATGATGATTGGTTGTTGATGGTGAATGATTGTTGATGATGATGATGATGATGATGATGATGATGATGATGGATGATTGATGATGATGAATGTTGATGATGATGGATGATTGATGATGATGGATGTTGATGATAATGATGATGGGTGATTGATGATGATGGATGATGATGATGATGGATGATTGATGATGATTATGGATGATTGATGATGGATGAAGATGATGATGATGATGATAGATGATGGATGATGGGTGGCGGCGGCGGCGACGACGATTATTATGATGATGATGATGATGATGAGGAATAAAATTGCACGGAACCACAAGGGATCTCAGAAATACCAGCAAATATCATGACATGGCGTTGGGCCGAATGGGCATCAGCCCACAGGTCGTTGCATTCATAACAGCAATCAAACAACATTATGATGATGATGATAATAATGATGATGGTGGTGGTGGTGACATTCAACTATTAAAAAGATAGATACCCCACACACAAAGTCATAAATGGTATCAAGGGCAGATAATGAAATCTTTCCCCTGCTACTTTCAGTTCCCAATCCTCTTACTTTCTACAATAACTGAAATGTAAAATTGTCTGGTTGAAAACACTTTACAGGATAAAAATAATGTGAAGTTGGCAGATTAAAAGCACTTCACGTGTACAAAATTATCTAAAATTGGTGTTAAAAACACTTCACGCCATCAAAATTACTTTAAAATTTCACATTAAACACATTTGCACCTTGCAAATTATAAGAAAAATACCCGGTTTAAATTGGAGCCGCGATAGCTCAGTGGTTAGTGATCTGGACTACAAAGGACAAGAGGTAGGGTTTCGATCCCAACCGACGGCTTTCGAATTCACCCAGCCTTTAATGGGTTCCGGATTTTTACTGGGAAAGTAAAGCGGCACGGGCGTAATACCGACCACATTACCCAGAAATGATGAGCTGAAGGTCTGTAAAATTTATGGTCACTAACACTATATTCCCTATGCGCCACTTGGCAAGATGGGGGTACTTTACTTTTTTTTTTTAACCCGGTTTAAATACTTTATATTCACCTTGAAAATCTCACGTTTCTTTTGCAGTGTTCGCACATCAACTACTCGCCTTTATCATCCGCCCTTAAAAAGGAGTTAAATTGACGTTGATACATATCTAGGGTTATTTACAGCAAGGTGCAATATTTTTTAACTTTCGGCCTAACACATTCAATCTTCACGAGACATTTGATTACGGGATTGCCTTCCCTCAACAATCTGTACTCGTGTGGTCAGATTTCGTAGTCTTTTCCAAAGACACCGAGGGGAGCTGGGAGTTGGACTTTGAACAGTTATTGTCGCTAATCTTGACTCAAGTAGTCAGCTTTGAGTTACTGTCCTCTTCTAGTTCACGTGCTGATGCCCCCCCCCCCCCCCAGACTTCAATTTCAAGCCCTTAAAATTGTGTGAAACTGTCGGATAAATTACGTCTTAAAGATCTCATTAATCTTCTTTAGTTCAGTTTTCTTCTTCTAAAGCAACAAACTAATTTTTATTTTTTTTTCCGTCAGATATAAAGTCTCCTGAGAATTTCTCGACCCAGGAATTCCTCTTGATGTTGATAGACGGAGCACTCAGTGCGAACATGTACCTACACAAAGCACACAGTGCGAACATGTACCTACACAAATCACTCAATGCGAATAGGACCAAATCACTCCAACAAATCACTCAATGCGCTGGTATGTATCCGAGGGAGATGATTTATATGAACTATGCAATGGCAGGTATTGTGTCCAATTTTAGCCATCACAATTATTATCCTCACTTGTGGACTTTGTAGCCCTTTACAAAATCACATTTATGTGCATTTTTAA
The DNA here is from genome assembly GCA_032433765.1 of Megaustenia siamemsis. Lineage (NCBI taxonomy): Eukaryota > Metazoa > Mollusca > Gastropoda > Stylommatophora > Ariophantidae > Megaustenia > Megaustenia siamemsis. Next base: position 56,463,084 of record JAVIAB010000106.1, read on the forward strand.
AAATATATTTGTAATGCTTTTTTTTGTTTCTCTTCAGTCGCCGTGTCGTCACACCTAAGATGTTTTCTTGATTTTAATTTTGTTAGAAAGTAACTTTTATTTCCGTGAACCTGTTTTAAGTCAATTTTGGCTAACTTCTTTTAATACCTGAGACGTTATCGCTCTTTTTTGTCTCTTTCTTCTTACTATCTTTGTCGGACATCAGAACAGTAATGGGGGGGAGGCGCCCGACAGCAACAGAGCTGAAGGCCATGATAGTTCTGGTGCACCAGAACTATTATGACTCTACTGTATCTCTTCCCGGTATAACATATTGAAACTAGCCGTATTTTTCTTTCTAAAATCTATTTTAAGACCCGGCAAAATGGAATAGACTAGAAAATAGAATAGAATGAAAATTTGAGATGTTCAATCATAAATGCAGAAAGGATTAAATTACAAAATTACAGAGCAGAACTAAAATGTCACTATCACGATAAAATAACCAACCTTGACATATAGAAAGAAAGAAAGAAAGAAAGAAAGAAAGAAAGAAAGAAAGAAAGAAAGAAAGAAAGAGAAAGAAAGAAAGAAAGAAAGAAAGAAAGAAAGAAAGAACATATACATACACTCCGAGGGTGGAATTTTTGGGCGAGAAAAAAACAAAGAATATATTTTTTTCATTAATATCATCATCATCAAGTACCGGGCCTGCTGGCATAGGTGATCATGTCTCTCCACAACTTTCGATCTCGACAGTTATTTATCATTTCTGTTGTTCACCTTCTACTAAGCCATTCTCTTAAGCTGTCTGGTATCTTTTCTTTTTGCTTCCATCTGTCCCTCAATTTTCCCAGTAAAAAAAAAAAAAATTAAAGTACCCCCGTCACGCCAAGTGGCGTATAGGAAATATGGTGTTAGTAACCATAAATTTTACAGACCTTCGGCACATGATTTGGGGTAATGTGGTCGGTATTACGCCCGTGCCGCTTTACTTTCCCAGAAAAAAAATCAGGTACCCATTTAAGGCTGGAATTTTCCCAGTTGTTACAATATATTCCAGTTGTTCTCTTCTCATTACATGGCCAAAAAATGATGATTGTTTCTTCCTAATATTGGAAATTAGCTCACGTTTTGTTTTGGTCTATTTCAGAACGTTTTCGTTACTCTTCTTAGCTGTCTATGGTATTCTCAACATTCTTCTGTAAAACCACATTTCTACAGACTTCAGTGATTTTCTTGTCTGCTTTCCTATTGTCCGTGATTCACGTCCATATGTTAAGACTGGCTCTATATAACATTTAAGAACTCTTTTTATTCTATGGCTGGCACCAAGTTCAATAATATAGGTCAGTGTAAAAAGATAAAAATCATAGTTTTCTTTAGTTCGCATAATTTCCTAATTGAGCTTTTTAAAATACTTGTACTTCCAGCAAACCAAATGCCCGACTTTTCAAACTGAAATGTTTGATGTAAAACATCCTTTATTAAAACGAGGAATGAAGAGGTCTTTGGGCCTCCAAACTCATGTAGCAGCACGGAGAGGTAATAACCTTGTGCACCACGGATGGGTGGTGTACACCTTCTCTGCGTTTTGTCCTTCTTTATATTCATGAGCCACTGACATCTCTTTCTCCGTCTTCTTCTCGAGACCCAGTTATTTATTTATACAAAATGTTCTTTAGAGTACAAGCTTGCAAAGGCGTCACTCGAGCAAAGGCGTCGCTAGAGCAAAAGAGTCACGTGAGTAAACGCATCACTCCAGTAAAGGCGTTACTCGAGCAAAGGCGTCACCTGAGCAAAGGTGTCACTAGAGCAAAGGCGTCATCTGAGCAAAGGCGTCACTAGAGCAAAGGCGTCATCTGAGCAAAGGCGTCAATAGAGCAATAGCGTCACTCGACCAAAGGCGTCACCTGAGCAAAGGCGTCACTAGAGCAAAGGCGTCACTCGAGCAAATGAGTCACGGGAGTAAACGCATCACTCGAACACAGAGTCAAGAAAGCCAAGAGTGTTGCCCAATTAGCACTATTTAGCTTATCATCCACGATTGTAGAGTAAAATCCTACACACTGACCATTCTCAAAGTGAGCAACAACACGGATGACAGTGATGGCCTCTCACGAATAGAAAATGGTGTTGAGGCCCATTAGTGCAGTTTTCGAAATCATGTTTGTAAATATGTGCATTAGTGCACGTCTTTGAACTAAGAGCATATAAACTCATATATTAGATATAATTACCACATGGTATCCATTTGCAACCACTTAGGGTCATAATTTAGAAAATGCCCTTTTTACTGGGGACCTGCGTTACAAAGAACATACACTCCGAATTTCTTCTTTCCAAGTCCAGCGGTTTGGATAGGGCGATAAGGATTACATAATTAGTCAAGACAAACCTGTTTATTTATACAGAAAACTGGAAACATTCGAAAATCTGACAGCTGAACAAGTCTATTAAAATCAAGCAACTGAAAACTCAAAATTCATCTTTTTTTTCATGAGGAAATTATTATAAAATGTATTTTAAGTAGGAAGAAATAGTTAAGGGGACATATCATCATCATCATCATCATCATCATCATCGGGTGCCATCTCCGCAACGAAGGTTGGCTACCATGGAACGCCATTCTGCTGTTTCTTGCTTTGATGGTTTAGGTTGTCATAGGCTGGTTTGTCCATCTTCTGATGTTACTCGTCCATTTTAGTCTTGGTCTGCCTCTGCCACCTTGTATTTTCCCCTCCAAGATTACTTTTAATAGGCTGTTGTCTTTTAACATGGTCCAAAAATCGCATTTGTCTTGTTTTAATTGTGTTTAATAGTTCTCTTTTAATTTTTAGTTGTTTTAAAATGTTATCATTTGTTTTCTTATCTTTCCATTCAATTCTCCCCATTCTTCTCATCATCATCATTGAGTGCCGTCTCCGTAACGAAGGTTGGCTACCATGGAGCGCCATTTTGCTCTATCTCTTGCTTTGATGGTGCAGGTTGTCATCGGTTGATTTGTCCATCTTTTGATGTTACTCGTCCATGTTAATCTTGGTCTACCTCTGCCTCTTTTACCTTGTATTTTCCCCTCCAGGATCACTTTCAGTAGGCTGTTGTGTCTTTTAACATGGCCTAAGAATCGCATTTGTCTTGTTCTAATTGTGTTCAGAAGTTCTCTTTTCATTTTTAGTTGTTTTAAGACTTCATCGCCATTCTTATATATATCCACATGTCAAAGTCTTCAATGTTCTGTTCTGTTTTCTTGTCTAATGTCCATGTTTCTGTACCATATAGGAATATTGAGAAGATGCATCATTTTGCTAAGGGGACATAAGTGTGTAAAATAAAATTAGGTTTAGAAGAAACCAGAGTTCTCTGAGGGGAAATTATGAAATTGAAACATCACAGAACAATGAGAACTACTTTCACCTACTGTTTTCTGGCAAGGTCTGTCAAAGAAATGTCTTATTGTTGTCTCACGTCTATTTCTTGAGTTCATTCTATGACAACTAAAGGAATTAGTTGGTATCTTTGTTATCTGCCATTAAAATGACGTTGAGAGGGCGTTCATAATAATTGCTGTGATTTATATGTGCCTTTCGGGCCAACACTTCTTTAATTCCTACTCGCTTGGCCTGACCGTGTGGTCTGTTTTCAGGAGCACAGTCGGGAAGTAGATCAGGATCTTACAATATTGTTGTTTGCCGATCCTGACACTTGTAGTTAGCTGTGGGTTGCTGACCGCAAACTTGCTGGATGGGCGTCTCTTATTGTTGATCTTTTTTTCGTTCGCCAGCTTTGACCTCTGAAGAAGTCTCTAGAGACTTAGAACTGAATGTTGCGTGTTAATCCATTTTTCTCTGGCAGCCGTGTGCACAAGCGTCCCTCGCCGCACAGGCAGATAACTCCGACTTCTGAGGTAGTCATATTTTTTTTCCATCGATGAGTAGTTAACGTTTCAAGCCGGGCCTCGCTGCTGAGACCAGGGGTGGTTGCCGCAGAGAGAAATCATAAATAAAAATTCCAACCGGTGTAACCGGGATTTGAACCCACAACCTCTCTGTCTCCAAGCCGGCGTTTTGCCGCGAGACCAACCAGTCCTCCTATTGTTGGTCTAATAGCGCTAAGTCATCTCGAACCATTAGCATTTACACCCAGTATGGTTGATGTAAGAGTTCTTAAATGTTATGTATGTATGGCCTTTGGCGTCTTGACAGACGGTTTGGTAGCAAGCAATCATGATAAGTCAGTAGTTCGGTAAAGCATTAGGGTCTCATACTGGGTGCTGCTTTACTGAACATTCTTCTCTCGTGGCTGAATTTGCCAATCCTGGACAGACAGATCCATCCACAGAACGAGCAAGGTGTATTTGAGGTACCTGGCCTTGTCTCTCTTCTCTTACTATTGTTATATATATTGTTAAATGTTATGTAGAACCAGTCTTAATATATGGATGTCAATCATGGACAATAGACAAGAAAAACACTGGAGGCTGTAGAAATGTAGGGAACCGCGATAGCTCAGTGGTTAGTGAACTGGACTACAAAGGTCAAGAGGTAGGGTTCGGTCCCAACCGACGGCTTCCGGGTTCACCCAGCCTTTAATGAGTTTCCGGATTTTTTTTCTGGGAAAGTAAAGCGGCACGGGCGTAATACCGACCACATTACCCTAAAAATCATGTGCCGAAGGTCTGTAAAATGTATGGTCACTAACACCATATTCCCTATACGCAACTTGGCGTGACGGGGGCACTTTGCTTACTTTATTTTACTGTAGAAATGTGGTTTTACAGAAGAATGTTGAGAACACCATGGACAGCTAAGAAGAGTAATGAAAACGTTAGGAAAGAAGTCAAAGCAAAGAGAGAGCTAATTTCCAATATTAAGAGGAAAAAATCATCATTTTTTTGTGTGGCCATGTAATGAGAAGGGAACAGCTAGAATATATTGTAACAACTGGGAAAATTGAGGGACGAAGAGATAGAGGGAAGCAAAAAGAAAAGTTAGATGGCGTGAGAGAATGGCTTGGCAGAAGGTAAACAACAGAAATGATAAATAACTGTCGAGATCGAAAGTTGTGGACCTTTTGTTTATGGGACAACGACATGAAGCTGAAAATGAGAACTATAAGTAGACGAAAACTTCGATTGTCGTTGGGACAACTGCTATGACGTCAGAGGGGTATAATTGAGGGTGAATAAAAGATTGTGTGTGTTTGTGTGGGTGTGGTTTTAAGTGTGTGTGTGTGTGTGTGAGAGAGAGAGAGAGAGAGAGAGAGAGAGAGAGAGAGATGAAGAAAATAGATTCGTAAAAGTGAGAGATAGTGAGTGACAAAAAACTGTAAAACGTGAAAATGTATTAGAAATAGAGAGAGAGAGTGTGTGAGCGTGTGAGTGAGTGAGTGAGTGAGTGAGTGAGTGAGTGTGAGTGAGAGAGTGAGTGAGTGAGTGAGTGAGTGAGTGAGTGAGTGAGTGAGTGAGTGAGTGAGTGAGTGAGTGAGTGGGTGAGTGAGTGAGTGAGTGAGCGTGGGTGTGAGTGAGAGAGTGTGTTAGTGGGTGAGTGAGTGAGTGAGTGAGTGAGTGAGTGAGTGAGTGAGCGTGGGTGTGAGTGAGAGAGTGAGTGAGTGAGTGAGTGAGTGAGTGAGTGAGTGAGTGAGTGAGTGAGTGAGTGAGTGAGTGAGTGAGTGAGTGAGTGAGTGAGTGTGAAAGTGATTACAAAAACAGATTCATAAAAGTGAGAGATGGTGAGTGACAAAAATTGTAAAACGTAAGAATGTAAGAGAGAGTGTGTAAGAGAGAGAGAGAGAGAGAGAGAGAGAGAGAGAATCAGAGAGAGAGAGAAAGTGAGAGAGAAAGAGAAAGTGAGAGAGAAAGAGAGAGAGAGAGAAAACCTTGCTGATATCTTTGTATCTCAATTTTAACCTACCCATACCCGAGCGGTTTTCTTCTTTTAACAACTCATACAACTATAATCATTGCGATTTTTGTTATCCATTCTCTACCCCTCTGAGTTAACGAGTGAAATATAACAATAATTCGGCTCACCTTTTCTTAAGCCCACACAAGTCCTCTTCTCTCTGGATTAGATCACAAATCGACGAATTATTTTGAACACAAAACACACTTGTACAGTGTTGCATCAAATGTGTTTAATTGTAAAATTGAAGCCCGCGTAAAATTACTGTATATCCGTAATTGATGTAAATATTAAAGGTATACTCAAAAAGGTGATATTAGAATGATAACAACTGAAAAGTTACTGTCTAAAATATATATAATTTTAATCTAATACAGTATAAAATATTTATATATAATTCAATATATATTGTAATGAAAAAGATAATTTATGAAATGAGACTTAATTGTTAATTTATCCAGGGAGTTATATACAATAAGTGATAATATTTAGCGCTTGCAGATTTTAATTACTAAATCTTTTAAACATTTCAGTTTCTCCACAGAATGCAGAACTCTAACTGTTAAATCGAATGTACATTTACAGTATGATTCAGGCTTTTCTATTTTGTTTTCACATATTGCCACATAATACGGACTCTGATAGTTAAATGGTCTACACAATACATTACCACGTTAATTCAGAACAGTTGTTAAATCGCCTATACATTGACACATTATTTCAAACTAATTGACGGGGGGAGCAGAAGCGCCTGCGACGTGCGGTCGCAATATATATGGCCCTTTTCGTCTTGTCAGACGGTCTAGTGGAGGCTATTGCGTATTTTTTTGAGGTATTGTTTTTGCCGAACAGCTTCTCTCGTGGCTAATTCTACCAATGTTTGATAAACACACGCGGTCACATAATGAACAGGTCAGGCTTGCTGATCCACAGGGTTTACCATCCTTTTTCATGAGTCTCTTCTCTTCTAAGTCCTGTCTTAGCACAGTCTCAAATGTTGTTATACCGTTCCTTATACATGCTCTCCATGATGTGCGATCACTTGCCAGATGTTGCCAGTCGTTTTCACAGATGGAGAAGTCTTTCAGAGATGATTTGCAGATATCTCTATATCGTAGTTTAGGTCTGCCGATTTGTCTTTTTCCGTGTTTTAGCTCACCATATAGTATTTGCCTAGGAATGCGTTTTTCTTCCATCCGTTGGACATGCCCCATCCATCTTAGCCTTCGACTTCTGAGCATCGACATGATTGTTAGGGTAGGCAAACCATCAACCGACCAAGACCTAGCAGTTCTACCTCCTCGTGGTCTCCCCTGGTAACAGTCTGCGTCAAAACAGACTGACTAACACAAGCTAGGATCGCCGTGTTCCCTGTAGTGGGGGCTGTTACTGATATAGAGGACCCAGTATTGCAGTACCTCTGGGCTGGACTAGTAGTTTCCCAGCATAGCCTGGGACAGACGAAATCCAACCTCTCCAGTAAGAGCCGGGAATGTCAAAAAAGCCATTGCGACCCGCCACATCTTATGAGTCAAAGGGCAACATGCTCGCATCAACTCGTGGCAATCCGTCATCAACAACAACAATCAAACTAATTGTTAAATCACTTACACATTACCATATTATCTAAGACTAATTGTTAAATCACTTACACATTACCATATTATCTAAGACTAATTGTTAAATCACTTACACATTAACATATTATCTAAGACTAATTGTTAAATCACTTACACATTACCATATTATCTAAGACTAATTGTTAAATCACTTACACATTACTATATTATCTAAGACTAATTGTTAAATCACTTACACATTACCATATTATCTAAGACTAATTGTTAAATCACTTACACATTACCATATTATCTAAGACTAATTGTTAAATCACTTACACATTACCATATTATCTAAGACTAATTGTTAAATCACTTACACATTACCATATTATCTAAGACTAATTGTTAAATCAATCGTCCATGCAATACCACATTAATTCCGACTCCTAATTGTAAATTATTAAAATCTTTTTGCACGTTAGCATATAATGCAGACTTACACTGCCACATAATAGCTAATAAAAAATAATATCCACAAGTGACAATTTTACAGTAAACACCACATTGTCGTCACGTGACGCTAGACACTTCCGTAAAATGACATTCACTGGCTCTGACTAATATTACGAACTTTAAACAAACGTATTGCAGTGTTGTAGACTAATGTAGATACACACATATCATACTTTTAATTTGTAATATTATCGTAATTAATGTTTATTGTTACTTTCAAATCACATTTATGTTTCTTCAAATTATCTCAGTTCTCATTAGGACGATACGAAAACCATAAACAATCTATATACCAGTTTTACGATCGTCGAATACAGAGAGAACTATTGGTACACAGATACACACACATACCAGTCTGAGTGACCTAAGCTCAAGTTCATGGTTTCCGGTTCGATGATTAAACATTTACAGCTTCCCGTGCTCGAACTACAACTACCTTGGGGATACTATAACCAGTGATGGAAAATGTAAAACTGATATAAATAAAAGAATAGGAATGGCAAAAAGTAATTGTAATGTCAAAACAAACAACACCAGGGCTAAAACTAAGAATGGCAAAATGTTATATCTTTTCAACATTCCTATATGGTGCAGAAACATGGACGTTAGACAAAAAGACATAACAGAGAATTTTAAAACGAGACCAAAAAATGCAGAAATGTGACGAAACAATAACAAAACGACCAAATTTAATGAAAGTGATAGCGACAGACTTGGAGAATATAGATACCAAGAGAGTAATGATAGATTGCTGTATAATATTTTATATCCCCGTGTGGCTATCGGGTTCCCACAGTGTGGGGAGAAAAAAACGAAAGCCATTGTTACCTACCATGCATGTCGTAAGAGGCGACTTAGGAGTTTGGAATCATCGCCTGTGCAGTCGAGTAGGACGTGCACAGAGCGACCTTTTAAAAAGAATTTACCGGTGCGTTACGGGAAATGCTGTGACTAACAGTGGAGTGGATATGGGGAATTCCTGACAGCAATGAAGATGATTCCATTACTTGAATAGATTATATATATATAATCTTTTTACAAAGAGCCAAACTTCCGTCGGTCATGGCAACACTTAGGATTCATAGACTAAGGTGGCTGGGCCATGTAAGAAGAATGGAAAACAATTTCCAAAAAAAATATTGTATTGCGAACTTAAGGACAGAAAGAGACCAAAGGGCAGATCAGTGCTGAGATATAAGGATGTTTGCAGGGCTTCCTTGAGGGAATTCTCTATCAGTGAAAGAGACCAAAGGACAGACCAGTGCTGAGATATAAGGATGTCTGCAGGGTTTCCTTGAGGGAATTCTCTATCAGTGAAAGAAACTGGGAAAATGTGGCTGCAGATCGTAGCAGGTGGAGAGCAAAAATAAAAAATGGCACAGTAACTTTCGAGACAATGCTGATATCAAATTCAGAAGACAAAAGGCGCAAGAGAAAAGCGACAAGGCCAGACCGGTAATATACCTTGCTCGTTCTGTGGATGGATCTGTCTATCCAAGATTGGCAAATGCAGCCACGAGAGAAGCTGTTCAGTAAAGCAGCACCCAGTATAAGACACTAATGCTTTACTAAACTACTGACTTATCATGATTGTTTACTACCAACCGTCTGTCATGACACCAAAGACCATATATATATATATATATATATATATATATATGTGTGTGTGTGTGTGTGTGTGTGTGTATATAAACAGGAACACTTAAATAGACTCAAGAGCTCATGCACAATATACCACATGGAAAATCAATATCAACAAACAGAAGTCATGAACGTAGTAAAAAATAAACAGAACATCAACATAACTGTAGACGGCATACAACTAAAACAAGTAGAGGAATTTAAATACCTAGGATGTCTAGTGACAAACTACAATTCACAGACAGCAGAAATAGACTCAACAAAGCTTGTCAAATCTTTGGACAGCTGTCACCACTATTGTCCAACAAGGAAATAACTCTAGAGGCAAAACGGGCACTTTACAATACAATCTTCATCCCAACTTTGTGCTAGCAATCAATGCCAGATCTGGACCTGTGACTGGAAAAGTGTTAGACGAATGACAGAAAACAGCCTGAGAGATGAGATAGAAAATGAATAACTGAGAAAAAAGCTAGGAATAAATCCTTCCATAGAACATTTAAAGTAAAAAACAGATAAAATGGTTTAGCCTCGTGACAAGGCAGAGTAATCAAAACACACAACACAACGAGCCTTTAATAAACGTTGTGAGCACACCAGACCCAATGGCCGACCACTAAAAAGATGGATTGACGGAATATTAGAAACACTATATATATATATATATATATATATATATATATATATATATATATATATACATATATATATATATATATAAGATATGTGAGTTTCTTTCGATTACAAAATTACCAGAGCCCTATCATTCTACATATTACAGCGGGATAATTGTGAATAATACACCGGGCCTATGAACCTGGTGTAAGTAGTATAGCAGGAAGGTTGTGACCCGTATTTAGGCGCTAAATTAACAAAGATATATAGTAGGCGCGCGGCGCGCCTAATGTACTGTAGGCGCAGGGGGAGTTAACCGTGACATTTCGTGTCGGGATGTTGACCTCTAGTCCCGGTGACCCCGGAAGTGCGCTGTTTATGTCTGGTGTGTGCTGACTTTGGAGCGCTTGGTGTACTTGAGCGATAGTGATAGGTTAGTAGATTATACAACATCAGGTTTCTCATAATGAGGTTTCTTCTGGGCGCCTAATGTACTGTATGCGCAGGGGGAGTTAACTGTGACATTTCGTGTCGGGATGTTGAATGGGGGTGTCTGTCGGCGTGACCTCGGCGCTCCGTATTTTAAAAATTCCGAATTATTTTTTAACTGTGACATTTCGTGTCGGGATGTTGACTGGGGGTGTCTGTCGGCGTGACCTCGGCGCTCCGTATTTTAAAAATTCCGAATTATTTAAAAAAAACAGTCTCCATCTGATTTCGAACACGGGTCTACGGCGTGCCAGGCCAGACACTTACCACTATGCTACAGGCGATCACAGAATTAGAGGCTGAATGAGACAGGTGAATCGTGATACTTTTGTTGGTGCCTGACAGCTAGCTAGTAGTAGAGAAAGATTGACCCGCATTTAGGCGCTAAATTAACGAAGATATATAGGGCGGCGCCCCGCGCGCATAACGCGTGCGGCGCAGGGGGAGTTAACCGTGACATTTCATGTCGGGATGCCCGGTGACCTCTCGTTGACCTCTCAACCTCTCGGCGCCATGGTCGGGGTGAGCTCTCGCAGTGGGGGACCTGTTATGATCAAAGACCCTATTTCTCTGTGAAATTTCTCACTTGGGTAACTTAAGCTGGTCTAGCCGTCTAACAGAGAGACAGTAAATTAATGTACTTTTGATATTCTATTACTGTTGTGTTTTTTTTTTTTGTAGTGGTTGTAGTAATAGTAGTAGTAGTTAAAGTCGTTATTGAAGTTGTACAACTAGTGTGACTTGTATTTTGTAGAGTTATAACAGACAAGTGGGGGCTATGCCTTTTTTTCATGTATAGTAGAGAGACGGTAGAGTCTTATAGTTATTTTTATGCATGACAACTTTAATGTATCTATAAAATTCATTTTGAAATTAATGGAAACATACAACTTACTCAGGGCTTGGCCAACTAACAGCAACGGTCTTGCTAATATATTTAACCCGTGGAAACATCAGCATCATGAGACTTATTAATGTCCAAATTGACCGCTTGTTCATAACACGGATACGACAGCCATGATGACTTTAAAGGGTACACAATCAAAGATCCCGTGGGTTTTGTTTTAGTCGATGACAACTTTTGAAATAGTAGCTGACAAATTTTGTATTAGCAGATGACAGCTTTCAATGACTGTTTACATGCTATGTCATTGTAGCAGTCATGTATGTCATGTCGAGGTAGTAGACACGTATGTCATGTCATTGTAACAGTCATGTCAATGTAACAGTCATTTCGTTGTAATAGGCATCTCGTTGTAACAGTCACGTATGGCATGTCGTTTTATCAGAGACGTATGGTATGTCGTTGTAACAGACATGTTGTTGTATCAGTCATGTCGATGTAGTAGACACGTATGTCATGTCATTGTAACAGTCATGTCAATGTAACAGTCATGTCAATGTAACAGGCATTTCGTTGTAATAGTCATCTCGTTGTAACAGTCACGTATGTCATGTCGTTCTATCAGACACGTATGGTATGTCGTTGTAAAAGACATGTCGTTGTATCAGTGATGTCGATGTAGTAGACACGTATGTCATGTCATTGTAACAGTCATGTCAATGTAACAGTCATGTCAATGTAACAGGCATTTCGTTGTAATAGTCATCTCGTTGTAACAGTCACGTATGTCATGTCGTTTTATCAGACACGTATGGCATGTCGTTGTAACAGACATGTCGTTGTATCAGTCATGTCGATGTAGTAGATACGTATGTCATGTCATTGTAACAGTCATGTCAATGTAACAGTCATGTCAATGTAACAGTCATTTTGTTGTAATAGTCATCTCGTTGTAACAGTCACGTATGTCATGTCGTTTTGTCAGACACGTATGGCATGTCGTTGTAACAGACATGTCGTTGTATCAGTCATGTCGATGTAGTAGACACGTATGTCATGTCATTGTAACAGTCATGTCAATGTAACAGTCATGTCAATGTAACAGTCATTTTGTTGTAATAGTCATCTCGTTGTAACAATCACGTATGTCATGTCGTTTTATCAGAGACGTATGGTATGTCGTTGTAACAGACATGTCGTTGCATCAGTCATGTCGATGTAGTAGACACGTATATCATGTCGTTGTAACAGACACGTATGGTATGTCGTTGTAACAGACATGTCGTTGTATCAGGCATGTCGATGTAGTAGACACGTATGTCATGTCATTGTAACAGTCATGTCAATGTAACAGTCATGACAATGTAACAGGCATTTCGTTGTAATAGTCATCTCGTTGTAACAGTCACGTATGTCATGTCGTTTTATCAGACACGTATGGTATAACGTTGTAACAGACATGTCGTTGTATCAGTCATGTCGATGTAGTAGACATGTATGGCATGTCAATGTAACAGTCATGTCAATGTAACAGTCATGTTAATGTAACAGTCATTTCGTTGTAATAGTCATCTCGTTGTAACAGTCACGTATGTCATGTTGTTTTATCAGAGACGTATGGTATGTCGTTGTAACAGACATGTCGTTGTATCAGGCATGTCGATGTAGTAGACACGTATGTCATGTCATTGTAACAGTCATGTCAATGTAACAGTCATTTCGTTGTAATAGTCATCTCTTTGTAACAGACACGAATGTCATGTCGTTTTATCAGACACGTATGGTATGTCGTTGTAACAGACATGTCGTTGTATCAGTCATGTCGATGTAGTAGACACGTATGTCATGTCATTGTAACAGGCATGTCAATGTAACAGTCATGACAATGTAACAGGCATTTCCTTGTAATAGTCATCTCGTTGTAACAGTCACGTATGTCATGTCGTTTTATCAGAGACGTATGGTATGTCGTTGTAACAGACATGTCGTTGCATCAGACATGTCGATGTAGTAGACACGTATGTCATGTCGTTGTAACAGACACGTATGGTATGTCGTTGTAACAGACATGTCGTTGTATCAGTCATGTCGATGTAGTAGACACCTATGTCATGTCATTGTAACAGTCATGTCAATGTAACAGTCATGACAATGTAACAGGCATTTCGTTGTAATAGTCATCTCGTTGTAACAGTCACGTATGTCATGTCGTTTTATCAGACACGTATGGTATATCGTTGTAACAGACATGTCGTTGTATCAGTCATGTCGATGTAGTAGACACGTATGGCATGTCATTGTAACAGTCATGTCAATGTAACAGGCATGTCAATGTAACAGTCATTTCGTTGTAATAGTAATCTCGTTGTAACAGTCACGTATGTCATGTTGTTTTATCAGAGACGTATGGTATGTCGTTGTAACAGACATGTCGTTGTATCAGTCATGTCGATGTAGTAGACACGTATGGCATGTCATTGTAACAGTCATGTCAATGTAACAGTCATTTCGTTGTAATAGTCGTCTCGTTGTAACAGACACGTTGGTCACCAGTACAATGAGTATTCTGTTATTGGATCATAGGTCACAATCTATTTTTAGTGACTAATCAGGTATTGCATCAGAGATCAAAAGCTATTTTTAGTAACTCAACATCCCCATTATAGGGGAACTGAGTAACACCATCTCTTTTTGTGAAAATTTCAGATTTCAATGCTGGAGCAAAAAGAGATGGTGTTACTCAGTTCCCCTATAATGGGGATGTTGAGTTACTAAAAATAGCTTTCGATCTCTGATCCAATACCTGATTAGTCACTAAAAATAGATTGTGACCTATGATCCAATAACAGAATACTCATTGTACTGGTGACCAACGTGTATGTTACAACGAGACGACTATTACAACGAAATGACTGTTACATTGACATGACTGTTACAATGACATGCCATACGTGTCTACTACATAGACATGAGTGATACAACGACATGTCTGTTACAACGACATACCATACGTCTCTGATAAAACGACATGACATACGTGATTGTTACAACGAGATGACTATTACAACGAAATGACTGTTATATTGACATGACTGTTACATTGACATGACTGTTACAATGACATGACATACGTGTCTACTACATCGACATGACTGATACAACGACATGTCTGTTACAACGACATACCATACGTCTCTGATAAAACGACATGACATACGTGACTGTTACAACGAGATGACTATTACAACGAAATGACTGTTACATTGACATGACTGTTACATTGACATGACTGTTACAATGACATGCCATACGTGTCTACTACATCGACATGACTGATACAACGACATGTCTGTTACAACGACATACCATACGTCTCTGATAAAACGACATGACATACGTGTCTGTTACAACGAGATGACTATTACAACGAAATGACTGTTACATTGACATGACTGTTACAATGACATGACATAGGTGTCTACTACATCGACATGCCTGATACAACGACATGTCTGTTACAACGACATACCATACGTCTCTGATAAAACAACATGACATACGTGACTGTTACAACGAGATTACTATTACAACGAAATGACTGTTACATTGACATGCATGTTACATTGACATGACTGTTACAATGACATGCCATACGTGTCTACTACATCTACATGACTGATACAACGACATATCTGTTACAACGACATACCATACGTGTCTGTTACAACGACATGACATACGTGTCTACTACATCGACATGACTGATGCAACGACATGTCTGTTACAACGACATACCATACGTCTCTGATAAAACGACATGACATACGTGACTGTTACAACGAGATGACTATTACAACGAAATGCCTGTTACATTGTCATGACTGTTACATTGACATGCCTGTTACAATGACATGACATACGTGTCTACTTCATCGACATGACTGATACAACGACATGTCTGTTACAACGACATACCATACGTGTCTGATAAAACGACATGACATACGTGTCTGTTACAAAGAGATGACTATTACAACGAAATGACTGTTACATTGACATGACTGTTACAATGACATGACATACGTGTCTACTACATCGACATGCCTGATACAACGACATGTCTGTTACAACGACATACCATACGTCTCTGATAAAACAACATGACATACGTGACTGCTACAAGGAGATGACTATTACAACGAAATGACTGTTACATTGACATGACTGTTACATTGACATGACTGTTACATTGACATGCCATACATGTCTACTACATCGACATGACTGATACAACGACATGTCTGTTACAACGATATACCATACGTGTCTGATAAAACGACATGACATACGTGACTGTTACAACGAGATGACTATTACAACGAAATGCCTGTTACATTGTCATGACTGTTACATTGACATGACTGTTACAATGACATGACATACGTGTCTACTACATCGACATGCCTGATACAACGACATGTTTGTTACAACGACGTACCATACGTGTCTGTTACAACGACATGACATACGTGTCTACTACATCGACATGACTGATGCAACGACATGTCTGTTACAACGACATACCATACGTCTCTGATAAAACGACATGACATACGTGACTGTTACAACGAGATGACTATTACAACAAAATGACTGTTACATTGACATGACTGTTACATTGACATGACTGTTACAATGACATGACATACGTGTCTACTACATCGACATGACTGATACAACGACATGTCTGTTACAACGACATGCCATACGTGTCTGATAGAACGACATGACATACGTGACTGTTACAACGAGATGACTATTACAACGAAATGCCTGTTACATTGACATGACTGTTACATTGACATGACTGTTACAATGACATGACATACGTGTCTACTACATCGACATGACTGATACAACAACATGTCTGTTACAACGACATACCATACGTGTCTGATAAAACGACATGCCATACGTGACTGTTACAACGAGATGCCTATTACAACGAAATGACTTTTACAACGACATACCATACGTCTCTGATAAAACGACATGACACACGTGACTGTTACAACGAGATGACTATTACAACGAAATGACTGTTACATTGACATGACTGTTACAATGACATGACATACGTGTCTACTACCTCGACATGACATACATGACTGCTACAATGACATAGCATGTAAACAGTCATTGAAAGCTGTCATCTGCTAATACAAAAGTTGTCAGCTACTATTTCAAAAGTTGTCATCGACTAAAACAAAACCCACGGGATTTTTGATTGTGTACCCGTTAAAGTCATCATCGCTGTTGTATCCGTGTTATGAACAAGCGGTCAATTTGGACATTAATAAGTCTCATGATGCTGATGTTTCCACGGGTTAAATATATTAGCAAGACCGTTGCTGTTAGTTGGCCAAGCCCTGAGTAAGTTGTATGTTTCTATTAATTTCAAAATGAATTTTATAGATACATTAAAGTTGTCATGCATAAAAATAACTATAAGACTCTACCGTCTCTCTACTATACATGAAAAAAAAGCATAGCCCCCACTTGTCTGTTATAACTCTACAAAATACAAGTCACACTAGTTGTACAACTTCAATAACGACTTTAACTACTACTACTATTACTACAACCACTACAAAAAAAAAAAAAAAAAACACAACAGTAATAGAATATCAAAAGTACATTAATTTACTGTCTCTCTGTTAGACGGCTAGACCAGCTTAAGTTACCCAAGTGAGAAATTTCACAGAGAAATAGGGTCTTTGATCATAACAGGTCCCCCACTGCGAGAGCTCACTCCGACCATGGCGCCGAGAGGTTGAGAGGTCAACGAGAGGTCACCGGGCATCCCGACATGAAATGTCACGGTTAACTCCCCCTGCGCTGCACGCATTATGCGCGCGGGGCGCCGCCCTATATATCTTCGTTAATTTAGCGCCTAAATGCGGGTCAATCTTTCTCTACTACTAGCTAGCTGTCAGGCACCAACAAAAGTATCACGATTCACCTGTCTCATTCAGCCTCTAATTCTGTGATCGCCTGTAGCATAGTGGTAAGTGTCTGGCCTGGCACGCCGTAGACCCGTGTTCGAAATCAGATGGAGACTATTTTTTTTAAATAATTCGGAATTTTTAAAATACGGAGCGCCGAGGTCACGCCGACAGACACCCCAGTCAACATCCCGACACGAAATGTCACAGTTAAAAAATAATTCGGAATTTTTAAAATACGGAGCGCCGAGGTCACGCCGACAGACACCCCCATTCAACATCCCGACACGAAATGTCACAGTTAACTCCCCCTGCGCATACAGTACATTAGGCGCCCAGAAGAAACCTCATTATGAGAAACCTGATGTTGTATAATCTACTAACCTATCACTATCGCTCAAGTACACCAAGCGCTCCAAAGTCAGCACACACCAGACATAAACAGCGCACTTCCGGGGTCACCGGGACTAGAGGTCAACATCCCGACACGAAATGTCACGGTTAACTCCCCCTGCGCCTACAGTACATTAGGCGCGCCGCGCGCCTACTATATATCTTTGTTAATTTAGCGCCTAAATACGGGCCAAATCCTTCCTGCTATACTACTGGTGTACTTACATTAATGAATGGTTTTTTGGGTGTGCATGTCTAAGTCAGTCATATATTTATGCGCATGTCTATATTAGTCATGTGTCATATATCTTGATGTGTGTAGGTGTTAGTCATGTCTCGTATCATTGTGTACATGTCTGTGTTATTCACATCTCATATCTTTGTGTGCATGTCTGTGTTAGTCACCTCTAGTGACTCGGGCAGATGGTGCTCGTAAACCTGGGAAGCCAGACCATCTAAGGGCAGAATCCCCCTACAGAAAAAAACAGTCTGCTGCCTTGCAGAAAGATTGGGGACAATCAAAGGCTAAGGAATGCAAACCTGAAAAAATGCTGGCTGAAATCGGATGTACTGGGCCACTGGCGCAGAACACAGTGCAACGTATTAACGGGTGTTCAGTCAGAGTGGATCTGACGGACTCTAAATGTGACGTTCTGTCTTTGGGGGCGATCAACACACTTAACCTGACAGCTGACTCCCGAGTCTGGAATCCTACTCTGACTGAGTCCTGATCGCAGAGAGAGAGAGAGAGAGAGAGAGAGAGAGAGAGAATGGTTTTTGTTTATTTATTTTTTGGGGGAGGTAGGCTATATATTGTTATAATTATCAAATGAAAATTAAAATCATCTAGTTAAGTCAGTTCAGTGATTTTGACCAGAAAACACTGAGATAATTTTCTTAATCAAAAGAATACATTTAATAAATAAGTGTGCACACGGAGTTAACTACATTGGTCAATCTTCTTGACGAGTTTGTTTCTTGAACTTTGAGAAAGTTGATAGATACTTGCTTTTCAGGGCATGAATGACGTTTTTTAAGAGTTGAAATCAAATGTTGAAAATCCACGCAAAAGTTAGAGAGGAAATTAATTAAACTCCTTTGAAAACAAATGTCTCTGTAAGATTTAAAAGATATGCCGGAAAGAATACATTTCAAAAAGACAGAAAGGATACGAATCTAAACAAGAAAACGTGCCGAGCTTTACACGAAGAAGGTGGTGGAAATATAACGATCATGTGCAATGAATGAAGAAAGAGTTCCCCATCAAGCATTCATGTGGAAACCATCTGATAAAAGAAAGCAAAGAAGACTAAGAGAATCGCTACATAGAACAAATACTAAGGAATGCTCAACCATGAGACTTAGAAACAACAAAGAAGTATAACAGTAAAAAAAACTAAAGTACCCCCGTTACGCCAAGAGTCATATAGGGAATATGGTGTTAGTGACCCCGTCACGCCAAGTGGCGTATAGGGAATATGGTGTTAGTGACCCCGTGACGCCAAGTGTCGTATAGGGAATATGGTGTTAGTGACCCCGTGACGCCAAGTGTCGTATAGGGAATATGGTGTTAGTGACGCTGTCACGCCAAGTGTCGTATAGGGAAAATGGTGTTAGTGACCCCGTCACGCCAAGTGTCGTATAAGGAATATGGTTTTAGTGACCATACATTTTACAGAACTTCGGCACATGATTTTTAGGGTAATGTGGTCGGTATTACGCCAGTGCCGCTTCACTTTCCCAGAAAAAATCCGGTACCCATTAAAGGCTGGGTGAACCCGGAAGCAACTCGGTTGGAATCGAACCCTACCCCTTGTCCTTTGTAGTCCAGTTCACTAACCACTGAGCTATCGCGGCTCCCAAGAAGTACAAGAACTAGCAGCAACAAGTCAATCATAGAGAACTATGACTTCCACCCTATGTACCGTCTTCGGCCTGAGTGGAAAGTGAAATGAAAATGAAGTAAGTGTAGAACATTAATAACATCAAGTGGAAGATGAACCACAGATATAAAAAGCAGACCAGCACAGGCCAGAGCAGTAATTTCAGAAAATATAAATCATCTTGTCTAACAAATATGTTAATAAAAGTGAGAAAGTGAGCTCATCCATGTTATATGGAGTAAATGCTGACCTGTTGAAGTGAATCAAGGACAGTAGACAACAAAAGACAATTAGATGCCACAGAGATGGAATTTCTCAGAAGAATGTTGAAAGTTCCGTGGACAGCTAAAAAGATTAACAAAGAAATTCTTAATGAGGTGAGCTCGTAAAAAAAAAAAACTTCGGAAAGAAATAATCGACATTTTTCGGGCACATCGTGAGAAGAGAAAAGTTGGAGTATTTGGTTACAACTAGCAAAATAGAGGGAAAGAGAAATAGCTGAGCTCCGTGTCATGGCATAGAAGACAGCTAACAACATAATTAATACGATACACGGCAGACAGAGAATTAGAGAATGACATGATCACCTAGGCAACCAGATATGTCATGTGATGATGATCTTCTTGTATCTTCCCTCTTTTACTTTTAACTTCGTTGGGTGAGATAACTGCTAGTCTTGTTCTTTGTAATTGACCCTATCTCACGTTTTCTACTGTTTCCGTCTGTTCTCGGTCTCTTTCTATAAAATTATCGACGGGGGATAATCACACATCTGGAAGAAATAATAGTAGGGAGAGACTACGCACCAAACATGTGGTGTGCACCACGAACAACTCTTCACCATTTTTGAACACATAAGCCAAGATGCGCAAGTTTGCCTGAAAAAGGAAAAACAATAATTTATGAATTAAAAAAAAAAAATCAAAGCCAAAACAATTATCAAGGAATGAAGTCCAGAAGCTTGAAATAGTTACAGACAATTCTATTCTGTTTTCTGTAGTGTCCTGTTGTGTCTTATGGCATAAGGATAGCTGCGGCTACAAGTAAGCTGTCTTTTGTTTTGTTCTTGCTAATGAAAATACTAAAATCATGTAATACTTAAAACCTAATCCACTTACACAGTTTATGTAATAGAATTTTGGATTTTAAAAGGTTCATACAAACCGGAAGCAATGGATCATTATCAAAATACCATCAAAAAAGCAATCTTAAAGATTGCAATAACTAGAGAGGAGCAACGCTTTTATTCTGTTGCCTATAAAGTTTTCTGTACAATCACGCTGAGCAGAATAAAAGATTGAGTTGTTGAGTTATTTGCGGGTCATCATCATTGCAATCCGAACATGTCATTAGGTGCTCAGATCCCCTCCTCAGCAAGTTCCACAGCGTCCAGCGACTGACGACTCCAGTTCTGTGTTGGTTGATAAACCCTCTTATACACACACTAAGTTTCTCGTTTCTGGCTGTGCCCATCTTAACTTCCATCTCTATCATCCAAAGTGGTGACAACTCATTGTTGTCGAAGTTCTGTGCCCTTCCTACATCGCGGAGGGCATTGATGATGTCCGCCCCATCCATTGGTTTAACGTCTTCAACGACAGCACAACTAGCCAACCTGTCCGCTCTTTCATTTCCCCATGCTCCTGCATGTCCAGGGACGTAGACAAAGGTGACTCTATGCTATAATAAAATATACTACAGACAATGTTATAAAAATGGAAGCCTCACACGACAAATAGGCTAAAAATGGAAAGATGAGAACAATATTGAAAGCTTCAACCTCGGGCTCAGTAACGCTATGCTGTGCTTGTCGAACTAGATGAGAAGACAAAGGGAAAGAATAAGTTGTATTCTCTCGCTTGTATTCTCGCAAAGTAATATTGGTCTTCACGTCCTATGAGACTGAAGAGCATTAACAAAATCTGCCCATCTGATTCTCTGGTAGAAAGGATTTCAGGTGCTTAACGTCTGATCCATTTCTTTTCTTCTCATTTCAGTATTCGCACGATGATTGTTCCTCATCGTAAGCTCTTTAAAGGACGTTAAGCGGACATAGTTGCGCTGTGTCGGGATTTACAACAAACTGCAATATCTACACCTTTCAGTCTAGTACACCAGACTTCAGCGTGGTATTTTGAGATGACAGATTTAATGTATCTCTTCAATCTACGATCCCTTTTCATTTGTACAGACTTGTTGGTCTCTTTCCGGCGCTACCGAAAGAAACGGTAATATAGTCTTGGTCAATTCTGGTTCACTGATCCCAAAGCAGGCAATCAGCTATGAGTTGTTGACCACTGTTATGCTCAAGCTTTATCCTTGACCTCTCATCAATCAGCATCATTATGTGGCATATAAATTCCAGGCCACGAATATTAAATCCACGGGAAAATTATATTTTCGGTTGTTTCCGTAGATTGTGATGTCGATTCGTCCATGCGTTGCCGAGGCCCGAAAGGGGAGTAAGAATTGTAGCTTCGTTCCCTACCAGGCATGTTGGTAAGAGGCAACTAGTGAGATTTGGGCATGGGGCTGGCTATCCTGTACTGTAACAAAAATAAGATGCAAGAACTTCACAACATGCACATGTCTTATAAAGAAAAAGATAGTAAGTATGCCCTCCCGGAAAGAGAATGGGGGAGATAATTAACGATTTTAAGAGAATGGGGAAGACATGGAACGATCTTAAGAGAATGGGGGAGACAAGGAACGATCTTAAGAGAATGGGGAAGACATGGAACGAACTTAAGAGAATGGGGGAGACAAGGAATGATC
The DNA here is from genome assembly GCA_032433765.1 of Megaustenia siamemsis. Lineage (NCBI taxonomy): Eukaryota > Metazoa > Mollusca > Gastropoda > Stylommatophora > Ariophantidae > Megaustenia > Megaustenia siamemsis. The sequence continues at coordinate 56,485,686 of JAVIAB010000106.1, forward strand.
TTAAGAGAATGGGGAAGACATGGAACGATCTTAAGAGAATGGGGGAGACATGGAACGATCTTAAGAGAATGGGGAAGACATGGAACGATCTTAAGAGAATGGGGAAGACATGGAACGATCTTAAGAGAATGGGGAAGACATGGAACGATCTTAAGAGAATGGCAAGAAACAGGGCGGCTTGGGAAGTGTCTGTTAAACACCTATGCTCCACAGGGAGTGGAAGGGACGAAGAGCGTTGTCGAGTCTATACAGCAACCCCAGCCTGTACGTGCTTGACATATTTTTTTTTCTTTATAATGTCCACACAGGTAGAATCTGTCAGGAGTAAAGCTCTCAATGAAATAACTTTGATCATGTAGTCAGGGTACCAATATTGCCATGACACATTAAAGGAAGGTAGATGGCTTGGACGCACACTAGGAAAACCTGATACCAGCATAGCAAGACGGGCACTGTCATAGAACTCACATGAAAAGAAAATCTGGGAAGGTCCCGGAATACTAAACCAGTGTACCATATATACCAGTGTAATATACTCCAGGAATGACTTCCGGTCTATATGGCGGATAGGGATCCGTTGAGGCACTGTCTGAAAAGTGTTCCTTGTTGCAGTTTCCTCATATCTCAAGTCCGGCATGCTGCCGGAGCTACTGAATAGTGCTCTGTGCACACCATGAGCTGTGTGTTTCACCCGGATGGTGTTTTTGGATTCCGATTGCTTACAATGAATGATGACATCGTATGACGAAGGACAGTTTAGATGCGTTCACTGTCGGTTCTATAATACACCTTATGTCTTTTGACGTGTGCTGTGTTTGCTACGATGGATTTTTGTTTTGATATTTGCTAATTTGTTAATGCGGGTGATTGCACTATCATGAGCGGTTGAGCAATTATGGAATTCCATTTGTCTGCAATGATACCGGAGCCTTGTAATAACCATAACCATATACTGCAGGCTAATTATATGTTTTCTAGCTGACGATAATGACGAGCATTGTGTTCTTATATGATGAAGCTTGGTATTATCGTCACGTCAGCTGTGATGTAAGGCCGGATCTAACCAGACAGAACACCTCTCCTGGACCTCTACTACAGACATTAAAGAACTGGATAGCAATTGTGGACATCAACAATCAAGAATAACTCCATTTAGAGCTTTCTGTAGTCTGGCACAACGTAACATATTTAAAACATGAAAACATAGTAGGTCCACAATTACAAAGTCCTGAAATCACAATTCACAGCATACTCACATACTCCAGAGTAAAATATATAAATCTACAACTGCTACTCAGTTGTAGCTAGCTGGTTATCTCTAACAGAACTGCTAAGTCCTCTACAACTGTTCAGTATGGACTGAAACTTCTAAGTCATTCTATATCTAGCTAACTTTATGGTTCTAACTGTTTGGCTATCTCCCTACTTCATTTGTAGCTATCGATTCCTAATTATTAAGAAAGATCACTACATGTGAGATGCGATGCTTGAGAAAAGTAACAAACAACACAAGAAGAGATAGGATACCAAATGAAACCATAATAAACATGGTAGGAACAAAACCCTGCCAAGAATATATAGAACAACAACTTAAATGGTTTGGCCACCTGGTCAGAATGAATCCTCACCAATCACCATCAAAGGGCTTTCTTCTCAAAATGCATGGGAAAAGACCAAGAGGAAGACCCAGAAAAAGATGGATAGATGCAGTAACAGAGACATGTAACAACAAAGGAAAATCACTAATTCAGGTAGTTCGAGCAGCTCAAGAACGACAAATGATATAACCACATCTTTTAGGTATCAGTGAAAAGAGAAAAGAGTAGAAGAAGATTCCTAACTAATCCTGGTAACCAGCCATTCTCTCCAGATGTTTCATCATCTCTATGGCTCAACTTCCAGATCTGAGACCTTACATCTTGTAGACAAGATACCACCGAGGACTGGCTAAATACAGGACCCTTGCCCTCGTCGTCTAGTGGGTCACGTGATGATCGAATCATGCCAACACGTGACGTTCTTCAACTAAACAGTTTTCAGCGTGGCTGAGTAAATTAATATCTCGGTCATTCTCCTGTTAACTCTTATAGTTCCCACTCTCGTAGTTCACTGTTTAACCCTCTATAACCCAAGATCTTGAATAATACATAGAGAAGAGACGTCATGGAAACATGTAAGAAAATTTGCCTAAACTGGAGAGAGGTAGAGAAAATGTCCAAAAATAGGGATGGATGGCGAGACCCTTCCCGTGGTCTATGCCCCAATAAGAGGTCTTTAGGGATTTGGTTGAATGATTGATAGATTGATATATCAAAGAAAGGTTACATGTTTATTTAAATAAGTGTTAATGACTAAAAAAAAACGTCATTTCCGTTATGTCTGTGATTTTTTTTCAGCGAGTATCCATGATATCAGAAGACAGATAGAGAAGGGTTATCACAAAGTAGGGAAACTACCAGCAGTGTCATGACGTCTTCTCAAACACCGACACCACACGTCCTGGTACCGGACAAGCGACACCCATCAAGTGACCCGCAGCTTCCACATTGCTCGTCTAATCTAGATCTAGCTGCTACAGCAACGGCCCATTCGTTGTCCGGGGCTACAGGGGATATTAAAGATGATGTCAAGACTAAAGACGTGAACGTTCCAGCAAATGAAGATTCTGTTGAAAAGTGAGTGTAGTATCTTTGTGGTTATAACAAGTTATGTAGACTCAATGTTCTATGAGAAAACATACCACAGCAGAAATGGTTTGTGTTGGGCGAATGAAAGCAAACAGCCTAAGAGATAAGATCATAAATGAGGAATTAATACAAAAAAAATAAGGATTCCCTCACGCCAAGTGGCGTATCGGGAATATGGTGTTAGTGACCATAAATTTTACAGACCTTCGGCACATGATTTTTGGGGTAATGTGGTCGGTATTACGCCCGTGCCGCTTTACTTTCCCATAAAAAAATCAGGTGCCCATTAAAGGCTAGGTGAACCCGGAAGCCGTCGATTGGGATCAAACCCTACCTCTTGTCCTTTGTAGTCCAGTTCACTAACCACTGAGCTATCGCGGCTCCTTTTTACTCGCTTAATGAACTAATATTTGCCAATGATCAAATGTTTTATATATATAAATATCAAAAGCTATTCCTGTCTGGGTTTGTATCAAACAGAGATACCCGGATACACAAAAAATATGACTCGTTTGCATATTTGTAAAAATAATGTAAATTCACTTGAATATATATGTGTGTGTGTGTGTGTGTGTGTGTGTGTGCGTGCGTGCGTGCGTGCATGCGCGCGCGCGCGCGTGTGTGTGTGTGTTCTCCGTTGTTTCAACTGAAGGGCTACTGAGCCTCAACGTCGTTTTGTTTTAAATGTTGTGTTGTCCCTCACCTACGTAAAGCTATAGCCATACTGCTTTTCCCCGTTTCTTCCTTGTATCAAACTCATCATTATCATCTAGTGCCGTCTCCGCATCGAAGGTTGGCTACCATGTAGAGATATTCCGCTTTGTCTCTTGCTTTGATAGTGCAGGTTGTCATAGGCTGACTTGTCCATCTTTTGATGCTACTCGTCCACGTTAAACTTGGTGTCTGCATCTACCTCTTTTATCATGGATTTTTCATTCCAAGATTACTTTTAGTAGGCTGCTGTGTCTTTTAACATCCCTAACAATCTCATTTGTCTTGTTTTAATTGTATTTAGTAGTTTTCTTTTTCTTTTTAGTTGTATTAACACGTCATCATTTGTCAAACTAACCAATCTTTTCTGTCCGAGCTTATATCAAAAAACTTTCTTCTCTTTGGTAAATAATCCGCTAGGTGTTATCATGCTCCTCCAACGTGGTTTTTTTTGTATAGAGAGTATTCTCTATTGCATAAAAAAAAACTAGGTTGTTCACCATGTTTGGGCCACATTGTCCTGACTTGAGACTTGACCTTCTGACATTTGTTGAAAATGTACTTCAAGCTAACGGAACCGATATTTAGAACAAATCATGGAACAACTCATAGAATAACTGATATATTTTAAAGAAAATGGCGAAACTTGAGAAACCGAACAGGACAGGCAACGGTGGCGATCCCTATTAATGACTGGCATTGGGCGTGGACAACTTATGAAACTATTTAAATCTTATCATTGGTCGACTCATAACCTTTTTCTGACTTTAACAATTATTATTATTGCGGGTCATCAACATTGCACTCCGAACATGTCCATAGGTGCTCAGATCCTCTCCTCAGCAAGTCCCGCAGTGTCCAGCGACTGACGACTCCAGTTCTGTGTTCGTTGATAAGTCTTCTTACACGGCCACTAAGTTTCTCATTTCTGGCTATGCCAATCTTAACTCTCATCTCTATCATCTGAAGAAGTGATGTGGATTTGTGTTTGTCGAAGTCCTGTGCTCTTCCCACATCTCGGAGGGCATTGATGATGTAACTATTTTGATTAGCTCTACTGAGATGAAATAAGTTAAACGAACGACAGGAAACAGTCTGAGAGATAACATCAAAATGAAGAACTGAGAAAAAAGTTATGAATAATTCCCACTATACAAAATATAAAGAAACAACACATACGATGGTTTGGGCACGTCACAAGGCAGAAAGATCAAAACACAACAAACACAACGAGCATTCAATAAACGTTAAGTCAACACCAGACCCAAAAGTCGACAACTAAAAAGACGGATTGGCGGAATGTAAGAAACACTAGGAAACATAGCAACACCAGAGGCTAACAGATTTCATTTCTGTTATTGACTGTTTTCCATGCCATGACACCAAGCTATCTAGGAATTTCTCTCTTTGTCGTCTGCGATCTCTCTTTCCCTCTATTTTGCCAGTTGTAACAAAGTGTTCCAACTTTCCTCTTCTCATGATGTGCCCGAAAAATGTTGATTGTTTTTTTCGGATGTTTCATAGGAGCTCCTTTTTGTGTTGGCCTCTTTGAGAACTTCCTCATTTGTCTTTTAGCTGCCCAGGGAACTTTCAATATTCTGATAAATACAATCTCTGTGGCCTCTAATCCTCTTTTCATTTGTTTGTTTACTGTCCATGATTTGCTTCCATATGTCAGAATTGGTTCTATATAGCACCGATGAACTCTCTTTCTCACTTCCACTGACATAGATGTGTTGCATAAGACGTTTTTCATTTTCTGAAATGCGATTTTGGCCTGAGCTATTTATTTCTGTGTTGCATCTTCCATCTGATGGTATTATTATTATTTTGTCTAAGTATTTGACTTGTTACACTTGTTTCAGATTTGTCCTGTTTATTTTTATGCTGCATGATGGTGATAATTGTTTCTTTTATTATAATCTCATTTAATCAAGATCTTTACATCGTTGCCAGGGAGTTCTAGACATTTCCCTTGAAAATCCAGAGGTTTCGTCTTCAAAGGGAAGCTAAATAATTGTTGAAACCACAGCAAAGCTGTTTTGTTTTTTTCTTTTTCTTATTTGAATCATAAACGTGGCTTGAATTTAACGTGTTGAATATAAAATGTAGTTTGATTTTGTACAAACTGGCATGTTTTGTTGCGCGTGTGTGTGTGCTTGCATATTTTATTGCGCGTAAGTATTTCTGTGTGTGAGTGAGTGAGTGGGTGGGTGGGTGAGTGAGTGAGTGAGTGAGTGAGTGAGTGAGTGAGTGAGTGAGTGGGTGAGTGAGTGAGTGAGTGAGTGAGTGAGTGAGTGAGTGTGTGAGTGAGTGAGTGAGTGAGTGAGTGTGTGAGTGAGTGAGTGTGTGAGTGAGTGAGTGAGTGTATGAGTGAGTGAGTGAGTGAGTGAGTGTGTGAGTGAGTGAGTGGGTGGGTGGGTGGGTGAGTGAGTGAGTGGGTGGGTGAGTGAGTGAGTGAGTGGGTGGGTGGGTGGGTGGGTGAGTGAGTGAGTGAGTGAGTGAGTGAGTGAGTGAGTGAGTGAGTGAGTGAGTGAGTGAGTGAGTGAGTGAGTGAGTGAGTGAGTGAGTGAGTGAGTGAGTGAGCGAGTGAGTGAGTGAGTGAGTGTGTGTGTAAGTGTATGTATGATATCGTCACTTCCCAAATGATGTCGCTTCTCTTGTTCCAGGAACATGTGAATCTAGTTGAGTTCGTAACCAGTCATTGAGTGACTCAGTAGCAGTAAAGGTACACCTTACAGCTGAATGTGTATGTTCGTAGGGTGGTTATTGATAACGAGAACCCCTAAAGCAATGAGAGTCATGGCGGTAGCACAAATTGAGCAGCGTCATCTTGTTCTCCTATACCAGGGGTTGGTCCTGTCTGTGAATGAGTGTGCATGGGTGATCCTGACCCTTAACAATACGAAAATCGAACGATTGGAAAGGATACAAAATGAGGGAACGAGCATCATCATTGGGTGCACAGAAGATACTGAGTGTAAGGCGACGCGTTACCACCTCGATGTTCCCACCATGACAGATAGAATAAGACTTTGCCGAGAACGTGCCTACCTCCGAAACAATGCAGACCCACATCATTCGCTAAACTAAAAATTTATGGATACAAAATGTAGCAGGCTACACAGAGGAAAATCATGGATGGGGAAACAGAACAGGACAGGCAACTATGGGCATAATTCAGCTGGTGTATTCAATCGAGGATATCTTCTTCTACCTTTCAGCTCCCTGTGCAGCATAGACAAACACTTTCCTAGCTGTTTCTTACCATTCTTTTAAGATCGTTCCATGTCTTTCCCATCATCTTTATTTCTGTTTCTACCTGTCTTCTCCAAGAATTCTTTGGTCTTCCTCTTTGTCTTTTTCCCTGGGGATATAAAAAAAAGGGCATGTTGTGTAATACTCTCAGTTGGCTTCCGCATTGTGTGTCCTGTCCAGCGCCATCGTCTTCGCTGTATCTTTTTATCCACTGGTATTTGACTGGTACATTTCCGTAATTCTAAATCGAAGATATACATCATCATCATCATCATCATCATTGAGTGCCGTCTCCACATCGAAGGTTGGCTACCATGGAGCGCCATTCCACTCTGTCTCTTGCTTTGATGGTGCAGATTGCCATAGGCTGACTTGTCCATCTTTTGATGTTACTCGTCCATGTTAGTCTTGGTCTGCCTCTGCCTCTTTTACCTTGTATTTTCCCTTCCAATATTACTTTTAGTAGGCTGTTGTGTCTTTTAACATGACCCAGAAATTTGATTAGTCTTGTTTGAATTGTGTTTAGTAGTTCTCTTTTCATTTTTGGTTGTTTTAAAACTTCCTCGTTTGTTTTCTTTTCTTTCCATCCAATTCTACCTATTCTTCTATAAATCCACATTTCAAAGGCTTCAATTTTATGTTCTGTTTTCTGGTCTAATGTCCATGTTTCTGCACCATTCAGGAATATTGAGAAGGTATAACATTTTGCTATTCTTAGTTTTAGCCCTGGTGTTGTTTGTTTTGATGTTAGTATATTTTTTCATGGCATTGAAATTACTTGTTGCCATACCTATTCTTTTATTTATTTCAGTTGTACATTTTCCATCACTGGTTATAGTATGTCCCAGGTAGTTGTAGTTCTGAACTGTCTCCAGATGTATTCCTTCCACTTTGATATTTAATTGTAGGTCTTGAGAATTTTCTTTGTTTATGATCATAGTTTTAGTCTTTTGATATTCATACTAGTCCATATTTTTTGCTTGTCATGTTTATTACATTAAGTAATTGTTGTAGATCTTTAGGATTTTCTGCTAGTAGAACAGTATCATCGGCATATATTATGTTATTGATTATCTTCCCATTAATGTTTAGGCCTGGCATCTCAGTGGTGTTTTTAAAGATTTGCTCAGTGTATAGATTGAACAAGCTTGGTGATTGGATGCATCCTTGTCTTACTCCTCTTTTTATATCTATGGGTGTAGAGTTCTCCTTGTTATATTTTATTATTGCTGTTTGCTCCCAGTACAAATTACTTATCAGTCGTATGTCTGTGTCATTCAGAATTATATCTTTTAGGCAGTCTATAAGTTGCTCATGGTGTATTCTATCAAATGCTTTGGTGTAATCTATGAAGCAGGCATATATTGGTTTGTTTACTTCTATGTACTTTTCAATGTCCTCATGCTGAATACGAAGATATACAACCGGTGAATAATGAGTACGATTGTCATCAGAGTGCAGTGCGTCATTTCTCGTCATCATCAAACGTCATACATCTAAGATCAGTGTACATTCCACTCAAAATAAAGGAAATCTGAAATTGTATACCAACTACAGAATGATTGCTTTAATACACCATGCCAGCAAAATATTCTTAAAGTTCATTATAAAGAGGATAGGGCGGAAAATTAAAACAGGGACTTCGTGCAGGTTTCAGACGTAGCATAGATAAAGGTCAAGTACGAGTCTTAAACCAGCGTCTTAGCACGCGATTTTCTACCCATATGTACTCGGCCGCCTATCTTAGCACGCGAGTTTACACCCATATGTGCTCGGCCGCCTATCTTAGCACGCGAGTTTACACCCATATGTGCTCGGCCGCCTATCCAGAAATGTTCGGAGATTTTCTGTATAGTGTCGCCTCAAAGCATCGAAACTCAGATGCGAGGCGACATTCCTCACCTTCCCAGGGTAGCACCCTGGTACCCAAAACTGCCACCGGCTGGGTCGGCCGTTGGGGTATATATATATATATTTTTTTTTTCTAACCACGAGTACAACTTTCACTGCTCCCAGCAGAAATCGAACACGGGTTGTCCGAACATCGGCAGTCCAGTCGGGTGATTTTCCCAACTAGGCTACGAGGCCCCCGTAGTATAGATATCCAGGACTACATCTTTAACGTGAGAAACATCTTTGAGAAGGGTTGAAAGTACAGCGTAGAACTACCTGTATTATACATAAATTAAAGCAAGGCCTTTGACGCATTATCAAGTCGAATGTCCTTTGCAGAACGATGCATTCACCACAGCACGTCTGAAAGAATATGTCTCTAGCGAGATCTCCCATTTCTTCTACTGTCATGTTCAAGGTCGTTTTGATGTCTTGAAACCAACTACTTCTTGGTCTGCCCCTGATGTGTAGCACAGGAACCATGCTCTCCTTGGTCTACCCCTGATACGTCGTCCAGGAACCATGCCGTCCTTCTTGGTCTGCCCCTGATACCCAGGAACCAAGCCTTCCATTATTGTTTTTTTTAGTTCGCTGTTTTCTGACGTGATCATAGCTTTATAATTGCCTCCCTTTGACTACATCTATCTATCTATCCATCCATCCATCCATCCATCCATCCATCCATCCATCCATCCATCCATCCATCCATCCATCCATCCATCCATCCATCTATCTATCTATCTATCTATCTATCTATCTATCTATCTATCTATCTATCTATCTATCTATCTATCTATCTATCTATCTATCTATCTATCTATCTATCTATCTATCTATCTATCTATCTATCTATCTATCTATCTATCTATCTATCTATCTATCTATCTATCTATCTATCTATCTATCTATCTATCTATCTATCTATAATTGTTACAAAACAGGGTGACACTGTTCCCTAGCGTTTGGCTTTTCGTGGCAAGGCGCTGTGCCACTGAGTACGCCCAGTACGGGTTCGATCTTGCTTTGGTCCATATTTTTTTCTATTGTTGATTATTTGTCAATTTTTCCGAGCGCTGTAAACATACATCTTCCTCTGAATTGATTCGCTATCTCATCGACTAACTGACTGGCTAGCTGACTGACTGGCTAGCTGACTGACTGGCTAGCTGACTGACTAACTGTTTATATTAATCAACCATCTCAGATTGTTATTAGATGGAGTACATGCAGCCCCAATACATTTACTATCATTCCTAGACATCTGTTGTGACACCATGCGCTGCTCTGATATTTAAATAGATAACCACTGACTTTGGGAAGCCCATCAATGCCCGTCGTAAGATTGTGTTCGTTCCTTCAATCATCACTATACGCCCCTAGCTTAGGTTTCTTTGTTCGGGAGATGAGATATTGATTCGGATGATTCCACTGGCAAGGGCGGTTCAGCAATTATGAATTTTAATTCCTTTGCAGTGATATCGGGGCCTTCCATAACCATAACGCCCTTAGCATCAAACGTCAAGAAGATTGCATCGTTTCAACTACTGCAGCTGTGTAAATCTGTTACCTTCAATTAAAAAAAAAATGCCTGGTAGAATGAGCTTACTTTTTTAAATAAAGAAAACAAGACACGATTTAATAAAAACTACAGTACAGGCAATATATTGCCAGTGTCCGTACTTCTCTTTTCTTTTCTAAGACGAACGACACATTTTATGGCAATGTTGCTGGTATCAAACCACACCCCCCTCCCTTTTTTCCACATCTCTGGTACTCATTTTCAGAGGATCGGCGAAACAGGGAATAGTGTCGAAGAGAAAAAGGAAAACATCTCTAAAGTACTAAAGAAGGATGCAATGGCTCGTCCGTAAGTGTAAAACTTCGTGTCACTCAATCTGCTAAAAAAATAATAAAATCGCCTGATGAAGATCACAGACGCCGTTTATTTTCTTTTATCTGTTGATACCAAGGGCGCGCTACTCTCTTTGGCTTTCACCCATAAGTCCTCAAAATGGCCGACTGAAAGAAGAATTCACAACTCCGTTTAAAAAAAACTTGCAAATTGTTTATATCTTGTTTTCAGTATTTGCTTTTGCATTTCGTAATTCAATCTACATTAAAATATAATAATTAAATATAACTACGTTGCCAACATGTCTGACACTTGGAATGATATCCAAGCGATTAAAAATCGACAGGTAACGATGCGAGCAAAGATGATGGAACGACGCAAGCTTCGGAAGTTGCAGGACTATCCATCAGTAGCGGAGCACCATCAATAATTCCAGCAACTGTTCAGGCACCTGTGACTGGTAATGCTTATTAATTTTTTTAAAATTGTATATCTATTTTTCTGGAATGACGTCAGGTGCGACTCAAAATGGCGGTGTCTTTTCGCCGGTTTCTTGACAATGAACTTAATGAAGTGTTTAATACACTTAACTAGACTAAAACTAAGTGTTATTTCGCGGATTTTTATGTGTTTCTGAATGAAGAAAATGGCATTTGTTGACTGTCTTGGAATACGCTGTTGTGACGGCTCTTGTTTATTAACAAGGTAGGCTATTAATGACAGGGTTGATTGTCATGTATCATTGTTATCATTGTATGTGGAAGCATCACTGGAAGCAAATTCAACGATGGAAAACAAGCCAAATACTAATACTACTAATAGGGAACATCGCATGATAGCGCTGCCAAAAAGATCTCAAGCAATTAGTCACGATCTTCATCATGTTTTCCTTTGAAAACATCATGTTCATTACATTACATGTCCTAGAAGTTTTGCAAATTTGATGTTGACTTTGGAATAATTCACATGAGTCTTAGGATGAAATTGTGCACTCAATAAATCAATGCGAGGAAGATTTATCATTGTTTCTGTAGAGAGAAAAAACGGGGACTTCGTTACTGTTCTTTATCAGACCACCTAGAGAATTCACATATAACGCTAGGCAGGGGAATGTCGCATTCACAACCATTTGATTTGACTTGACAATGAGGTGAGTACAATCTGTCACCATCGGCCAACTCTGCTAACTGGATCAGGTGATTAGCTCAGATGCAGAAAATTACACCGTAGAGCCGACGCTAATCAGTTCCCTATTGTAACTTCTGCAGCGGTCCAACGAACGTGACCTCATTCCGCCATGTTTGGAAACTGAAGTCCATCTAATAACTTCATCAAACTTGGGCAGATGGTGCTCGTAAGCCTGGGAGGGCCGACCATCAAAGGGCAGAATCCCCCTACAGAAAAGACAATCTGCTGCCTAGCAGGAATATTGGGGACAATCAAAGGCTAAGGAAAGCAAACCTGAATAAAATGCTGGCTGAAAATGGATGCACTGGGCCACTGGCGCAGAACATAGTGCAACGTTTTAACAGGTATTCAATCAGAATGGATCTAACAGACTCTAATTATGATGTTCTGTCTGTGGAGTCCCCCAGGCAGGTGGGATGTTGGGCCACGTGCCACGAAGGGGTCCACCCCAAGTCATTGGTGGTCACCCTGACCCATTTTGGAGAGCTAGGAAATGGGACCAGAGAGAAACTACCGCTGACTGGAAAGGCTTTAAGAAACAGCTGAATATAATACACTGGAATGTGGAGGGCATTTACCACAAAAAACAAGCCCTAACAATCAGACTAGCAGAGGAGGAGATAGATGTTGCCTGCATCCAGGAAACTCACCTTAATCCTCAGCACAGATTCATGATCAGGGACTACCAAACATTTAGACAGGACAGGGAAGGTCACAAGGGTGGAATTCTTATACAGTCGAACCTGTCTAAGGCGACCATTCACGGGACTTTCAAAAACTGGTCCCATATGACAGGTGGTCCTGCCTCACAGGTTTCACATAATAAATAGAGCGATAAAAAAAATTTTATCCTAAGCACTATGAAAACTAACCTGCAAATCAGCGTAATCCATGAGTAGAACATAGTGCACATGTCGGTCTACAATAGCCACTGGTTGGACACTTTTCATAAAACACGATAGTTAAACACACAAAAATAAAACACACATACACAGATTCCACTTATACTGTACATGTATCACTTTTGACTTGAAAAAAAATCCAATATGGTAGTCTGTTGTTTGACAGATGAAATAAACGATAAGTTCAATTTTTCTCTCAAGTCCATGATAACGTCTAGTATGTCAGATCTCCCGTTTGTTATTGAATAGGTGCGCAGAAGCTCCAAAGCATTATGTGCATCTGCGATAGTGTATGTTTTCTCAATGTCAGTAGAATCTTGTTCGTTGTCTGATTCACTATTCACATCCTCAGCAGCTAAAATTGCAGTGGCAGGAAGATCCCAGTTTGTTTCTATTGTGTTGCAAGTTTGGAGCCCTGAATCAATCATGGAGATGTCTGTCAATTGGTATCCAAACAATTCTTTTGAAAGGTTATCCAAAGCAGTAGAAATTGCAGTAGAAACAATTTGCACGTCGGTCTTTGATGCAGATTCCATGTGCGTCAGAGAATATGCGTGTGTTTCAGCAGGACAATGAAAACCTGCTTTACAGAAACACTTAAGGATGGTTGAGTTGTCCACTTCTTTCCATGCTGCAGCAATCCAGTAGACTACATCCAGTAAATTGACCTGTTTCATGAGTTCGGTTCCGGAAGCATCCTTGTTTGATTCCATGACTGTGATAAGATGTAGAAGCTGTTTTTGTCTAAACTTTAATTTAAATGTCTGAATGACACCCTGGTCTAGGGGTTGAACTAATGCAGTTGTGTTGGGTGGCAGAAACTGCAGCTTAACATTCTGTAGTTCGATCTTGGGATGACAGGTAGCGTTGTCAACAAATAAAATAATGTGGCGCTTTTTTTTCTGCATCTTACGGTCAAAACTTTTCAGCCAATCTTCAAATATAGCTGCAGTCATCCATGCCTTTTTGTTGTTTCTGTAAATCACTGGCAGTGTGTTTATATGTTGATGTTTTTAAAAATCCTAGGGTTAGCTGCTTTCCCAATCACTAAAGCCGGTTCTCGTTCCCCCAACATGTTAGTGCATAGCATCACTGTTATTCGCTCTTTGCTTTTTTTACCCCCAGCGCATTTTTCTCCTTTGACAAAAAATGTTTTGTCCGTAGTCGCTTTGAAAAATAACCCGGTTTCATCTAAATTAAAAATGTCTTGAGCAGCGTAACCATAGCATATCTCGGATAATTTAGAAGTCCAGTCAGCCGCAGCACTCATATCTGAATCACCGACTTCGCCACATTGCTTACCAAACACAAGATTGTGTCTTTTAATGAAGGCCTCTAACCAGCCGTTCGATGCTTTAAAGACTGAGTTTTCCAATTCTTTTGCAAACTGTAAAGCTCGTTCTTTGATCATCGGCCCAGATAACGGAATTTTTCGTGCAAGTGCTGATTGACACCATTTCCAACAAAGTGTATTTATGTCTTCATTTCCCGTTTTCCTGCTATTCCTTCTTTTCATACTTGGTGCATTATTTTCAAAGTCATTCATATACTCGGCTTTTCTCTTTAACGTACGTAAAATCTGTGTCTTTCCCACTCCAAACTGTTCTGCCAATAATCGCGAACTTTTACCTTGCTGATTTTGTCGAATCACTGATATTCGTTCTTCCAGCGTTAATGCTTTTGGTTTTACACTTTTGACACTGGCCATTTCCTATATTGTGTGTAACACTTTTAAAATCCACAAAAATAATTCACTGAGATACTGTACATGTACATGAATACACTCTAAGCGGGCAATGACTAATTCTTTAGTTAATTCCTGTAATTTATACGGGCCACGCAATGGTCTACTCTGGTCTAGACGGAACCGCGAAGTGATGTCACTTCACGAATCATAGATCTGTGTCTGCACCAGTATTGACTGATAAACGTAACACGTCCCACTGTAATCTGGGACTCACTAAATACGGGAAAACATCAACACCTGTAGACACCTGTGTCGATCGTTTATAGCTCCCAGCGAGACGAAGGACTGGCTGGTCGTCGTAAACGGGATAAATAACATTGGCGGCGGTTAATTAGCCTGGTCTCTGGTCGCGTCATACGGTGAGCGCCGTAATCAGTGTTAGCATATAGTAAAAAACTCGGGGAAATTGTAGACCCGGTCCTATAACCAGGGAAACGCTTTAAACAGGTGGTCCTAAGACCAGGTTCGACTGTACTTATTAAAAATTCCATCCCAGCAAAAATGATAGAGGTAGTCACAAACGGAGAGGCAGAGATCATTGGTACAGACCTAGACATTAACTCCACTAGTATAAGAATATTTAACATATACTGTCCAAATGACAAATTACTGAAGCTGGAGTCAATGGAAATAACACCATCAAAGTGTCTGGTAGTCGGAGACTTTAACAGCACTCTGAAAGATGGGGATATAAGGAGTCCAATGCTCGAGGTGAAGAAGTGGAAGAATGGGAAATAGACAACAACCTATTCCTCATAAACTCTAGAGAGGGCCTCCCAACCTTCTACTCAAGAAGATGGAAAACTACTTCCACTCCAGATCTAGCATTTGCAACTGGAGACATATCCATCAAAATAAACAGAAAAGTGCTGAACCAACTCGGAGATAGTGACCACAGACCAGTCAAACTTTCAGTGGATCTTGCTCACAAACAGGAGTTGCAAAAACCTCTTCCCCGCTGGAACTACAAGAGAGCAGATTGGGCAAAGTTTGCCAGGCTCACTGATGCATGTACCGCGCCTATCAAAACCCACGAAAAGAAGGTCAATAATATGATAGAGCGGTTAACAAATGGAATCCTGAGAGCTGCTAAAGAATCCATTCTTAGAGGTGCAAGAAGAAACTACAAGCCATACTGGAGCAAGGAAATACAAAGACTAGAAGAGGAACTGGACTCTGCAGAGAACTAGCTGAAATACGTAAGGATTGATAGTACATTTGATTTGAATAGCCTAAGTTTTGTGTTTGTGCTGATGAGTTTTGATTTCCACAACTTTTCAAGGCTTCTGAAAGACATCGCTGCTCTAGCCATTCTGATTCTAATTTCTTTACTTGTATCCCCTTCTCGATCACTGTGACTTCCAAAATAACTAAAGTGATCAATCTCTTCTACTGGTTTGTTTTCCATGTATATTTTGTCACCTGTTGGAATTAAACTTTTCATGACTTTAGTCTTTTCATGATTGATCTCAAGCCCAATTTTGCTGGCTATTGATGATAGTTCATTTGTGTTTTCCTGCATCGTTTTTATCTGACTGCTGATGAGAACTATGTCATCAGCAAAGTCGAGGTCCTCCAAATGGTCTCCTTGTATCCATTCGATGCCTTTATTACCAGTGCAGCATTTCTTCATTATGAAGTCCATAACAATTCCAAATAACAGGGGCTATAAAATACATCCTTGTTTAACCCCAGTTTCTATTGGGAAACATTCGCTCAGTCCTTCCTCTGTTCGAACTGCACATGTGTAACCATCATACATGTCTTTTGCTAATTTACACATTCTGTATCAGGTCTACGTTTCATTAACAACATCGTTTTTACGATAGCGGCTTGTTAAACCTCTGATCAACGGTTATATACCAAGCCGGAGAAAAATAATTCCTCCATTTTGGAAACAACCGGATATATCATAAATGAAAAAAAAATCACAGAAGGATACAAGCAATTGGAGTACATAGGAAACTTTTGACTTGTGAAGAAGAGCAAAATGAAATGGTTTGGGCACGTAGCTTGATCTAACTTAGCAAAAATCATTCTGCATGCAATTAACTGTGAAAGGAGGAAGAAGAAAAGGTAGACAGAAAAAGGGATAGGAAGATGGTATCAAAGAATAGACAAACCTTCACTTCAGAGAGACCCAAAGAATGATTGATGATTGGTACCAATGGAGGTTTATGAAGTCTGTCAGTAGTGCTCTAATAACTCATATTTGGGATAAAGTGGATGAGATAGGAGGAGAATATAGTACTTCATATAGACTATGAAGTCTGTCAGTAGTGCTCCAATAACTCATATTTGGGATAAAGTGGATAAGATAGGAGGAGAATATAGTACTTCATATAGACTATGAAGTCTGTCAGTAGTGCTCCAATAACTCATATTTGGGATAAAGTGGATGAGATAGGAGGAGAATATAGTACTTGAAAATGGTTTACCGATAATTCTAAATTGTGATCATGTTTGCTATGTATACTCATTCCATGGTATAGTCCAGGGGGACTGGTTAGTCTCAAGGCAAGACGCCGGCAGAGACCGAGACCTTGAGACAGAGAGACATATATTTATGTTATAATTTAGCTAATTTCCAATATTAGAAAGAAACAATCATCATTTTTTGGCTAAGTAATGAGAAGGGAACAACTGGAATATACTGCAACAACAGGAAAAATCGAGAGAAGAAGAAATAAAGGGAAGCAAAAAGAAAAGATACACAGCTTAAGAGAATGGCTTGGCAGAAGGTCAGCAACGGAAATGATAAATAACTTTTGAGAACGTAAGTTGTGGAGAGACATGATCACCTAATCCACCAGATATGGTACTTGATGATATGTATATATATATAAACACACATTGTTCTCCATTAACAGTATATTTATGTTTTGTGCAACATTCATGTTATGTAATAACAAGTTTTAATTGTTAAAATGTATGCAAAAGTTTTAACTTGGTGAGGGTGATGTTAGGTTGTTCACAATCTTAGGTCAGTTAGTTAACTGACCAAACCAGGACAATAATTTGGGAGTTGAAGAGTTAAAATGCTCTTTCTTTCTTTTTTTTTTTTTTAGGGACAGAGCAACTCTCTATGCCTGGCATATCAAAGGCACTGGTGAAGACTATGCCCAGTACAACAGCCATTCCAGCCAAGCATCAACAAATGAAGGATGCTCCTGTCAAGTTGATTGCTGATCCAGAAGTTGAGAAGAAACTGCTGATGGTGCTCTGTGACATAAGCTTGGACATTCCGTCAGATTCTAAGGTTTTATTGTGTGACTGATTGTAGTCATTGTGTGTCTGATTGTAGTTTTAATGTGACTGATGGTAGTCATTGTTTGTCTGATTGTAGTTTTAATGTGACTGATTCTAGTCATTGTGTGTCTGATTGTAGTTTTAGTGTAACTGATGGTAGTCATTGTTTGTCTGATTGTAGTATTAGAGTAGCCATTGTGTGACTGAATGTAACCATTGTGACTGATTGTAGTCGTTATGTGACTGATTGTAGGTCATTGTGGGATGTTATAGCCATTATGTGACAGATTTTAGTCATTGTGTGACTGATTGTAGCCATTGTGTGACTAATTTTAACCTTTGTGTGACTGATTATAGTCATTGTGTGTCTGATTTTAGTTATAATGTGATGATTGTAGTTATAATGTCACTGATCATAGCAATTGTGTGACTGATTATAGTTGTGTGTATAATCGTAGTCATAGTGTGACTGATTTTAGTCATTTTGTGTCTGATCGTAGTCATAATGTGACTGATTGTCACCATTGTGACCGATTGCTGCCATTGTGTGACTGATTTTAGTCATTGTTTGATTGATTGTAGCCACTGTGTGACTGATTGTAGTAAATTTAATCTTGGTGATTATTTATATATGAGTACACTAGGAGATATAAAAAGAGGCAGATAAAAGAAAAGTAAGATTATATCACAATTTTGGAAAAGGCATTCCAGATTTGTAAAGCTTAGAACTACAGTCCCTTTTTGTATATCGGTTCATAGATTATGAAATGGCATTTTTGATAGTTTAGAAAGAGGAATGCCTTGGAAGTTGCTGAGTCATTACGGAATCCCCATAAAGTTTATTAACCTGATAAAAACAATGTATGAAGAATGAAATGTAGTGCTGTGCACGAATGACAACATACAGAAGCATTTGAAATAAAAACAGGAGTAAGGCAGGGATGTCTTCTATCTCCATTTCTCTTTCTGCTGGCCATAGATTGGATTTTAAAAATAGCTCAGAACAACAGAAATGGAATCCAGTGGTCACTGACCAAACAACTTAATTACTTGGACTTTTCTGATGACATAGCTCTTTTATCACATAATCACCAACAGAGGCAGCATGTTTGATGTTATGTAAGTACTCACAGATTCTGTCTCCTAGCTTCGGCCTGTTTGGCCTATATTTATTTTGAGACAGCGTTGGTAATAAAATTATCTGTGGGGTTTCTCTTGATCATTACCAAAGAAGACTGAACATATATAAAACTGTTTAGTGGCTCAGCATAAAATAACATATGGTTGTTATATGTTTCAGACACTACTTTCTCCTCCAGCATCACCTTACAACATATATTTATCCTTATTCTCATACAAAAATATTTCTCATACTTTGTGGTTATTTTTTTCATACTGCATTATGATTTTTCTCATACATTATTATTTTTCTCGTATTGAATTGAGATTTTTTCTCAGACAATATTTTTATTTATTCTCGTGTAATATTATTATTTTTCTCATACAGTATTTTTATATTTATTCTTATGCAATATTATTATTTTTCTCATACAATATTTTTATTTATTTGTATGCAATATTGTTATTTTCCTCATACAATATTTTTATTTATTCTCGTGCATTATTATTATTTTTCTCATACAATATTTTTATTTATTCTTATGCAATATTATTATTTTTCTCATACAATATTTTTATTTATTCTTATGCAATATTATTATTTTTCTCATACAGTATTTTTATTTATTCTCGTGTAATATTATTTTTCTCAATATTATTTTATTTCTTTTCAAGGTTATCACTGAGCACACATCAAGATTGATGGAGAGAGAGGTTGATGTCCTGATAGTTGAGGACCTTCTACGAAAATTTGCTGCACAAAAATTAATTAGGTAAGAGCTCTGAGAGCAGTGTCACAGAAATTGAAACAAATTTGTTAAACTTCATAGGTTTATATATATATCTCAGAGCTACATAACAACGTATGAAAAATCCTGTAGAAAAAGACAAGTGGAATTAAATCTGTTTTTTAGAAAATTGCCTCATTCTTTTTTTACTTTTAGAGATGACTACTCTTCAAAATAGTTTACCCAGCTTTATTTTCTTCTTTATTAATCAGGTGCTTCAAATTATTCACTATTTGGCAGAAATGCACACCAGTTCAGTTTCTGAGTGTGGATTTTTGTGATTGAGATAGGTCTGAGCTCAGTCCCTGACTGTGCCTTTTTGATATTGAGATAAGTCTGAGCTCAGTAGTCCCTGACTGTGCCTTTTTGACATTGAGATAGATCTGAGCTCAGTAGTCCCTGAATGTGCATTTTTGATATTGAGATAGGTCTGAGCTCAGTAGTCTCTGACTGTGCCTTTTTGACATTGAGATAGGTCTGAGCTCAGTAGTCCCTGACTGTGCCTTTTTGACATAGAGATAGGTCTGAGCTCAGTAGTCCCTGACTGTGCCTTTTTGACATTGAGATAGGTCTGAGCTCAGTAGTCCCTGACTGTGCCTTTTTGACATTGAGATAGGTCTGAGCTCAGTCCCTAACTGTGCCTTTTTGACGTTGAAATAAGTCTGAGCTCAGTAGTCCTTGACTGTGCCTTTTTGACATTGATATAGGTTTGAACTCGGCAGTCCTTGACTGTGCCTTTTTGACATTGATATAGGTTTGAGCTCAGCAGTCCTTGACTGTGCCTTTTTGACATTGAGATAGGTCTGAACTCAGTAGTCCCTGACTGTGCCTTTTTGACATTGAGATAGGTCTGAGCTCAGTAGTCCCTGACTGCCTTTTTGACATTGAGATAGGTCTGAGCTCAGTAGTCCCTGACTGTGCCTTTTTGACATTGAGATAGGTCTGAGCTTAGTAGTCCCTGACTGTGCCTTTTTGACATTGATATAGGTTTGAGCTCAGCAGTCCTTGACTGTGCCTTTTTGACATTGAGATAGGTCTGAGCTCAGTAGTCCCTGACTGTGCCTTTTTGACATTGATATAGGTTTGAGCTCAGCAGTCCTTGACTGTGCCTTTTTGACATTGAGATACGTCTGAGCTCAGTAGTCCCTGACTGTGCCTTTTTGACATTGAGATAGGTCTGACCTCCCCGACTATGCCTTTTTTGAGATTGATAGGTCAGAGCTCAGTTCCTGAATGTACATTTTTGAGATTGAGATAGGTCAGAGCTCAGTTCCTAAATGTAGTTTTTTTATGCAGACATGACTTTAGATGGAGGATTCACATAACCTCTGAAAAAAGATACCATAGATTTTCTCTTGGAAAGTAAGTTGCACTTCATGATATTAACTACATCATTCATAAATGTGCCAACTGGCATTTGAAAAAAGGGTACACCAATATGCTACAAGATGTGACCATACTTTTTTATTGAAAAAAAATTGATTGTATTTGTGTGTTTGTGGCTCTTCAAGCTGATTAAGAGAATATTTCATAATTGTTTTGGAGTAATTCTGTCTTACCTGTATTGAAGAATATTGTGGACAATATATGCTCTATATAGCAAATAATATTTTAGATTTTTGTCATGTTTTGGGGGTGGATTAACAAAGTTTGGAGTTTGTTTTTGCTGTATAGAACACCTAATGTTTGGAACTCTGTTCAAGTTGGCTGTACTTAAAGAGAATAATGGGTAGCTGGCATGTTTTCTGGGAATTGGAGGTATTGAGTTTACTCAGATTCTAAAAATGAGAATGAATGTTTTGCTGATGACCATATCCACCATATATGTGCCAACAATGATGAAAAAATATGGGCACCAACATATTATTTCCCAGATGCTAATGGTTTTTGAGTACATTTTACTTTATTTCTATTTTAACAAATGACATTATGAAATAGATTATGTTTTTTCTTTCAAACAAATAATATGTTCCTTGTGAAATGAATTAGGGAGTCACGATAGCTCAGTGGTTAGTGAACTGGACTACAAAGGACAAGAAGTTGAGTTTTATCCTGATCAACAGCTTCCAGGTTCACCCAGCCTTAAATGGGTCCCGGATTTTTTTTCTGGGAAAGTGAAGTGGCATGGGCATAATACCGACCACATTACCCCAAAAATAATGTGCCGAAGGTGTATAAAAATTATGGTCACTAACACCATATTCCCTATACTCCACTTGGCATTGCCAAGGGCTCTTTACTTTACTTGTGAAATGTATTACATTTTGTCAGATTTGGAATTGTATTGTAGTATGTCTTTATGAAAAGAATTATACTTTTTTTAAAATGTATCCTTTTTTTTAAATAATGCAACTGTTACATTTATTTGTGTTTTTGCAGTATCAAGTTTACTGATAGTATGGATGATTTGATTGTTAACTCTTTGGATCTAACTAAGGTGAGAAAGCACAATATAGTTTATTTTTATGAGCATGTTAAATGCTGGGTCAATTCTTATAGGTTTCTTCTATATGCAGTGGAACGAGCTTTGATAAAGTACTTAGCGCACTCAACTCATGACTTAGTCTCCTAGGTTTAATTTGTATTTGCGGTTAGTTAAACTTTGTTATGTTTTTTACTCATAGTGTTCCGGGGATTCACCCAGCTTTTGAAAATTGGTATAGAAGATTTTCTCTGAGGAAAATAGAACAGCTGGCATAACATTGGTATAGAAGATTTTCTCTGGGGAAAATAGAACAGCTGGCATAAAATTGGGGCATAAAATTGGTATAGAAGATTTTCTCTGAGGAAAATAGAACAGCTGGCATTAAATTGGTATAGAAGATTTTCTCTGAGGAAAATAGAACAGCTGGCATAAAATTGATATAGAAGATTTTCTCTGAGGAAAATAGAACAGCTGGCATAAAATTGGTATAGAAGATTTTCTCTGAGGAAAATAGAACAGCTGGCATAAAATTGGTATAGAAGATTTTCTCTGAGGAAAATAGAACAGCTGGCATAAAATTAGTATAGAAGATTTTCTCTGAGGAAAATAGAACAGCTGGCATAAAATTGGTATAGAAGATTTTCTCTGAGGAAAATAGAACAGCTGGCATAAAATTGATATTGAAGATTTTCTCTGGGGAAAATAGAACAGCTGGCATAAAATTGATATTGAAGATTTTCTCTGGAGAAAATAGAACAGCTGGCATAAAATTGATATTGAAGATTTTCTCTGGGGAAAATAGAACAGCTGGCATACAATTGGTATAGATTTTCTCTGAGGAAAATAGAACAGCTGGCATAAAATTGGTATAGAAGATTTTCTCTGAGGAAAATACAACAGCTGGCATAAAATTGGTATAGAAGATTTTCTCTGGGGAAAATAGAACAGCTGGCATAAAATTGATATAGAAGATTTTATCTGAGGAAAATAGAACAGCTGGCATAAAATTGGTATAGAAGATTTTCTCTGAGGAAAATAGAATAGCTGGCATAAAATTGGTATAGAAGATTTTCTCTGAGGAAAATAGTATAGCTGGCATAAAATTGGTATAGAAGATTTTCTCTGAGGAAAATACAACAGCTGGCATAAAATTGGTATAGAAGATTTTCTCTGAGGAAAATAGAACAGCTGGCATAAAATTGGTATAGAAGATTTTCTCTGTGGAAAATAGAACAGCTGGCATAAAATTGGTATAGAAGATTTTCTCTGTGGAAAATAGAACAGCTGGCATAAAATTGGTATAGAAGATTTTCTCTGAGGAAAATAGAACAGCTGGCATAAAATTGGTA
The DNA here is from genome assembly GCA_032433765.1 of Megaustenia siamemsis. Lineage (NCBI taxonomy): Eukaryota > Metazoa > Mollusca > Gastropoda > Stylommatophora > Ariophantidae > Megaustenia > Megaustenia siamemsis. The sequence continues at coordinate 56,508,854 of JAVIAB010000106.1, forward strand.
TAGAAGATTTTCTCTGAGGAAAATAGAACAGCTGGCATAAAATTGGTATAGAAGATTTTCTCTGTGGAAAATAGAACAGCTGGCATAAAATTAACCACTTCATTCATGAATGGTCATAGAAAAATATTAGCACCTACATAATGTTACAGGATGTTATGGCTACCTTTTACTTTTTACTAATTTGCTAAAGTCAAAATGGAGTTTCTCAGCTAAAGTTAAAGGGGAAGATCAGAATGATCAAAATGGAACAAGGCCTGAAGTATAAAAGTGGCAACAGAAACAGTAATTATAGAGCTAAAAGTAAAAAAAAACATGTTTTCTTCCTCTTTGTTTTTGTTTCTAATACAGTCTTTATAGAGGGTGAGCACAAAACCACTCCTTGATTTATCTGGAAATGCTAACCAACTGGTTGATTTCAGAACTGATGAGGGTTAAAAGCTACCTTTTTTCTGCAAGAAGGGACACACCTGCACTGGTATATTGCTGTCCACAAATATCGCAATAAGCACCTACCAAACAGATGAAATGGCAGGGCTGGACAAAATGACTAAATATTGTGCATGCGATCCCAGAGATCACCAGACCTATCTGTTTTTTATATCAATGTTTATATCTGCACTATCACAGCCCTGGTTGATTTGCAGGAACGCATCACTAAAGATGTAAACTCGATCACTCCGGATATGTTGCAGAGAATCTGGTCTGAGCTAGATTATCTCATTGATGTTTGTGGAGTAACAGGTGATGTGCACATCAATAAGTGATACAAACCGATACCGCATGAAATTTTATGAGTTAATGCAGCTATAGCCTTATATGTGTAAGAATATTCCAATAAAGTTACATTCTATTCTATGTCTGTTGGAATATACCAGACCTTGGGTTTGAGAGGGTTAAACAGTGTACTAAGAGAGTGGTAATTGAAATGACCAGAAGATGTCAAGTTATTCAACCCCGTTGAACACTTGTCAGTTTTGAAGGACATCTCGAGATTGGATAATTAGGATATAGTTATGTGACAAAGTTGGTGAGCCAAACTAGAGTGCTGGACTGGTCAGTTCTGACAAAATGTAAGGTTAGGTCAGGAATTGTGCTGGCAAGACAGATAACATCACAGAGAGATGGCTGATACCAGGATAGTGAAGAATAGATAGCTAGAATTCAAGTAGAGAGATCAGCCAACACATTAGAAGCATGAAGTTTCGACAGACATAGAATGATTTAGAAGCTTGGGTCCATCTTGGACAGTTTGAAAGGACTTAGAAGCTCTGTTAAACAGATACCACAGAGTAGCAGCTGTTGATTTGTATATTTTACTATGGAGTGTGAGTTTGATGTGATTTGTAGGTCTGTAATTGATGATCTAAGTTGTTACATACCATTAAACCTGTTGGAGTACTGGTGAGTGGAGCCAGTTTCTAGAAATATTTCATGGAGCTGTCATTGGTGTTGCTGTCCATGAATGTAAAGAATGTGCTGTCTGCAACTGTTTGTCCAAGACTGTAATGTCTATATTAGAAGTCAAGGAGAGATATTTTGTCTGGAGAGGTCCGGCCTTACATTGCAGCTGACAGACATCTTGCATACGAACCTCTCTGGAATAGGAAATTAGAGACTGCTTTTTGTTTTCACCCTGTGGGACTGGGTGGTCTAGAGGTAACATGCTGGCCTCTGGACAGAAAGGTCCTGAGTTCGATTGCCACCACAGGCCATGGGAATTTTTCAAAAAACAAAATCGTGTTGGGCTGTGAGATGCAATGTCTAGCCCTTTTGGAAAAACAGGAGGCCTCATGCGCACTCACACGCTTAAAGAACCTATGGAAGTTTAAAATCGAAAAGAGCAAGTCAAAGTGGCTGTTGTAAGGACAAAAATTGTTAAACAAATTTACCCATCCATGCCAAAGATGGATATGTCAGGCCAAAAGGCACAGATATCATGGATATGCCGTAAACAAAGCGACACAATGCATCCATGCCCACTTAATGGATGAACGCTAAAAAATGAGTTCTCACCATATATTTTAATGTATTTACATTACTTGTTCTTTTAACTTTTCACATTAGTACAGTAGTAGATCATTTATTTAATATTGAAAGTTATGTTTTCTTCTTTAAAATATTAATTCTAATTTACTTGTAAATAGGAACAGAATAATTAACCTTGCACCATCGAGATGAAAAGATAATGTAGTAAAATAATTTAGTTAGTTAGATATTTTTTATGAAAAAACGTTTTCATTACTCTTCTTAGCTCTCCATGGTATTCTCAATTATTCTTTTGTAAAACCACAAGATCCCAAAAAAGGGCAATCTTAGAGATTGTAACAACTGGAGAGGCGTGACACTTTTGTCAGTTGCCTCAAAGTTATTCTGCAAAATCATCCTAAATAGAATACAGGATTCAATAGATACAGTAATGCGTGAAGAACAGGCTGGGTTTAGAAAAGGGAGAAGCTGTATTGACCACATTTTCACTCTACGACTTATATTGGAGGAACACATTGAAAAGCAAAAACCTTTTGTACTTAACTTCATCGACTTCAAAAAAGCATTTGATAGTATTCATAGAGATTCTTTGTGGAAAATTCTGAAGCAATATGGTTTACCATCAAAAATCATAAATATTATCAAAGACATGTATGATGGTTACACATGTGCAGTTCGAACAGAGGAAGGACTGAGCGAATGTTTCCCAATAGAAACTGGGGTTAAACAAGGATGTATTTTATCGCCCTTGTTATTTGGAATTGTTATGGACTTCATAATGAAGAAATGCTGCACTGGTAATAAAGGCATCGAATGGATACAAGGAGACCATTTGGAGGACCTCGACTTTGCTGATGACATAGTTCTCATCAGCAGTCAGATAAAAACGATGCAGGAAAACACAAATGAACTATCATCAATAGCCAGCAAAATTGGGCTTGAGATCAATCATGAAAAGACTAAAGTCATGACTAGTTTAATTCCAACAGGTGACAAAATATACATGGAAAACAAACCAGTAGAAGAGATCGATCACTTTATCTATCTTGAAGTCACATTGATCGAGAAGGGGATACGAGCAAAGAAATTAAAATCAGAATAGCTAAAGCAGCAATGTCTTTCAGAAGCCTTGAAAAGTTGTGGAAATCAAAACTTATCAGCACAAACACAAAACTTAGGCTATTCAAATCAAATGTACTATCAACCCTTACGTATGCGTGTGAAAGCTGGAAAACAACAAGAGATATAGAAACAAAGTTGAACGCATTCGAAAATAAATGTCTAAGGAAAATACTTGGTATAGCATGGAATGAATTCAAAACAAATGAGGAAATTAGAGAAATCGCCAATCAACCACTAATATCTTCAGTAATAAAGAAAAGACGATGGTCATACGTTGGACATGCGATGAGAAGAGATAATAACCGAATAGCAAAGCAAGCCCTCATATGGGAAACAACAGGTAAAAGAAAAAGAGGAAGACCCAGGGAGACACTGAGAAGAACATTGATGAGAGAGGCAAGAGCAGCAGGAGTCGGCTCCCTCAATGAGATAGAACTGCTTGCACAGAACAGAGACAGATGGCGAGATTTGATAAAATATCTTTAAAAGAAAACTGCTAGAACAAAAATCCATATAGGAGAAGGTGTATCTTGGTCTACGCCCTATGGGCCGGTTACGGCTCGAAAGGTCAATAGATAGATAGAAAACCACAATTCTATAGCCTCCAGTGATTTTCTTATCTGTTGTCCTATTGTCCATGATTCACATTCATATGTTAAGACCTGTTCTATGTAACATTTAGGAACTCTTTTTCTAGTTTCTATTGTCAAAAATGGATTGCATGGTATCTTCCTCATTTTTTGGAAAGCTGCTTTTGCCTGAGCTATTTTGCATCTCACCTCCATTGTACATCTACCAGCTGAGGTTAGCAGATATTTAAATCCATTTACCTGTTTTACTATTGTTCCACTTGTCTTTATTATGCATTGGGGTGATGTATTTTTCTTTTTTGCTACCATTACTTCTTCATTTTTTTGGCACTACGTGTTTAATGTTAAATGTGTTAATTTAAACAAATTGCATGAAAGAAAAAAAAAATTCAGCATTATAAAATACAGTAGGTACTTTAATAAAAATTGAAACTTCCCAGAAATTTATTTTTATTCCATCCCCATTATAGAACAGAGTGTATTCAAAATTTGTTGAGCATCTATCCAGATTGTTCTCAGATTGAACTCACTTTCCCCAGTGAAATAACATATTACTTTTTATAATATCCAATTAAATGTCAGATTAGTTACAGCTTCTTATACACTTTATTGGAAGGTTTTTAATTTCTTTTTACAATTTTTCATAAAAATAAAATGTCAATATATTGATATGAATATCAAGATTTATTATTGATTAATTTGTAATTGTGTGTAATTTGAGACTAAAGTTATTGTGGATAAGCTCTCAAGTTGCATTTAAATACCAGACCTGCATTAAAATCACAAATTATGATTATTTTATTGAGTAAGTGTCATTGATTGCATGGTGTCAATGTAGTAGATAATTTACAGGTATATTGATTAAACATTGGCATTTGTTACACACCTATTCATAAGTCTGTTTAGTTTAGTTTTAGATTATTCAACAGGTCATCTTTATTGTGCACTGGACATCCATGCTAGTTAAAGCGCTGAAGATGGTTTCAGTTCAGATGCACAAATTCTATAGCATTAGTGAGGGTCTTGACAAAAGGAAGTCGGGGTGTGATTGAGTAGATGGTGAAGGTCTTGACAAAAGGAAGTAGGGGTGTGATTGGGTAGATGGTGAAGGCCTTGACAAAAGCAAGCCAGGGTGTGATTGAGTAGATGGTGAAGGTCTTGTCAATAGACAGCCAGGGTGCGATTGGGTAGATAGTGAAGATCTTGACAAAAGGAAGTCAGGGTGCGATTGGGTAGATAGTGAACGTGTTGACAAAAGGAAGTCAGGTGCGATTGAGTAGATAGTGAAAGTCTTGACAAAAGGAAGTCAGGGTGCGATTGGGTAGATAGTGAAGGTCTTGACAAAAGGAAGTCAGGGTGCGATTGGGTAGATAGTGAAGGTCTTGACAAGAGGAAGTCAGGGTGTGATTGGGTAGATAGTGAAGGTCTTGATAAAAGGAAGTCAGGGTGTGATTAGGTAGATAGTGAAGGTCTTCATAAAAGGAAGTCAGGGTGCGATTGGGTAGATAGTGAAGGTCTTGACAAGAGGAAGTCAGGGTGCGATTGGGTAGATAGTGAAGGTCTTGACAAAAGGAAGTCGGGATGTGATTGGGTAGATAGTGAAGGTCTTGACAAAAGGAAGTCGGGATGTGATTGGGTAGATAGTGAAGGTCTTGACAAGAAAGTTAGGGTGCGATTAGGTAGATAGTGAAGGTCTTGACGAGAGGAAGTCAGGGTGCGATTGGGTAGATAGTGAAGGTCTTGACAAAAGAAAGTCAGGGTGTAATTGGGTAGGTAGTGAAGGTCTTGAGAAAAGGAAGTCAGGATGTGATTGGGTAGATAGTGAAGGTCTTGACAAGAGGAAGTCAGGGTGCGATTGGGTAGATAGTGAAGGTCTTGACGAGAGGAAGTCAGGGTGCGATTGGGTAGATAGTGAAGGTCTTGACAAAAGAAAGTCAGGGTGTAATTGGGTAGGTAGTGAAGGTCTTGAGAAAAGGAAGTCAGGATGTGATTGGGTAGATAGTGAAGGTCTTGACAAGAGGAAGTCAGGGTGCGATTGGGTAGATAGTAAAGGTCTTGACAAAAGGAAGTCAGGGTGCGATTGGGTAGATAGTGAAGGTCTTTACAAGAGGAAGTTAGGGTGCGATTGGGTAGATAGTGAAGGTCTTGACGAGAGGAAGTCAGGGTGCGATTGGGTAGATAGTGAAGGTCTTGACAAGAGGAAGTCGGGATGTGATTGTGTAGATAGTGAAGGTCTTGACAAGAGGAAGTCGGGATGCGATTGGGTAGATAGTGAAGGTCTTGACAAAAGGAAGTCGGGATGTGATTGGGTAGATAGTGAAGGTCTTGACAAAAGGAAGTCGGGATGTGATTGGGTAGATAGTGAAGGTCTTGACAAAAGGAATTCGGGATGTGATTAGGTAGATGTAATTTTGAAACAACTTTTGCCTGGACAGCAGCCATGTCTTTAGCTTTACCCTTTTCTGACCTTTATCCGTCAAGGTGGGAAAAAAAAACATATTTTTGACAATTTTATGAAAGAACTATTTGTATTGATACTGCAGCCCTGCAATAATTTCCATAACACTGTACAAAATGTTATTTTCAGATTGAGATTAGAAAGTCATAAATACTATATATTTTTCTTAGTTGCTTTTGTGATTTATACATTTTTATGTTTTCATTTTCTTGTCCTGCAGCTTTCTGCAATGACTAAAAACCAGTCCAGGAAAAGGAAAGCTGAAAGGTAATTGTGTTTAATTTGACAGCTGGAAGATATAATTTTGTTTATGCTTTTATTGATATTTTATTTTGTTTCAAACAAGCAGTGTAGTAGACAATCAAATTTACAGTGTACTGTAATAGATAGTGATGTAATAAGAAATTCAAATACTGCTATGTATTGTGATGTAATAATAAAGGTTTCATCATAATATTATTAGAACTGATATGATCAAGACAGAAATACTTCATCTCTTGATGTGGTTTAATCTATCCGTGTACAAAATGAATACAAACAAATGCTAGCACTAAGATGTTTACTATCCATATCACAAAAGGACCTAAGAATTCTTTGGCCTGGCTACTCCTTCTTGCAGAAAACATAAACCTCAAGATAAACAAGTTATGCTTGTTTATGATGAATTTAGATTGAAACCCTAAAACCTTATTTGATTCTTTCTTTCACTTATTCTCTCTAGATGATTTTTCTGGATTCAAATAAACTGACAGAAGGAAATTGAAAACCACCATTGCAAATCTGTAGTAGTTATTATATGTGATATGTGAAATAAATAGTTAAGTAGAGAGGGTGGTTGTATTGATAACTTGTCATGCTTCAAACCAAAGAGCACAAGCCTGTATCATGGAAGGTCAAACATTTTTCCATTGGGGTTAAAATACAAACTCAGACCCCAACACTCGTTGCACTGAACAGGCGGCCTTTATTATTCAGTTCTATAAGTGTTTCTCTCTTCCCCCTCCTCACACCTCACAGACCTTAGAAATAGGATAAATGCCATAAAGGTTTTTTAAAAATACTAAATGCTTGGTAATGTCTACACAAGGAGATAATCATAAAACAATTTATTTTTATGTTATGAAATCAGTGAACAACAATTATGCTTTTATTTTTAAACCTGAAATCATAATATGACATGCATTGCACACTCATCTGTTTTGGGGAATGTTTGATTACTTTCTATCTGCTATTCATTTCTTCACTTTTTACGACTGTCCAAAGTCACAAGTGTTGCTGCTTTTGCTAATGATTGTTCCTCGTTAAGTCAGCATTTGACACATTACAGAAGATCATATCTTGTGAGATGAGATGTTTGAGATAAATAATTAATGTTGGGGGAGGGAAGGGGGAGACTAGATGGTGTAGAGGTAAGATGTCAGCATTTGACACATTACAGAAGATCATATCTTGTGAGATGAGATGTTTGAGATAAATAATTAATGTTGGGGGAGGGAAGGGGGAGACTAGATGGTGTAGAGGTAAGATGTCAGCATCAGGACAAGAAAGTTTTGGGTTCAAATACTGCCACAGGTGGTGAGAATTTTTCTCTTCGAATCCATGATTTGTTTGTGGCTTTACCCAACCCCGGTCTCTTGATAATGAAATCTGATGTTATGCACTCTTGGATAACGGTAAAAGAAAAAACATGCAGCCCCATGTGCACTCTGTGGATGTCAAAAAACTCAGAAAGAGTGGGCCAAAATTACCATTCTTCTTCTTCTTTCCTTCCTCATTTGCCTTTCAGCATCAAGGGAAGATATAATTTGTGGTCTTTGCTCTTCTGTTTGACTCTGCTAGTGTTATGTTTCCTAGTGTTTCTAATATTCCATCAATCCATCTTTTTTCTGTGGTCGACCCTTGGGTCTGGTGTTCGCGCAACATTTATTAAGGGCTTGTGTTGTGGTAAAACTGACTCGGCAGGTCGGTAAGGGATAAACGTAATATGCTCAGAGAAATCAAAGAAAATGGAGATAGATGATAAATATAAAATTGCAACCATCAATATATGCGGAATAAAAAATAAAGAAATTGAACTTATAGAAGAAAATTACCATTGTCCATGTAGAAGTTATATTAGAAATTCACCCATGCCAAAGATTAATTTGTTGGCTAAAATAGGGGATATCTTTGCCATAAACTGCTAAAAGGGAGATATCTTGCCATAAACTGCTAAAAGGGGAGATATCTTTGCCGTAAACTGCTAAAAGGGGAGATATCTTTGCCGTAAGCTGCTAAAAGGGGAGATATCTTTGCCGTAAACTGCTAAAAGGGTAGATATCTTTGCCGTAAACTGCCAAAAGTGGAGATATCTTTGCCGTAAACTGCTAAAAGGGGAGATAACTTTGCTGTAAACTGCTAAAAGGGGAAATATCTTTGCGTGTGAACTGCTAAAGGGGAAGATATCTTTGCCGTAAACTGTTAAAAGGGGAGATATCTTTGCCATAAACTGCTAAAAGAGGAGAAATCTTTGCCATAAACTGCTAAAAGGGAGATATCTTGCCATAAACTGCTAAAAGGGGAGATATCTTTGCCATAAACTGCTAAAAGAGGAGTATATCTTTGCCATAAACTGCTAAAATGGAAGATATCTTTGCCATAAATTGCTAAAAGAGGAGATATCTTTGCCATAAATTGCTAAAAGAGGAGGATATCTTTGCCATAAATTGCTAAAAGAGGAGATATCTTTGCCGTAAACTGTTAAAAGGGGAGATATCTTTGCCATAAACTGCTAAAAGGGAAGATATCTTTGCCATAAACTGTTAAAAGGGGAGATATCTTTGCCATAAACTGCTAAAAGGGGAGATATCTTTGCCATAAACTGCTAAAAAGGAAGATATCTTTGCCGTAAACTGCTAAAAGGGAAGATATCTTTGCCATAAACTGCTAAAAGGGAAGATATCTTTGCCATAAACTGCTAAAAGGGAAGATATCTTTGCCGTAAACTGCTAAAAGGGGAGATATCTTTGCCATAAACTGCTAAAAGGGGAGATATCTTTGCCATAAACTGCTAAAAGGGAAGATATCTTTGCCGTAAACTGCTAAAAGGGAAGATATCTTTGCCATAAACTGCTAAAAGGGGCGATATCTTTGCCATAAACTGCTAAAAGGGGAGATATTTTGCCATAAACTGCTAAAAGGGGAGATATCTTTGCCATAAACTGCTAAAAGGGGAGATATCTTTGCCATAAACTGCTAAAAGGGGAGATATCTTTGCCATAAACTGCTAAAAGGGGAGATATCTTTGCTATAAACTGCTTAAAGGGGAGATATCTTTGCCATAAACTGCTAAAAGGGGAGATATCTTTGCCATAAACTGCTAAAAGGGGAGATATCTTTGCCATAAACTGCTAAAAAGGGAGATATCTTTGCCATAAACTGCTAAAAGGGGAGATATCTTTGCCATAAACTGCTAAAAGGAGAGATGACTTTGCCGTAAACTGCTAAAAGAGGAGATATCTTTGCCATAAACTGCTAAAAGAGGAGGATATCTTTGCCATAAATTGCTAAAAGGGGAGATATCTTTGCCGCAAACTGCTAAAAGGGGAGATATCTTTGCCATAAACTGCTAAAAGAGGAGATATCTTTGCCATAAACTGCTAAAAGGAGAGATGACTTTGCCGTAAACTGCTAAAAGAGGAGATATCTTTGCCATAAACTGCTAAAAGGGGAGATATCTTTGTTGTAAACTGCTAAAAGGGGAGATATCTTTGCCGTAAACTGCTAAAAGGGGAGATATCTTTGCCGTAAGCTGCTAAAAGGGGAGATATCTTTGCCGTAAACTGCTAAAAGGGTAGATATCTTTGCCGTAAACTGCCAAAAGTGGAGATATCTTTGCCGTAAACTGCTAAAAGGGGAGATAACTTTGCTGTAAACTGCTAAAAAAGGGGAAATATCTTTGCGTAAACTGCTAAAGGGGAAGATATCTTTGCCGTAAACTGTTAAAAGGGGAGATATCTTTGCCATAAACTGCTAAAAGAGGAGAAATCTTTGCCATAAACTGCTAAAAGGGAGATATCTTGCCATAAACTGCTAAAAGGGGAGATATCTTTGCCATAAACTGCTAAAAGAGGAGTATATCTTTGCCATAAACTGCTAAAATGGAAGATATCTTTGCCATAAATTGCTAAAAGAGGAGATATCTTTGCCATAAATTGCTAAAAGAGGAGGATATCTTTGCCATAAATTGCTAAAGAGGAGATATCTTTGCCGTAAACTGTTAAAAGGGGAGATATCTTTGCCATAAACTGCTAAAAGGGAAGATATCTTTGCCATAAACTGCTAAAAGAGGAGGATATCTTTGCCATAAATTGCTAAAAGAGGAGATATCTTTGCCGTAAACTGTTAAAAGGGGAGATATCTTTGCCATAAACTGCTAAAAGGGGAGATATCTTTGCCATAAACTGCTAAAAAGGAAGATATCTTTGCCGTAAACTGCTAAAAGGGAAGATATCTTTGCCATAAACTGCTAAAAGGGAAGATATCTTTGCCATAAACTGCTAAAAGGGGCGATATCTTTGCCATAAACTGCTAAAAGGGGAGATATTTTGCCATAAACTGCTAAAAGGGGAGATATCTTTGCCATAAACTGCTAAAAGGGGAGATATCTTTGCCATAAACTGCTAAAAGGGGAGATATCTTTGCCATAAACTGCTAAAAGGGGAGATATCTTTGCTATAAACTGCTTAAAGGGGAGATATCTTTGCCATAAACTGCTAAAAGGGGAGATATCTTTGCCATAAACTGCTAAAAGGGGAGATATCTTTGCCATAAACTGCTAAAAGGGGAGATATCTTTGCCATAAACTGCTAAAAGGGGAGATATCTTTGCCATAAACTGCTAAAAGGAGAGATGACTTTGCCGTAAACTGCTAAAAGAGGAGATATCTTTGCCATAAACTGCTAAAAGAGGAGGATATCTTTGCCATAAATTGCTAAAAGGGGAGATATCTTTGCGTGTGAACTGCTAAAGGGGAAGATATCTTTGCCGTAAACTGTTAAAAGGGGAGATATCTTTGCCATAAACTGCTAAAAGAGGAGAAATCTTTGCCATAAACTGCTAAAAGGGAGATATCTTGCCATAAACTGCTAAAAGGGGAGATATCTTTGCCATAAACTGCTAAAAGAGGAGTATATCTTTGCCATAAACTGCTAAAATGGAAGATATCTTTGCCATAAATTGCTAAAAGAGGAGATATCTTTGCCATAAATTGCTAAAAGAGGAGGATATCTTTGCCATAAATTGCTAAAAGAGGAGATATCTTTGCCGTAAACTGTTAAAAGGGGAGATATCTTTGCCATAAACTGCTAAAAGGGAAGATATCTTTGCCATAAACTGTTAAAAGGGGAGATATCTTTGCCATAAACTGCTAAAAGGGGAGATATCTTTGCCATAAACTGCTAAAAAGGAAGATATCTTTGCCGTAAACTGCTAAAAGGGAAGATATCTTTGCCATAAACTGCTAAAAGGGAAGATATCTTTGCCATAAACTGCTAAAAGGGAAGATATCTTTGCCGTAAACTGCTAAAAGGGGAGATATCTTTGCCATAAACTGCTAAAAGGGGAGATATCTTTGCCATAAACTGCTAAAAGGGAAGATATCTTTGCCGTAAACTGCTAAAAGGGAAGATATCTTTGCCATAAACTGCTAAAAGGGGCGATATCTTTGCCATAAACTGCTAAAAGGGGAGATATTTTGCCATAAACTGCTAAAAGGGGAGATATCTTTGCCATAAACTGCTAAAAGGGGAGATATCTTTGCCATAAACTGCTAAAAGGGGAGATATCTTTGCCATAAACTGCTAAAAGGGGAGATATCTTTGCTATAAACTGCTTAAAGGGGAGATATCTTTGCCATAAACTGCTAAAAGGGGAGATATCTTTGCCATAAACTGCTAAAAGGGGAGATATCTTTGCCATAAACTGCTAAAAAGGGAGATATCTTTGCCATAAACTGCTAAAAGGGGAGATATCTTTGCCATAAACTGCTAAAAGGAGAGATGACTTTGCCGTAAACTGCTAAAAGAGGAGATATCTTTGCCATAAACTGCTAAAAGAGGAGGATATCTTTGCCATAAATTGCTAAAAGGGAGATATCTTTGCCGCAAACTGCTAAAAGGGGAGATATCTTTGCCATAAACTGCTAAAAGAGGAGATATCTTTGCCATAAACTGCTAAAAGGAGAGATGACTTTGCCGTAAACTGCTAAAAGAGGAGATATCTTTGCCATAAACTGCTAAAAGGGGAGATATCTTTGTTGTAAACTGCTAAAAGGGGAGATATCTTTGCCGTAAACTGCTAAAAGGGGAGATATCTTTGCCGTAAGCTGCTAAAAGGGGAGATATCTTTGCCGTAAACTGCTAAAAGGGTAGATATCTTTGCCGTAAACTGCCAAAAGTGGAGATATCTTTGCCGTAAACTGCTAAAAGGGGAGATAACTTTGCTGTAAACTGCTAAAAAAGGGGAAATATCTTTGCGTAAACTGCTAAAGGGGAAGATATCTTTGCCGTAAACTGTTAAAAGGGGAGATATCTTTGCCATAAACTGCTAAAAGAGGAGAAATCTTTGCCATAAACTGCTAAAAGGGAGATATCTTGCCATAAACTGCTAAAAGGGGAGATATCTTTGCCATAAACTGCTAAAAGAGGAGTATATCTTTGCCATAAACTGCTAAAATGGAAGATATCTTTGCCATAAATTGCTAAAAGAGGAGATATCTTTGCCATAAATTGCTAAAAGAGGAGGATATCTTTGCCATAAATTGCTAAAGAGGAGATATCTTTGCCGTAAACTGTTAAAAGGGGAGATATCTTTGCCATAAACTGCTAAAAGGGAAGATATCTTTGCCATAAACTGCTAAAAGAGGAGGATATCTTTGCCATAAATTGCTAAAAGAGGAGATATCTTTGCCGTAAACTGTTAAAAGGGAGATATCTTTGCCATAAACTGCTAAAAGGGGAGATATCTTTGCCATAAACTGCTAGAAAGCAAGATATCTTTGCCGTAAACTGCTAAAAGGGAAGATATCTTTGCCATAAACTGCTAAAAGGGAAGATATCTTTGCCATAAACTGCTAAAAGGGGCGATATCTTTGCCATAAACTGCTAAAAGGGGAGATATCTTTGCCATAAACTGCTAAAAGGGGAGATATCTTTGCCATAAACTGCTAAAAGGGAGATATCTTTGCCATAAACTGCTAAAAGGGGAGATATCTTTGCCATAAACTGCTAAAAGGGGAGATATCTTTGCTATAAACTGCTTAAAGGGGAGATATCTTTGCCATAAACTGCTAAAAGGGGAGATATCTTTGCCATAAACTGCTAAAAGGGGAGATATCTTTGCCATAAACTGCTAAAAGGGGAGATATCTTTGCCATAAACTGCTAAAAGGGGAGATATCTTTGCCATAAACTGCTAAAAGGAGAGATGACTTTGCCGTAAACTGCTAAAAGAGGAGATATCTTTGCCATAAACTGCTAAAAGAGGAGGATATCTTTGCCATAAATTGCTAAAAGGGGAGATATCTTTGCCGCAAACTGCTAAAAGGGGAGATATCTTTGCCATAAACTGCTAAAAGAGGAGATATCTTTGCCTTAAACTGCTAAAAGGAGAGATGACTTTGCCGTAAACTGCTAAAAGAGGAGATATCTTTGCCATAAACTGCTAAAAGAGAGGATATCTTTGCCATAAATTGCTAAAAGGGGAGATATCTTTGCCGCAAACTGCTAAAAGGGGAGATATCTTTGCCATAAACTGCTAAAAGAGGAGATATCTTTGCCATAAACTGCTAAAAGAGAGGATATCTTTGCCATAAATTGCTAAAAGGGGAGATATCTTTGCCGCCAACTGCTAAAAGGGGCGATATCTTTGCCATAAACTGCTAAAAGGGGCGATATCTTTGCCATAAACTGCTAAAAGGGGAGATATCTTTGCGATAAACTGCTAAAAGAGGAGATATCTTTGCCATAAACTGCTAAAAGAGAGGATATCTTTGCCATAAATTGCTAAAAGGGGAGATATCTTTGTTGTAAACTGCTAAAAGGGGAGATATCTTTGCCGTAAACTGCTAAAAGGGGAGATATCTTTGCCGTAAGCTGCTAAAAGGGGAGATATCTTTGCCGTAAACTGCTAAAAGGGTAGATATCTTTGCCGTAAACTGCCAAAAGTGGAGATATCTTTGCCGTAAACTGCTAAAAGGGGAGATAACTTTGCTGTAAACTGCTAAAAAAGGGGAAATATCTTTGCGTAAACTGCTAAAGGGGAAGATATCTTTGCCGTAAACTGTTAAAAGGGGAGATATCTTTGCCATAAACTGCTAAAAGAGGAGAAATCTTTGCCATAAACTGCTAAAAGGGAGATATCTTGCCATAAACTGCTAAAAGGGGAGATATCTTTGCCATAAACTGCTAAAAGAGGAGTATATCTTTGCCATAAACTGCTAAAATGGAAGATATCTTTGCCATAAATTGCTAAAAGAGGAGATATCTTTGCCATAAATTGCTAAAAGAGGAGGATATCTTTGCCATAAATTGCTAAAGAGGAGATATCTTTGCCGTAAACTGTTAAAAGGGGAGATATCTTTGCCATAAACTGCTAAAAGGGAAGATATCTTTGCCATAAACTGCTAAAAGAGGAGGATATCTTTGCCATAAATTGCTAAAAGAGGAGATATCTTTGCCGTAAACTGTTAAAAGGGGAGATATCTTTGCCATAAACTGCTAAAAGGGGAGATATCTTTGCCATAAACTGCTAAAAAGGAAGATATCTTTGCCGTAAACTGCTAAAAGGGAAGATATCTTTGCCATAAACTGCTAAAAGGGAAGATATCTTTGCCATAAACTGCTAAAAGGGGCGATATCTTTGCCATAAACTGCTAAAAGGGGAGATATTTTGCCATAAACTGCTAAAAGGGGAGATATCTTTGCCATAAACTGCTAAAAGGGGAGATATCTTTGCCATAAACTGCTAAAAGGGGAGATATCTTTGCCATAAACTGCTAAAAGGGGAGATATCTTTGCTATAAACTGCTTAAAGGGGAGATATCTTTGCCATAAACTGCTAAAAGGGGAGATATCTTTGCCATAAACTGCTAAAAGGGGAGATATCTTTGCCATAAACTGCTAAAAGGGGAGATATCTTTGCCATAAACTGCTAAAAGGGGAGATATCTTTGCCATAAACTGCTAAAAGGAGAGATGACTTTGCCGTAAACTGCTAAAAGAGGAGATATCTTTGCCATAAACTGCTAAAAGAGGAGGATATCTTTGCCATAAATTGCTAAAAGGGGAGATATCTTTGCGTGTGAACTGCTAAAGGGGAAGATATCTTTGCCGTAAACTGTTAAAAGGGGAGATATCTTTGCCATAAACTGCTAAAAGAGGAGAAATCTTTGCCATAAACTGCTAAAAGGGAGATATCTTGCCATAAACTGCTAAAAGGGGAGATATCTTTGCCATAAACTGCTAAAAGAGGAGTATATCTTTGCCATAAACTGCTAAAATGGAAGATATCTTTGCCATAAATTGCTAAAAGAGGAGATATCTTTGCCATAAATTGCTAAAAGAGGAGGATATCTTTGCCATAAATTGCTAAAAGAGGAGATATCTTTGCCGTAAACTGTTAAAAGGGGAGATATCTTTGCCATAAACTGCTAAAAGGGAAGATATCTTTGCCATAAACTGTTAAAAGGGGAGATATCTTTGCCATAAACTGCTAAAAGGGGAGATATCTTTGCCATAAACTGCTAAAAAGGAAGATATCTTTGCCGTAAACTGCTAAAAGGGAAGATATCTTTGCCATAAACTGCTAAAAGGGAAGATATCTTTGCCATAAACTGCTAAAAGGGAAGATATCTTTGCCGTAAACTGCTAAAAGGGGAGATATCTTTGCCATAAACTGCTAAAAGGGGAGATATCTTTGCCATAAACTGCTAAAAGGGAAGATATCTTTGCCGTAAACTGCTAAAAGGGAAGATATCTTTGCCATAAACTGCTAAAAGGGGCGATATCTTTGCCATAAACTGCTAAAAGGGGAGATATTTTGCCATAAACTGCTAAAAGGGGAGATATCTTTGCCATAAACTGCTAAAAGGGGAGATATCTTTGCCATAAACTGCTAAAAGGGGAGATATCTTTGCCATAAACTGCTAAAAGGGGAGATATCTTTGCTATAAACTGCTTAAAGGGGAGATATCTTTGCCATAAACTGCTAAAAGGGGAGATATCTTTGCCATAAACTGCTAAAAGGGGAGATATCTTTGCCATAAACTGCTAAAAAGGGAGATATCTTTGCCATAAACTGCTAAAAGGGGAGATATCTTTGCCATAAACTGCTAAAAGGAGAGATGACTTTGCCGTAAACTGCTAAAAGAGGAGATATCTTTGCCATAAACTGCTAAAAGAGGAGGATATCTTTGCCATAAATTGCTAAAAGGGGAGATATCTTTGCCGCAAACTGCTAAAAGGGGAGATATCTTTGCCATAAACTGCTAAAAGAGGAGATATCTTTGCCATAAACTGCTAAAAGGAGAGATGACTTTGCCGTAAACTGCTAAAAGAGGAGATATCTTTGCCATAAACTGCTAAAAGGGGAGATATCTTTGTTGTAAACTGCTAAAAGGGGAGATATCTTTGCCGTAAACTGCTAAAAGGGGAGATATCTTTGCCGTAAGCTGCTAAAAGGGGAGATATCTTTGCCGTAAACTGCTAAAAGGGTAGATATCTTTGCCGTAAACTGCCAAAAGTGGAGATATCTTTGCCGTAAACTGCTAAAAGGGGAGATAACTTTGCTGTAAACTGCTAAAAAAGGGGAAATATCTTTGCGTAAACTGCTAAAGGGGAAGATATCTTTGCCGTAAACTGTTAAAAGGGGAGATATCTTTGCCATAAACTGCTAAAAGAGGAGAAATCTTTGCCATAAACTGCTAAAAGGGAGATATCTTGCCATAAACTGCTAAAAGGGGAGATATCTTTGCCATAAACTGCTAAAAGAGGAGTATATCTTTGCCATAAACTGCTAAAATGGAAGATATCTTTGCCATAAATTGCTAAAAGAGGAGATATCTTTGCCATAAATTGCTAAAAGAGGAGGATATCTTTGCCATAAATTGCTAAAGAGGAGATATCTTTGCCGTAAACTGTTAAAAGGGGAGATATCTTTGCCATAAACTGCTAAAAGGGAAGATATCTTTGCCATAAACTGCTAAAAGAGGAGGATATCTTTGCCATAAATTGCTAAAAGAGGAGATATCTTTGCCGTAAACTGTTAAAAGGGGAGATATCTTTGCCATAAACTGCTAAAAGGGGAGATATCTTTGCCATAAACTGCTAGAAAGCAAGATATCTTTGCCGTAAACTGCTAAAAGGGAAGATATCTTTGCCATAAACTGCTAAAAGGGAAGATATCTTTGCCATAAACTGCTAAAAGGGGCGATATCTTTGCCATAAACTGCTAAAAGGGGAGATATCTTTGCCATAAACTGCTAAAAGGGGAGATATCTTTGCCATAAACTGCTAAAAGGGGAGATATCTTTGCCATAAACTGCTAAAAGGGGAGATATCTTTGCCATAAACTGCTAAAAGGGGAGATATCTTTGCTATAAACTGCTTAAAGGGGAGATATCTTTGCCATAAACTGCTAAAAGGGGAGATATCTTTGCCATAAACTGCTAAAAGGGGAGATATCTTTGCCATAAACTGCTAAAAGGGGAGATATCTTTGCCATAAACTGCTAAAAGGGGAGATATCTTTGCCATAAACTGCTAAAAGGAGAGATGACTTTGCCGTAAACTGCTAAAAGAGGAGATATCTTTGCCATAAACTGCTAAAAGAGGAGGATATCTTTGCCATAAATTGCTAAAAGGGGAGATATCTTTGCCGCAAACTGCTAAAAGGGGAGATATCTTTGCCATAAACTGCTAAAAGAGGAGATATCTTTGCCTTAAACTGCTAAAAGGAGAGATGACTTTGCCGTAAACTGCTAAAAGAGGAGATATCTTTGCCATAAACTGCTAAAAGAGAGGATATCTTTGCCATAAATTGCTAAAAGGGAGATATCTTTGCCGCAAACTGCTAAAAGGGGAGATATCTTTGCCATAAACTGCTAAAAGAGGAGATATCTTTGCCATAAACTGCTAAAAGAGAGGATATCTTTGCCATAAATTGCTAAAAGGGGAGATATCTTTGCCGCCAACTGCTAAAAGGGGCGATATCTTTGCCATAAACTGCTAAAAGGGGCGATATCTTTGCCATAAACTGCTAAAAGGGGAGATATCTTTGCGATAAACTGCTAAAAGAGGAGATATCTTTGCCATAAACTGCTAAAAGAGAGGATATCTTTGCCATAAATTGCTAAAAGGGGAGATATCTTTGCCGCAAACTGCTAAAAGGGGCGATATCTTTGCCATAAGCTGCTGACAGTCTGATTTCAGGATATGCAGGAGATCAGATTGATAGACTTGTGTCAAAGAAATCCTGCATGGGCAGCAATAGGTTTTCCCTGAGTGCACTGAGATCAATTCTTGTAATCAGTATTTAGGTTTAAACAATGTATTTTTGAATTGAGAAGCAACTGCACTAACTACCAGACAGGTCCCCCATTTTAGGACAGTAATTTCTTAACTATCTATCAATCTATTGACCTCTGAATTTTTGTTCTAGCCATTTTCAATTTTTTAAAAATATATTTTATCAAATCTCGCCATTTGTCTCTGTTCTGTGCAAGCAGCTCTATCTCATTGAGGGAGCCGATTCCTGCTGCTCTTGCCTCTCTCATCAATGTTCTTCTCAGTGTCTCTCTGGGTTTTCCTCTTTTTCTCTTACCTGTTGTTTCCCACATGAGGGCTTGCTTTGCTATTCGGTTATTATCTCTTCTCATCACATGTCCAACATATGACCATCATCTTTTCTTGATTACTGAAGATATTAGTGGTTGATTGGCGATTTCTCTAATTTCCTCGTTTGTTTTGAATTCATTCCATGCTATACCAAGTATTTTCCTTAGACATTTATTTTCGAATGCGTTCAACTTTGTTTCTATATCTCTTGTTGTTTTCCAGCTTTCACACGCATACGTTAGGGTTGATAGTGCATTTGATTTTAATAGTCTAAGTTTTGTGTTTGTGCTGATGAGTTTTGATTTCCACAACTTTTCAAGGCTTATGATGCTGCTTTAGCTATTCTGATTCTAATTTCTTTGCTTGTATCCCCTTCTCAATCAATGTAACTTCCAAGATAGATAAAGTGATCTATCTCTTCCACTGGTTTGTTTTCCATGTACATTTTGTCATCTGTTGGAATTAAGCTTTTCATGAGTTATTTATTTATTTATTATTTATTTCTTAACTATCTACCTTATATTTCCTTTCATTATTTTATTGTGTTGTTTCAGTGATGAGGAGGAAGAAGAAGACATGGTAAATAAGCAGATGAAGACAGTCCCTGGTCCAGAGACAGGAGATATAGAGGTATGTCGTGCCTTTCATATATCTTTTAGTTGAACCTTTACACTGGACCCCAAAAAAATCCTTCAAAAATACAAATAAAATGTACATATATATGTAAATACTTAAATATTAATATTAATTAGTATTAATAATATTAAATAATAATAATAGTTTCTGCAACATTGTTACCGTGTACCATGATTGTTGCGGTCATATTTCTCTCAAATGTGGCATTTATGTTATGTTTAACTTTAACCCTAGATTGTGATACCTATCGGTAACTCTCCTAGTTACGATACAGTAGTAAAAATTACTACCGCTTAAATCTAACATTAGGTGCTATAAAAACAGTAATTTTTCTGAGCTTTTGACACACTCCTGTGTGTTCACACTAAGCCAAACACAAGGACTTGAAATTCCTGGCTTGGGGTGATTTATGACCTGAGTTTCACCTCATGGACTGCGTGTGTTAAATGTCTATCGGTGCAGCGCCGTAAGTCCATCAGTATATTTGGCTACCTCATAGTGTTATTCACTGTGTTTCCCAGGTCACAAAGGGTTGTTTAATGTCTGCTGATGACCAAGGAAATTACCCTGGCAAAAAGGGGGTAAAATGACCAATTTCTTGAAAATCAGTGATTTTTTTTTTCAATAAACAATGTATCTCTCCATCGAACTCTAAAAAATTCTAAAAGCAATGAAAACAAATTAAACATTCAGGGGTCACCAGGTAATTAGGAAGGTACACAGAGAGGGGTAATATTTGAACATGGAAAAATGTCAAATTTTATTTTGAGGAATTTGTGTTTTGATGCAGTAATTTTTACAACGATATCGTAATCTAGGGTTAAATTAGAGCTAAATTTTAAAATCCTGTTTTTTTTTTCATTATTATCTAGTAAATTAATTATTAAACATTTTAAAATGCAAATCCATTGACAGAAGCAAGCGATTTGACTAACATTGAATATAATATCATATGGCTGGTGCATTGCTTTCCTAGCACAGATTGAGATGCTCTCCTTCCTTAACAATTATTCATCATCATGTACCATGCCGGTTGGCGTAGACGATCATGTCCCTCCACAATCTTCTATCTACAGTGCATCGTATCAGTTCTGTTGTTGACTGTTTTCCATGCCATGACACCAAGCTATCAGGTATTTTCTCTTTTTGTCGTCCGCGATCTCTCTTTCCTTTTATTTTGCCAGTTGTAACCAAGTATTCCAACTTTCCTCTTCTCATGATGTGCCCGAAAAATGTTGATTGCTTTATTCTGATGTTTTTTAAAAGCTCCCTTTTTGGGTTGGCCTCTTTGAGAACTTCCTCATTGGTCTTTTTATCTGTCCAGGGAACTTTCAACATTCTTCTGAGAAATCCCATCTCTGTGGCCTCTAATCGTCTTTTCATTTGTTTGTCTACTGTCTATGATTCGCTTCCATAGGTCAGAATTGGTTCTATATAGCACCGATCAACTCTCTTTCTCATTTTTATTGACATAGATTTGTTGCATAAGATATTTTTCATTTTCTGAACTGCTATTTTGGCCTCAGCTATTCTGCTTTTTATTTCTGTGGTGCATCTCCCATCTGATGTAATTATTGTGCCCAAGTATTTGAAACGTACTTGTTTCAGATTTGTCTTGTTTATTTTTATGCTGCATGATGGTGGTGATTGTTTCTTCGATATAACCATTACTTCTGTTTTCTTACTATTCAGACTGAGACCTTTCTTGTTGCTTTCTTCTACTATTATGTCTATCATTTCTTGTAATTCGTTCTCTGTCTCTGCTATTAAGACTGTGTCATCCGCATATCGCATATTATTTATGTTGTGACCGTTGACTTCAATTCCTTTTTTGTCTACTATTGATCTCATAATATATCCGCTGTAAAGTGAAAACAAATCCGGTGACAGAACACAGCCTTGTCTGACTTCTTGTTTTATATATTGGAATTGTCCTGTTTGGTTGTTAATTCGTATAGCTGTTATTTGTTGCCAGTACAGGTTTTTTATGATTCGCAGATCCTTGCCATCAATGTTTAATTTCTCCAGCATATTGATTACTTCCACATGCTTTACTTTGTCAAATGCTTTCGTGTAGTCTATAAAGCACATATATAGATCTTTCTTTACCTCTATAGATCTTTCTATCAATGTCCTTAAGATGTATATTGCATTATTCGTGCCCTTTCCTTCCACACATCCACATTGTTCCTCACTTATTTCTGGTTTTATTTTGTTCCTTACACGTCTCATGATTATTCTTAGTAATACTTTAGTAATATGGCTCATGAGACTAATAGTGCGATAGTCGTCACAATCAGTGGCGCCTGACTTCTTCGGTATGGCTACAAAGATAGATTTTAGTAGATCTTCGGGTATGTGTCCAGTGTAATATATGTCATTGAGTAATTTTGTTATGACTTGTACTCCCAACTAACAATTATTACTGACGTGACATAATAGGCAAAAATAAGTTGATCACTCAAATTTTGTGAAAATAAACGTAAAATTGTTTTGGGCAGCTCTGTTTGACGTGTTTAAATTGAGAATTAAAAAAATATAGATAAAGCACATTTACTGCATTCAAAGGTGGTTCTGCCCTGCAAATCCAATATCTTGAAACTACCATGTGACAGTGTTTACCGTGATTGCAGCAAAAATCAATAATGAATTGCTTTCAACTTCCATGCCATGGAAACACAGTGGAGGGTACCGTGGCGTATATCTTCAATTATGTCTTTGTGGGGGTTTGCCTACTTCTCGCTGAGACATGATCCGTTCAGTCTTAGACCAAGTTTTCTAGGTTATATTATACTGCAATTACCATCCAAAAATGAAAGGGAAAACTACTTTGGGCTGTATGTAGCCTGCGAAATGTATTGTGGGTGAAGTTATTTTCTTTCTTGACCTTTCACCTGATATACATTTGGTAACACTATAGTTGTGTGATATCTTCAGTTAAATACATTAAAATACGGGTCGTTCACAGCAACTTCTTGGTTATATGATTTATAGTTAGCACTACATGTGATATCTCTGGTTAAATTCGATAAAATGTAAGTCCTTTCATTCTCAGTAACATGTTTTGTTTATGCTTTTCGACGCTTCCAAAATTATCTAGTATGCAGTTTTTGAAAAATTGTATGTGTAGAGTAATTTTAAGAAGAAACAACAAAACATGTGAAATTTCACAAATTAAATGGTATTTTTCCCATATTAATTGTGAGTATAGGCCGTATTAAAAGTTTTTAAACCACATTAAAAGCTTATTCTTTCTTCTTATTTTCTCTTTTCACTGATACTTAAAAGGTGTCGTGGTTTATATCATTTGTCTTTCTTGAGCTGCTTGAACTGTCTGAATTAGTGACTTTCCTTTGTTGTTACATGTCTCTGTCACTGCATCTATCCATCTTCTTCTGGGTCTTCCTCTTGGTCTTTTTCCATGCATTCTTGAGAACACCCTTGATGGTGATTGGTGAGGATTCATTCTGACCAGGTGGCCAAACCATTTAAGTTGTTGTTGTTCTATATATTCTTGGCAGGGTTTTGTTCTTACCATTTTTCTTATGGTTTCATTTGGTATTCTATCTCTTCTTATGTTGTTTGTTACTTTTCTCAAGCATCACATCTCACATGTATTGATCTTTCTTAATTGTGATTTAGAAAGGGTCCATGTTTGACTTTCATAACACAAAGTTGGTATGAAAATGCTATTTATCATTTGTTGTTTAGCTGGCATAGAAATGTTTGGATGTCTTAGCAATGGTGAAAGCTGGTATGTGACAGCATTTGCTTTTTGTATTCTCATGTCAATTTCTCTGTCTAGTTTTCCATCTTCTGTGAACATTGTGCACAAATACTTGAATTCCTCTACTTGTTTTATTTCTTTATCTTTGATCTTAATGTTTAATGGGTGTCTTAATTTGCTTATTCTCATAGCCTCTGTTTTTGCTGTATCAATTTTCATACTGTTGTTTGTGCAACTTTTATCTAGAGATGTTACATGCTGTTGTAGCAGGTTTTCATCCTCATATAAAAAGCATATTAAATACGGGAAAAACATATTGTTTGAAAGGTAGGTTGTGTTGAATTATTAAGGGCACAGAATGTTTTCTGATGTTTTTGATTAAACAAATTAAATAGTTTATGCATTGAAATAAAGGCCAGAAACAGTGACAAGGAATACCCAAGAAATTGATCATCGCTGCCACACAAAGTGTGACACATGGTGACTGTTTGCCCCCAGCTTTATGCTTGCGAACACTGTGACATACTGACTATTAGCAGATTTTTTATCATGACAATGACAAATGTTGCATACTTTCATTTATTTATTTTGCAGCACCATGTCAGAATCATAACTCAGAAATTCTCATTCTCTCATTGAATGCTGTCTCCACATCGAAGGTTGGCTACCATGGAGTACCATTCTGCTTTGTCTCTTGCTTTGATGGTGCAGGTTGTCATAGGCTGACTTGTCCATCTTTTAATGTTACTCATCAATGTTAGTCTTGGTCTGCCTCTGCCTTTTTTACCTTATATTTCCCCTTCCAAGATTACTTTTAGTTTGCTGTTGTGTCTTTTAACATGATCCAAACATCTCATTTGTCTTGTTTGAACTGTAATTAGTTCTCTTTTCATTTTTAGGTGTTTTAAGACTTCATCATTTGTTTTCTTTTCTTTCCATCTAATTCTACTTCTTTTTTTTCCATCCAATTGTACCTGTTCTTCTATATATCCACATTTCGAAGGCTTCAATTTTTTGGTTCTGTTTTCTTATCTAATGTCCATATTTCTGCATCATACAGGAATGTTGAGAAGATATAACATTTTGCTATTCTTAGTTTTAGCCCTGGTGTTATCTGTTTTGATGTTAGTATATTTTTCCAGGCATTAAAATTATTTTTGCCATTCCTATTATTTTGTTTATTTCAGTTTTACATTTTCCATCACTGGTTATAGTATGTCCAAGGAAATTATAGCTTTTAACTGTCTCCAGGTCTATTCCTTCAATTTTGATATCCACATGTGGGTTTTGAGTATTATCTTTGTTTAAACTCAGAAGTTAACAAATGGTAATAGAACAATACGACATATAGCAGCTGATTTGAAAGTAGTCAGTGACTCAAAACTGACCGCTAGTAGTGTCAAGATCGGGGAATTAAAAACTAATAAAGAACCTATTCATATTACACCTCGTTGCTGTGGACAGGAAACAGACAAACCTGTCTGGACAAATGAGTAGGGAATGAAAATAATTATAAGCCCAAATATACCTTGCTTAAGTCCAATATATTAGGTCAAAAGACATAATGCAGCTGTGCCCATTTGATGTCTTTGGGATTTTGAAGAGGAGTACTTATTGAGTGAAAGGAGAAGGTAAAAAACAAATACTAGTATGTAAAGGTACTAGTAAGTAAACATATCTTTTTCAACGGCCTAAGCCCCCACTAGGACCTGGGCCTAGTGATCAGCGACATTTTGGTGACTGCATGCATTGACATCAGTGAGCAACAAAACTGATGGGGATAATAGAAGGAAAAGGTATGTGTTAGCACTCGGAAAAAATGACAAATAAACAACAACAGAAGAAAAAAAAAGAACAATATATGGTCCGAAGCAGGATCGAACCCGTACTCCATGGCACTGCGCCTTGCCACGAGAAGCCGAACGCTTGGTACACTGCCACTCAGCTAATTAAAAAATTAGCTATTGTGAGCAGTGTCTTACACGAAGGCGTTCCCATGACTATAGCATAAGGTTACGATCACAGATCGGAAATAAATTGTATTTCTGTACTTTCCTATTAAGGCAAGTATTTCCCAGTAGGGCTGAATACTTGTGTTGCAGACAAACATTTATTGGACGAAACTGCACGAATAGTAGTTTCCAGTGGTTATATACTGGAGACAAATAATAATAAATAAATATTATTAAATAGGGAAACTTCCGAGGCGATAATAGGGAATAATAGAAGGAAAAGGTATGTGTTAACACTCGGAAAAAATGACAAATAAACAACAACAGAAAAAAAACAAAGAACAATATAGGGTCCGAAGCAGGATCGAACCCGTACTCCATGGCACTGCGCCTTGCCACGAGAAGCCGAACGCTTGGTACACTGCCACTCAGCTAATTAAAAAATTAGCTATTGTGAGCAGTGTCTATTATCGCCTCGGAAGTTTCCCTATTTAATAATATTTATTTATCATTATTTGTCTCCAAAACTGATCCTTGCTTTCTTTATATAAAAGTGAATATAGTAAATGTTATATTTGATAGATACCATACGGGATGTATTTTAACATTGGTCTTAGAATATAACAAAATTGAATACAAATTTATATACATACATTATGTTGTAGTGTTACAGCTAACTACCATTGCATTTAGATATATTGTGGAGGCCTTGATAGTCTAGTTGGGAAAACCACTCGACTTGGTTACCGACGTGCGGACAACCTGTGTTTGATTCCCGCTGGAAGCAGTGTGAATTGTACTCGTGGTTGGAAAAAAAAACCCAGTGGTCGACCCAGCCGCTGGCAGAAATGGATACCAGGGTAGTAGTACTCTGGGAAGGTGAGGAATGCCACCTCACATTGTGAGTTTCGATGTTTGAATCGACACTGTCCAGAAGTCTCCGAACACTTCTGGATAGACGGCCAAGCACATGTGGGTGAAAACTCATGTGCTAAGACATTCAAGAAGAGATTCAAGTCTCGTACTTTACCTATATATATTTTCTCTTAGCTTTTTAACATATTCCCTACTATGGGGTTTAAAACTTTGTGTGTGTGGTATAGGCATTTTTCACAATTTAAAAAAATTGAAATAAGAATGAAAAAATTAATGAAAATTTATCTATAACACACAGTCTGTTCAGATAACTTGCTCAGTCATCAGAAATGAGGTTAAATAAGAGAGTTACAAACTTTTAGTGGAAATAATTAAGGAAATGTCATTAAATTAAAAGCCAAAAAAACTGGCCTCCTAGATTTCTTGCATCAGTAACTAGAGCTATGTTTTGTGATTCTTGGTATGGGCTGTTTTAAAATGTAATCGTTTTGTTTTTAAAATGATGTGTCATTTAAATACATCTGTTGAATTTTAAGCAATCTCATTTTATGTATAGAGGAAGAATCGTTTTAAAATATATTTTATTTATTTCATCAGGGCACTAATTTAGCTTTATTCCTTACTGGCTTGTTTGCCTTGACACTTGGTCAGTTTAATTTATAAGAAATTGTTTGCATTGTTACTTGGTGTGCTTGATCCTTGACAGCCGTTCTTTGCATTGATACTTGATGTGTTTTCTCCATCTAGATATTTTGTATTTGTATTTTTTTTTTTCAGAGCTTATTGTCCATGCAGTCAACCAAAGAGAGAGAAGAGAAAAAATTAAATGAAGAAATTCAGGCTTTGTTAGTAACACAGACAGCAAAGGTAACTTGTGTAGCATTTGTTAATCATTTATCTTTAAATATTATTTGCTTCTTTTAATACATAGTTCTCTTTTGCCATTGTCCTAAGAATTAACCTTTCTGAGTTTTCTTTCATGAGATTTTGCTATTTTAGCTGTCTCAGTTACTGTTCATCCTCCGATGTTGTTATTCCCACTCTTTGTACATGAAAAAGCAAAAGAATTTCTTAGTTGTCTTATAGGGTTGGACTCTGTCTGTTACTAGTATCTGTCTATGAAAACAAAAGAATTTCTTAGTTGTCTTATAGGGTTGAACTCTGTCTGTTACTAGTATCTGTCTATGAAAACAAAAGAATTTCTTAGTTGTCTTATATGGTTGAACTCTGTCTGTTACTAGTATCTGTCTATGAAAACAAAAGAATTTCTTAGTTGTCTTATAGGGTTGAACTCTGTCTGTTACTAGTATCTGTCTATGAAAAAGCAAAAGAATTTCTTAGTTGTCTTATAGGGTTGGACTCTGTCTGTTACTAGTATCTGTCTATGAAAACAAAAGAATTTCTTAGTTGTCTTATAGGGTTGGACTCTGTCTGTTACTAGTATCTGTCTATGAAAACAAAAGAATTTCTTAGTTGTCTTATAGGGTTGAACTCTGTCTGTTACTAGTATCTGTCTATGAAAAAGCAAAAGAATTTCTTAGTTGTCTTATAGGGTTGGACTCTGTCTGTTACTAGTATCTGTCACAAAAGAATTTCTTAGTTGTCTTATAGGGTTGAACTCTGTCTGTTACTAGTATCTGTCTATGAAAACAAAAGAATTTCTTAGTTGTCTTATAGGGTTGAACTCTGTCTGTTACTAGTATCTGTCTATGAAAAAGCAAAAGAATTTCTTAGTTGTCTTATAGGGTTGGACTCTGTCTGTTACTAGTATCTGTCTATGAAAACAAAAGAATTTCTTAGTTGTCTTATATGGTTGAACTCTGTCTGTTACTAGTATCTGTCTATGAAAACAAAAGCATTTCTTAGTTGTCTTATAGGGTTGAACTCTGTCTGTCATTGGTAACTGTCTATGAAAACAAAAGAATTTCTTAGTTGTCTTATAGGGTTGAACTCTGTCACTGGTAACTGTCTATGAAAACAAAAGAATTTCTTAGTTGTCTCATAAGATTGAACTCTGTCTGTTACAAGTATCTGTCTATGAAAACAAAAGAATTTCTTAGTTGTCTCATAAGATTGAACTCTGTCTGTCACTGGTAACTGTCTATGAAAACAAAAGAATTTCTTAGTTGTCTTATAGGGTTGAACTCTGTCTGTTACTAGTATCTGTCTATGAAAACAAAAGAATTTCTTAGTTGTCTTATTTAATGTTGAACTCTGTCTGTTACTAGTATATGTCTATGAAAACAAAAGAATTTCTTAGTTGTCTTATATGGTTGAACTCTGTCTGTTACAAGTATCTGTCTATGAAAACAAAAGAATTTCTTAGTTGTCTTATAGGGTTGAACTCTGTCTGTTACTAGTATCTGTCTATGAAAACAAAAGCATTTCTTAGTTGTCTTATAGGGTTGAACTCTGTCTGTTACTAGTATCTGTCTATGAAAACAAAAGCATTTCTTAGTTGTCTTATAGGGTTGAACTCTGTCTGTTACTAGTATCTGTCTATGAAAACAAAAGAATTTCTTAGTTGTCTTATAGGGTTGAACTCTGTCTGTTACTAGTATCTGTCTATGAAAACAAAAGAATTTCTTAGTTGTCTTATAGGGTTGAACTCTGTTACTAGTATCTGTCTATGAAAACAAAAGAATTTCTTAGTTGTCTTATAGGGTTGAACTCTGTCTGTTACTAGTATCTGTCTATGAAAACAAAAGAATTTCTTAGTTGTCTTATAGGGTTGAACTCTGTTACAAGTATCTGTCTATGATAGCAAAATAATTTTTTCACACGATTATCAGATTTTGATTGTTAAATGAGATAATTTATTAGAAATAGCACATGTTTGTCACAGATATTTTTATGGTCTTGCTTGTCTCTAAGGTATAACCTGTATGATGGTTTCTTTTTTTTTGGTGGGGTGGTGGGGAGCTTTGTAGCCTAATTGGGAAAATCACCAGACTGAGCTACCGACATTTGGACAGCCTGTGTTCGATTCCCACTGGAAGCAGTGTGAATTGTACTCATGGTTGAAGAAAAAAAAAATACCCCCGCAGTCGATCCAACTGCTGGCAGAAATAGGTACCAGGGTAGTATTATGGAATGTGGGGAATGCCGCCTCGCATTGTGAGTTTCGATGCTTGAAGCGACACTGTCCAGAAGTCTCCAAACACTTCTGGACAGGCAGCCGAGCACATATGGGTGAAAACTCACGTGCTAAGACGCTGATTCAAGTCTCGTACTTTACCATTACTTTTTTATTAATTATACATTCCAGTTGATTAGATGCTATATCTTATATTTTATAATATTTGTTTGGAAGGGGGATTTAATGTGTTACACCAGAAAGTTTAATAAAATATGGACAGCAGAAAAACATACAAACAAGCACAAAGACAAGCCTATTTGATACAAACATAAAAGCAGCCCTATTATATGGCTCAGAGACATGGATGTTTAATAATATAACAAAATAAACATTTGTAATCAACTGTTGAAGAAAAATTTTGAACATCAGATAGTATGACAAGATCAGAAATGTAGAAATCTGGAAAAGAACAAAACATGGGCCAAATGAGTAACATATTATGAATAGAAAATGGATGATGCTAGTATAGCAAGGCAGGCATTGTCATGGAGCCCACAGGGAAAGAAAAAGCTAGGAAGGCCCAGAAGTAATTGGAGAAGAGAAGTCATGAAAATTTCAGAACTTTGGACTACACAGGAGAGAAGTATAGAAAATGTCCAGGAAGGGAGATGGATAAAGAGACCTTGTCGTCTGTGGCCTATACTTCAAGATGGAATCAAAAAGGTGATTGCATGACACCAGAAAGTGTCAAATTTGTCAGTCTTTGAAAAGTTGTTTTCTCATAAGTATTAATGAACTAAAATACCACAAATACAAGCATTAGTTCAGCTGCAGAATTCATGTTCTTGTTTGGTGTCATAAATTGGAACATTTGCTATAAAGTATCAATGTTTAGAATAAGACATTGCACCCATAAGCATTGCACAGTTTTTAGGACTGTAACTAAAATTCTACTTTGTGAAGGAAACAAACTGCTGTGAGCATAACTCTTAGACAAATCTTGTTTAAAGGTTTTCATTGACTCATTCACATTCATTTTTGTTCCTGACTCTTCTCCTTCTTCATTCTATAACCCTAGTGATCGTTAGGACACTACTGATGGATTTCATCAACTGACTCCATGTGTCTCTATCTTCAGAGGATTTCAGCTGCAGAGACAATGGATGCAATCTCTGACTAGTATAGCCAATGTGCTGTTCTGTAGAAGATTTAGCCCAGTCAGGTTATATTAGCCTGTTAGCCACAAATGAAGGAGTCTCTGATGTTCTTGGCTGCAGACTGGCAAAAGCATCAAATATATCTTGTCGCATCTTGTAGGTCTACAGCTCTCACCTTCGCCCCAAGTCTGGCCCAAAACTATACCTCTTTCAAAACTTTGTAGTCTGTCTTTCTAACAACATAGTTGTTATCATTTCACAGAGGTCTATAGTTTTTTTATTAACAATTTTTGGGAGTGTTGGAGTAGCTAAATGGTAATGCGCTTGTTTCTCATTCCTAGTTATAAATATACTCGGTAAATCTTTCAATAAATTGGTACTCAGTGATAACAAATTTGAAATACATTCAACAAATCATTTTGTGAGGGGTTATCGGGAAGTGGCAAAATAAAGGGAAAGAGAGATCGCGGACGACAAAGAGAGAAAATACTGGATAGCTTGGTGTCATGGCATGGAAAACAGTCAACAACAGAACTGATACGATGCACTGTAGATAGAAGATTGTGGAGGGACATGATCGCCTACGCCAACCGGCAGGGTACATGATGATGATGATGATCGGGAAGTTCCTAGACTGTAATTATCGTGACAGAACCTCTGGACATATTCAGACAAAAATCTGAAGGTCTTTGCTTTCAAGTGTGCTGAGTTTGTGTGTCATGTAACATTATGCTGGCTACACATGATCAGCTTCTGCACATCATTTTCCAACCTTGTGTATGGGCCTCTGTGTGATCAGTAAAATGGTTGACAAATTTGAATATATATATCACATTTTTCTTTAAGCAATTGAGGAACATTTTTTTTATCAATCACAGGTATTTGTCTGACATGCATGTTACAAGAATTGGTCGAGTGTCATTTCAAGATAGTAGTCAGGACATCCTGTCACCAGCAAAATGACAGAAAATGTGGAAAAATGTGTGAATTGATCCACGAGGACTGACATAGAACAATCCATCAGTTCTATTCAATGGCTGGACTCAATTATTTGAGTTTGTCAAGAGATTATAACAGAAATCTTGAACTTTACTGCACTCTTGACAATTGATTAAATCCCTAGGTGTCTTGTTGTGTGCCTCAAGTTGCGTGAAATGGCTAATGATGATGTTCTAATCTTGGAACATCTCAGGCAATGAAAGTTGGATCTACAGATACCATCCAGAGTTCTTTCTGGGAAAATATGGCGACCATGTAAGATACTGACCACATCACTCACAAATTATACCTTTGGTCATTTAAAAATATAGGCACTAACACCACATTCTTCATATTCCTTAAGATGAGGAGTAAGCACTTGCATATGCCTTAAGATGAGGAGTAAGTGCTTGCATATGCCTTAAGATGAGGAGTAAGCGCTTGCATATGCCTTAAGATGAGGAGTAAGCACTTGCATATGCCTTAAGATGAGGAGTAAGTGCTTGCATATGCCTTAAGATGAGGAGTAAGTGCTTGCATATGCCTTAAGATGAGGAGTAAGCGCTTGCATATGCCTTAAGATGAGGAGTAAGTGCTTGCATATGCCTTAAGATGAGGAGTAAGTGCTTGCATATGCCTTAAGATGAGGAGTAAGTGCTTGCATATGCCTTAAGATGAAGAGTAAGTGCTTGCATATGCCTTAAGATGAGGAGTAAGTGCTTGCATATGCCTTAAGATGAGGAGTAAGTGCTTGCATATGCCTTAAGATGTGGAGTAAGCGCTTGCATATGCCTTAAGATGAGGAGTAAGCGCTTGCATATGCCTTAAGATGAGGAGTAAGTGCTTGCATATGCCTTAAGATGAGGAGTAAGTGCTTGCATATGCCTTAAGATGAGGAGTAAGCGCTTGCATATGCCTTAAGATGAGGAGTAAGTGCTTGCATATGCCTTAAGATGAGGAGTAAGTGCTTGCATATGCCTTAAGATGAGGAGTAAGCGCTTGCATATGCCTTAAGATGAGGAGTAAGTGCTTGCATATGCCTTAAGATGAGGAGTAAGCGCTTGCATATGCCTTAAGATGTGGAGTAAGTGCTTGCATATGCCTTAAGATGTGGAGTAAGTGCTTGCATATGCCTTAAGATGAGGAGTAAGTGCTTGCATATGCCTTAAGATGAGGAGTAAGTGCTTGCATATGCCTTAAGATGAGGAGTAAGTGCTTGCATATGCCTTAAGATGAGGAGTAAGTGCTTGCATATGCCTTAAGATGAGGAGTAAGTGCTTGCATATGCCTTAAGATGAGGAGTAAGTGCTTGCATATGCCTTAAGATGAGGAGTAAGTGCTTGCATATGCCTTAAGATGAGAAGTAAGCGCTTGCATATGCCTTAAGATGAGGAGTAAGCGCTTGCATATGCCTTAAGATGAGGAGTAAGCGCTTGCATATGCCTTAAGATGAGGAGTAAGCGCTTGCATATGCCTTAAGATGAGGAGTAAGTGCTTGCATATGCCTTAAGATGAGGAGTAAGTGCTTGCATATGCCTTAAGATGTGGAGTAAGCGCTTGCATATGCCTTAAGATGAGGAGTAAGCGCTTGCATATGCCTTAAGATGAGGAGTAAGTGCTTGCATATGCCTTAAGATGAGGAGTAAGTGCTTGCATATGCCTTAAGATGAGGAGTAAGCGCTTGCATATGCCTTAAGATGAGGAGTAAGTGCTTGCATATGCCTTAAGATGAGGAGTAAGTGCTTGCATATGCCTTAAGATGAGGAGTAAGCGCTTGCATATGCCTTAAGATGTGGAGTAAGTGCTTGCATATGCCTTAAGATGTGGAGTAAGCGCTTGCATATGCCTTAAGATGAGGAGTAAGTGCTTGCATATGCCTTAAGATGAGGAGTAAGTGCTTGCATATGCCTTAAGATGAGGAGTAAGTGCTTGCATATGCCTTAAGATGAGGAGTAAGTGCTTGCATATGCCTTAAGATGAGAAGTAAGTGCTTGCATATGCCTTAAGATGAGGAGTAAGTGCTTGCATATGCCTTAAGATGAGGAGTAAGTGCTTGCATATGCCTTAAGATGAGAAGTAAGCGCTTGCATATGCCTTAAGATGAGGAGTAAGCGCTTGCATATGCCTTAAGATGAGGAGTAAGCGCTTGCATATGCCTTAAGATGAGGAGTAAGCGCTTGCATATGCCTTAAGATGAGGAGTAAGCGCTTGCATATGCCTTAAGATATGGAGTAAGCGCTTGCATATGCCTTAAGATGAGGAGTAAGCGCTTGCATATGCCTTAAGATGAGGAGTAAGTGCTTGCATATGCCTTAAGATGAGGAGTAAGCGCTTGCATATGCCTTAAGATGAGGAGTAAGTGCTTGCATATGCCTTAAGATGAGGAGTAAGCGCTTGCATATGCCTTAAGATGAGGAGTAAGTGCTTGCATATGCCTTAAGATGAGGAGTAAGCGCTTGCATATGCCTTAAGATGAGAAGTAAGTGCTTGCATATGCCTTAAGATGAGGAGTAAGTGCTTGCATATGCCTTAAGATGAGGAGTAAGTGCTTGCATATGCCTTAAGATGAGGAGTAAGTGCTTGCATATGCCTTAAGATGAGGAGTAAGTGCTTGCATATGCCTTAAGATGAGGAGTAAGTGCTTGCATATGCCTTAAGATGAGGAGTAAGTGCTTGCATATGCCTTAAGATGAGAAGTAAGTGCTTGCATATGCCTTAAGATGAGAAGTAAGCGCTTGCATATGCCTTAAGATGAGAAGTAAGTGCTTGCATATGCCTTAAGATGAGGAGTAAGCGCTTGCATATGCCTTAAGATGAGGAGTAAGCGCTTGCATATGCCTTAAGATGAGGAGTAAGCGCTTGCATATGCCTTAAGATGAGGAGTAAGCGCTTGCATATGCCTTAAGATGAGGAGTAAGCGCTTGCATATGCCTTAAGATGAGGAGTAAGCGCTTGCATATGCCTTAAGATGAGGAGTAAGCGCTTGCATATGCCTTAAGATGAGGAGTAAGCGCTTGCATATGCCTTAAGATGAGGAGTAAGCGCTTGCATATGCCTTAAGATGAGGAGTAAGCGCTTGCATATGCCTTAAGATGAGGAGTAAGTGCTTGCATATGCCTTAAGATGAGAAGTAAGTGCTTGCATATGCCTTAAGATGAGGAGTAAGTGCTTGCATATGCCTTAAGATGAGGAGTAAGTGCTTGCATATGCCTTAAGATGAGAAGTAAGCGCTTGCATATGCCTTAAGATGAGGAGTAAGCGCTTGCATATGCCTTAAGATGAGGAGTAAGCGCTTGCATATGCCTTAAGATGAGGAGTAAGTGCTTGCATATGCCTTAAGATGAGGAGTAAGCGCTTGCATATGCCTTAAGATGAGGAGTAAGCGCTTGCATATGCCTTAAGATGTGGAGTAAGTGCTTGCATATGCCTTAAGATGAGGAGTAAGCGCTTGCATATGCCTTAAGATGAGGAGTAAGTGCTTGCATATGCCTTAAGATGAGGAGTAAGTGCTTGCATATGCCTTAAGATGAGGAGTAAGTGCTTGCATATGCCTTAAGATGAGAAGTAAGCGCTTGCATATGCCTTAAGATGAGGAGTAAGCGCTTGCATATGCCTTAAGATGAGGAGTAAGCGCTTGCATATGCCTTAAGATGAGGAGTAAGCGCTTGCATATGCCTTAAGATGAGGAGTAAGCGCTTGCATATGCCTTAAGATATGGAGTAAGCGCTTGCATATGCCTTAAGATGAGGAGTAAGCGCTTGCATATGCCTTAAGATGAGGAGTAAGTGCTTGCATATGCCTTAAGATGAGGAGTAAGCGCTTGCATATGCCTTAAGATGAGGAGTAAGTGCTTGCATATGCCTTAAGATGAGGAGTAAGTGCTTGCATATGCCTTAAGATGAGGAGTAAGTGCTTGCATATGCCTTAAGATGAGGAGTAAGTGCTTGCATATGCCTTAAGATGAGAAGTAAGTGCTTGCATATGCCTTAAGATGAGGAGTAAGTGCTTGCATATGCCTTAAGATGAGGAGTAAGTGCTTGCATATGCCTTAAGATGAGGAGTAAGTGCTTGCATATGCCTTAAGATGAGGAGTAAGTGCTTGCATATGCCTTAAGATGAGGAGTAAGTGCTTGCATATGCCTTAAGATGAGGAGTAAGTGCTTGCATATGCCTTAAGATGAGAAGTAAGTGCTTGCATATGCCTTAAGATGAGGAGTAAGTGCTTGCATATGCCTTAAGATGAGGAGTAAGTGCTTGCATATGCCTTAAGATGAGAAGTAAGCGCTTGCATATGCCTTAAGATGAGTAGTAAGTGCTTGCATATGCCTTAAGATGAGGAGTAAGTGCTTGCATATGCCTTAAGATGAGGAGTAAGTGCTTGCATATGCCTTAAGATGAGGAGTAAGTGCTTGCATATGCCTTAAGATGAGGAGTAAGTGCTTGCATATGCCTTAAGATGAGGAGTAAGTGCTTGCATATGCCTTAAGATGAGAAGTAAGTGCTTGCATATGCCTTAAGATGAGGAGTAAGTGCTTGCATATGCCTTAAGATGAGGAGTAAGCGCTTGCATATGCCTTAAGATATGGAGTAAGCGCTTGCATATGCCTTAAGATGAGGAGTAAGCGCTTGCATATGCCTTAAGATGAGGAGTAAGCGCTTGCATATGCCTTAAGATGAGGAGTAAGCGCTTGCATATGCCTTAAGATGAGGAGTAAGTGCTTGCATATGCCTTAAGATGAGGAGTAAGCGCTTGCATATGCCTTAAGATGAGGAGTAAGTGCTTGCATATGCCTTAAGATGAGGAGTAAGTGCTTGCATGTGCCTTAAGATGAGAAGTAAGTGCTTGCATATGCCTTAAGATGAGGAGTAAGTGCTTGCATATGCCTTAAGATGAGGAGTAAGTGCTTGCATATGCCTTAAGATGAGGAGTAAGTGCTTGCATATGCCTTAAGATGAGGAGTAAGTGCTTGCATATGCCTTAAGATGAGAAGTAAGTGCTTGCATATGCCTTAAGATGAGGAGTAAGTGCTTGCATATGCCTTAAGATGAGGAGTAAGTGCTTGCATATGCCTTAAGATGAGAAGTAAGCGCTTGCATATGCCTTAAGATGAGAAGTAAGTGCTTGCATATGCCTTAAGATGAGGAGTAAGCGCTTGCATATGCCTTAAGATGAGGAGTAAGCACTTGCATATGCCTTAAGATGAGGAGTAAGCGCTTGCATATGCCTTAAGATGAGGAGTAAGCGCTTGCATATGCCTTAAGATGAGGAGTAAGCGCTTGCATATGCCTTAAGATGAGGAGTAAGCGCTTGCATATGCCTTAAGATGAGGAGTAAGCGCTTGCATATGCCTTAAGATGAGGAGTAAGTGCTTGCATATGCCTTAAGATGAGGAGTAAGCGCTTGCATATGCCTTAAGATGAGGAGTAAGTGCTTGCATATGCCTTAAGATGAGGAGTAAGTGCTTGCATATGCCTTAAAATGAGAAGTAAGTGCTTGCATATGCCTTAAGATGAGGAGTAAGTGCTTGCATATGCCTTAAGATGAGGAGTAAGTGCTTGCATATGCCTTAAGATGAGAAGTAAGCGCTTGCATATGCCTTAAGATGAGGAGTAAGCGCTTGCATATGCCTTAAGATGAGGAGTAAGCGCTTGCATATGCCTTAAGATGAGGAGTAAGCGCTTGCATATGCCTTAAGATATGGAGTAAGCGCTTGCATATGCCTTAAGATGAGGAGTAAGCGCTTGCATATGCCTTAAGATATGGAGTAAGTGCTTGCATATGCCTTAAGATGAGGAGTAAGCGCTTGCATATGCCTTAAGATGAGGAGTAAGCGCTTGCATATGCCTTAAGATGAGGAGTAAGCGCTTGCATATGCCTTAAGATGAGGAGTAAGTGCTTGCATATGCCTTAAGATGAGGAGTAAGCGCTTGCATATGCCTTAAGATGAGGAGTAAGCGCTTGCATATGCCTTAAGATGTGGAGTAAGTGCTTGCATATGCCTTAAGATGAGGAGTAAGTGCTTGCATATGCCTTAAGATGAGGAGTAAGTGCTTGCATATGCCTTAAGATGAGAAGTAAGTGCTTGCATATGCCTTAAGATGAGGAGTAAGTGCTTGCATATGCCTTAAGATGAGGAGTAAGTGCTTGCATATGCCTTAAGATGAGGAGTAAGTGCTTGCATATGCCTTAAGATGAGAAGTAAGCGCTTGCATATGCCTTAAGATGAGGAGTAAGCGCTTGCATATGCCTTAAGATGAGGAGTAAGCGCTTGCATATGCCTTAAGATGAGGAGTAAGCGCTTGCATATGCCTTAAGATGAGGAGTAAGGGCTTGCATATGCCTTAAGATATGGAG
Source organism: Megaustenia siamemsis (assembly GCA_032433765.1). Taxonomy (NCBI): domain Eukaryota; kingdom Metazoa; phylum Mollusca; class Gastropoda; order Stylommatophora; family Ariophantidae; genus Megaustenia; species Megaustenia siamemsis. The sequence continues at coordinate 56,546,639 of JAVIAB010000106.1, forward strand.
TAAGCGCTTGCATATGCCTTAAGATGAGGAGTAAGCGCTTGCATATGCCTTAAGATGAGGAGTAAGCGCTTGCATATGCCTTAAGATGAGGAGTAAGCGCTTGCATATGCCTTAAGATGAGGAGTAAGTGCTTGCATATGCCTTAAGATGAGGAGTAAGTGCTTGCATATGCCTTAAGATGAGGAGTAAGTGCTTGCATATGCCTTAAGATGAGGAGTAAGTGCTTGCATATGCCTTAAGATGAGGAGTAAGTGCTTGCATATGCCTTAAGATGAGGAGTAAGTGCTTGCATATGCCTTAAGATGAGAAGTAAGTGCTTGCATATGCCTTAAGATGAGGAGTAAGTGCTTGCATATGCCTTAAGATGAGGAGTAAGTGCTTGCATATGCCTTAAGATGAGGAGTAAGTGCTTGCATATGCCTTAAGATGAGGAGTAAGTGCTTGCATATGCCTTAAGATGAGGAGTAAGTGCTTGCATATGCCTTAAGATGAGGAGTAAGTGCTTGCATATGCCTTAAGATGAGAAGTAAGTGCTTGCATATGCCTTAAGATGAGGAGTAAGTGCTTGCATATGCCTTAAGATGAGGAGTAAGTGCTTGCATATGCCTTAAGATGAGAAGTAAGCGCTTGCATATGCCTTAAGATGAGAAGTAAGTGCTTGCATATGCCTTAAGATGAGGAGTAAGTGCTTGCATATGCCTTAAGATGAGGAGTAAGCGCTTAATTATTTATGGTGTCAGATCTATTGATCATCAGAACTGACTGGTCGCAGGTAAACTTCAATATTATTTGTCATTTTATGCTCAGGAGCAGTTGCTGGTTGAAAAGTTCAAGTCAAGAGGAGGTGAGATATGTGACATTTTAACTTTACTTGTACATTTTTGCATTGCACTTCATTCTTCTTCTTTCCTTCCTCATTTGCCTTTCATCGTAGAGGGGAGATATAATTTGTTGTCTTTTACTGTTTTGTTGGCCTCTTCTGCTGTTGTTTCCTAGTGTTTTAATATTCCATTAATACATCTTTTTCATGGTTGGCTCTTGAGTCTGATGTAACATTTATTACAGGCTCGTTGTATTGTGCTTTGGTCTTTCTGTCTTATCACATAGCCAAACCATTGTATCTGTTGTTTTTTATATGAATTCTATGATGATTTTAGCTTTTTACTCAGTTCATTATTTCTGATCTTGTCTTTCAGGCTGTTTTCTGTATTAGTCTAACACATTTCGTCTTGGTACTGGTTATTTTTCTTATTGTTGGTGAGTCTAGAGTCCAGGTCTGTCATTGGTTGCACAACATTGGGATGAAGATTGTGTTGGAGAGTGCCCGTTATTCCTCTAGTGTTATTTCCTTGTTGGACAGCTGTTGTGAAAGTTGTCCAATGATTTGACTAGCTTTGTTGCATCTTGAGTATAATTCTGCTACTTGTGAATTATCATTTATCACTAGACTTCCTAAGTATAAATTCCTCCACTTGTTTTAATTGTCTGCCATCTATCATTATATTGATGTTCTGTTTTTCTTTTTCAATGTTCATGACTTCTGTTTTGCTGATGTTGATTTTCATCTTTAAGACCTAATTAATGTTCAAAATTTATTTCCTTCTAAAATATTTACCTTTTGCTAAGTTAATACAAAATATACTTTGACAAATGGTATGTCATTTTAACACTAATTGTTAAATGAATCTACTTTTAAAAAAATAAGTTTAAATGGTGGATGTATACCAGCCAAAGATTCCATTCCAAAGAATGAAAAAAGATATAGCATCAATCAATAGCAATGGAGATTTTAAACATTAACAGTTGGTCTTGGCATATGGTGATTACTAGACAATTGTACAACAGACTGGAAAAAAAAAAAGAAAACGTTGATGTAAAAAAAAAAAAAAGTAAAGTACCCCCGTCACGCCAAGTGGTGTATAGGGAATATGGTGTTAGTGACCATAAATTTTACAGACTTTCGGCACATGATTTTTGGGGTAATGTGGTCGGTATTACGCTCGTGCCACTTTACTTTCCCAGAAAAAAATCCAGTACCCATTAAAGGCTGGGTGAACCGGAAGCCGTCGGTTGGAATTGAACCCTACCTCTTGTCCTTTGTAGTCCAGTTCAATAACCACTGAGCTATCGCTGCTCCCAAAACATTGATGTGCAGAAAAAAAAAATTTTTAACAGACATATTGAGAATTCAATAGGTGGCTAAAAAGAGTAGTGAAAGAGTTCTAACAGCAGTCAAAGCAAAAGTTATCAACTGCAGGAGGAAATAAAAAAAATTGTTTGGTTATGTAATGAGAAGTGAACAGCTGGAATATTTAGGGAAGAAGAGAGAAACTGTACTAAACAGTTTCAATGAATAGTTTGATAGGAAGTAAATATTGAGTTATTTGCAGGTCATTATCCTTGCACTCCGAACAAGGAAGTAAATAACACAATTGTGCAGAAATGAAGTTGTGGAGAGACATGATTACTCTTCACTAACAGGCATAGCACTTGATATAATTTTTTTTAATTTGAAGAAATGTTTATCCTGATCAATCTACTCGGTTACTCTGTTACCATTTCTCTAAGTTGCTCCCTCATCAATTAACACATTATCAGCAATAAATAATCTTAGAAATATTTATATATATGAGCAATAAATAATCTTAGAAATATTTATATATAGGAGCAATAAATAATCTTAGAAATATTTATATATAGGAGCAATAAATAATCTTAGAAATATTTATATATATGAGCAATAAATAATCTTAGAAATATTTATATATATGTGAGGTGCAGTCATAAAATATTGAGGCTGTTTCCCTCATTCAGGCAAAGAGAAATTATGACAGGATGCTAATAATATGACCTCCATTGTACAAGTGAGCAGTGTGATCAAATAAGCTATCTGTGTATAATGAACCTGATGAAAACACTTTTTTTTAGAACACATGTTGGGTGCTCTCTGTGATTTGAGGTATGGCAGATTTCTGTCAGCATTTGCATCAAATTCTGTTTCAAGTTAGGTAAAACAGCAATAGAATTATAAAATGTTGAAAGTGGCTTTTGGGGAACAAAATGTGAGCCATTTCAAGACATTCAAATAGTTTTTCCAGGTTTAGGTAGGATTATACATTGATGGATGATGGTGAGCGCTCAGATCAACTAGTGTCTTGTACAACAGAAGAAATTATTGAGAGAATGATTTCAAACTATTAATGAAGTCAGTGCACCATTAGAAGCTTCACCATTAGTCATGGAAGTTGTTGCAGAATTTTAACAGAGAGTTTTATTCAACTTTGTGCCCAGATGTGCCTTCAATAGATTTTTTGACCAGTGACATGGCATGGTGCCTCATCCTATTTATTCACCAGACCTTGCATTTCCTTGTTTCTGAAAATGAAGCTCATGAAGATTTCAGACAGGGAACATAATTCAAGTGGTCGCGAGCCATTCTGAATATTCTGGAAGAAAGTGCCTTAAAATGAATGCTTCCAAAAGTGGCAGCGATGTAGGGATCATTGTTAACATTCAGGTCACATCTCAGAAAACAGTTCTTATTTTTGAAGGTTAGACAGCAGTTGTAAAGACATTGTCAAGAGTGCCCCAATGATTGCTAAAGTTGTGGTCCTAATGGTGATAACTATATGGGTCCTAAGGTAAGCCTGTTAGCTATTTAAATGTGAGTCATCCTCTAAGATCTATAGCCTTGAAATGCTCCATCTACTCATTAAAAAAAAAATCTGTTCTAGACCTACTTTGTGAATGGAGTAGTGAAGGAACTTATGAATCAAAAACATTATGACAAGCTATTAGCACACATTCATTGAAAAAATAATGTTTCTAACAGTATCTGAAACTTATTTTAAGTCTATCAGAATTGTTGGTCCTATATGATTTCCTATACTTTTATTTTAGGTCCACAGCTGCAAGAGTTTTGCCAGTTTGGAACTAGGGAGGAATGTCACAGAACTGGACCAGAGGGGGCTAACTGTAAACGCTTGCATTTCAAGAAAATCATTCACAAACACACAGATGGTAAATATTCTTTAATCTTTTTATGATCTTTTCCAAGTTATAAGAGATTAATCAGTAAATATAGGCTCTCATTAATTTTAGAGTGTGTAAATTGGTTTATTGAATACATCAAGAAGCAACATATAAAAGTGTTTGGCCACATGATAAGACAGAAAAATCAAAATAAACACAAACCTTTAAAAAATGCCCCAAGAACACCAGACACATGGGAATAATAAATAAAGGCATACATGATTAATTGATGGAAAATTAGAAACATTAGGAAACAAAACAAAAGAGGCTAACAAAGGAGCTAAAGACCACAAACTATATCTCCCCTTGATACTGAAAGGCAAATGAAAAGAGAAAGAAGCGTGATGATTTCTATCAACCATAAAATTTACTTAGGAGTTACGGTAATCAAGAAATATGAATGGTGATTTCTTTCAGTCAGTTAATTTTACTTAATAGCTGGGATATATGAATATTTATTCCTGTCAATCAGTCAGAAGATTCGCTTGTTAGTTTAATTATTTGAGGAACATTAGCTTCAATAAAGACTTCTCTATATGCGAAAATGACTGGGAACAACTGGCTAGTAATCGCACATCATGGAGAACTTGTATAAGGAACGGTATAACATCATTTGAGACTGTGCTAAGGCAAAACTTAGAAGAGAAAAGACTCATGAAAAAGGATGGAAAACCCTGTGATCAGCGAGCCTGACTTGTTCATTATATGACCGTGTGTGTTTGTCAAACATTGGCAGAATTAGCCACGAGCGAAGCTGTTTGACAAAAACAAAACCTCAAAAAATACACAATAGCCTCCACTAGACCGTCTGACAAGACGAAAAGGGCTATATATTAGCTTCAGTCAATCAGATTCTATTCTATTAATTGAATTAGTTTCATTGCAGTCGCGACATCCCCATATCTGCTCCACCACCCATCCCAGAATTTCTCGAAGTGTATGCAGACTGATTGTTCCTGTAATGTGATGATAATAGATATATCTGCTTTTCCCCATTAAGTACTCCAGATTGACCAGATCCCTTTTCCACCTTTATACTCCTCAATCTCTCAAAATATACATCATTGTCCCACCTTTATACTCCTCAATCTCTCAATATATACATCATTGTCCCACCTTTATACTCCTCAATCTCTCAATATATACATCATTGTCCCACCTTTATACTCCTCAGTCTCTCAATATATGCATCATTGTCCCACCTTTACACTCCTCAGTCTCTCAATATATACATCATTGTCCCACCTTTATACTCCTCAGTCTCTCAATATATACATCATTGTCCCAACTTTATACTCCTCAGTCTCTCAATATATACATCATTGTCCCACCTTTATACTCCTCAGTCTCTCAATATATATATATATATCATTGTCCCACCTTTATACTCCTCAGTCTCTCAATATATACATCATTGTCCCACCTTTATACTCCTCAGTCTCTCAATATACACATCATTGTCCCACCTTTATACTCCTCAGTCTCTCAATATATACATCATTGTCCCACCTTTATACTCCCCAGTCTCTCAATATATACATCATTGTCCCACCTTTATACTCCTCAGTCTCTCAATATATACATCATTGTCCCACCTTTATACTCCTCAGTCTCTCAATATATTCATCATTGTCCCTCGCATACTCCTTCTCTTCTGTTAAGGAATGAAGAACAATCTTGACAATGTTCTCTTTGTCCAATCAATCAGAGAATTCATTTAATGGTTCCATTGATCTGGGAATATGAATATTAACTCCAGTCAATCAGAAAATAAATGTGTTTGTTCTTATTTATCAGTAGCAGTTAATATTTGTTTCTATCAGTCAAAGAATTTCAAATTACATCCTATTAGTCAGAGAATATATTTATTATTTTCTGTCAATCTGCATTAATAAAATTCATCATAGGTTAGATTTAAGATCTCACTACCCTGAGACTAGGGGATGATAAAGCCATGAAGAAACCACAGAATCAGCACAAAACATTCTCTCTGCTATAGTGGAATTTGAACCCCAGATTCTCCTGTCCAGGAATTGAAATCTTACCCCTAGACCACTGAGTCCCCTAGAGTTAGACTGATTTTGTGGAAATCTCACTCACTGTAATTCATTTCTTGTATATGTTAAAGACAATGCCCTGTATTTGTTAAAGTCAATGCCCTGTATATGTTAAAGTCAATGCCCTGTATATGTTAAAGACAATGCCCTGTATATGTTAAAGACAATGCCCTGTATATGTTAAAGACAATGCCCTGTATATGTTACAGACAATGTGCTGTATATGTTAAAGTCAATGCCCTGTATATGTTAAAGCCAATGCCCTGTATATGTTAAAGTCAGTGCCTTGTATATGTTAAAGACAATGCCCTGTATATGTTAAAGTCAGTGCCCTGTATATGTTAAAGACAATGCCCTGTATATGTTAAAGTCAATGCCCTGTATATGTTAAAGACAATGCTTTGTATAATAGTGGTGTGAAGTATTAGATTAAATTTCTCCATGTCATATAACTTTTGAGGCGAGGAGGTCAGTGCTCTTCCTTACTGTTCTCACCTTTCTAACTCAGTGAACCATATTACCATTTTTATTTTTCAGCTGGGTTGACTGTGTATGTGTTATCATTAACTTCTGGGAAGATAGCGACCATGCTCTCCAGGCCCTTTTGAGATTGCCAGCACTAAAACAGTTCTTCTGTGCTTTGATAGTTTTTACTGTGTGCGTTTCTGTTTATTTGAGGGAATTGGAGTTGGAAGTGACAATGGACACTCTTTTTTTGGTGATATAATTTGAAACTGTTGCCATGCAGCCAACTTGGCTCACACTGGAGTTTGGCTTTGCTGATGCCACAACCGACAATACAAAAAAAATAGCTACATGTCACCCTGTTTTTGCAGAGACTAACGTAGTCACTTAAACCTCTTCAGTTCCTTTGTTTCTTTTAAATGCGTGTTTTCAAGGAAAGTGCAGTGAGGGACTGACTGTATTCTCTATTCGATGGAAGTCATTTGGAGTTATTGCCTGTGCTGCCGGTTAGGGCTGCATGGTAGTTGATCTTATCAACCAATTTGCCAATACACTTTAGAGGGAGTTGTGACATGAATGGAGCAGATATGGGAAATTACCAGCCTGCAGGGAAACTGATTCCATGAGCAGAACAATCTTGTCATCAAAGAGACAATGATAACATTATGGTCTTCATCCATAAATAGACAAACAATAATGTTTTTATATGTTTCTGTATAATTGTTTAAATCTTAATGTGCGGGGGGCAAAGGTCAGCACCTGAGCTGAAAGTGGTCAGCGACTCATAGCTGAGTTACTGTGCTAGGAATTGGGTGAACTAAGACTGTCCAGATCTGACTCCATCACTTCATAGTGTCCCTAGCAACCAACTAACTTGTTTGGCTATGAGTGTAGAAGTCAAGAAGGAAAGCAACACAGAAACAAAAAATGCAGTACTTAAGTCAGATGTGTTGGGTGGAAAGGCACAATTATCACAGTCCAACTACAAAGCACAACACAATGCACCTTAGCCCACTTGACACCCTCTTAAAGATGAATGAATTGAAAGAAACAATCAACATTTTTTGGGCACATCATGAGAAGAGGAAAGCACTGTGGATAGAAAGGGAGCCACGATAGCTCAGTGGTTAGTGAACTGGACTACAAGGGACAAGAGGTCGGGTTCACCCAGCCTTTAATGGGTACCAGATTTTTTATGGGAAAGTAAAGTGGTACAGGCATTATACTGACCATATTACCCCAAAAATCATATGCTGAAGATCAATAAAAATTATGGTCACTAACACAGTATTCCCTAGTGACGGGGCTCTTTACTTTACTTTTTACTTACTGTCGAAAAATTGTGGAAGGACATGATCGCCTACACCAACTGGTGTGGCACATGATGATGATGAATTAATTCCTTTAGTAGTTGGGAAAGAAAAGAAAGAAAATCATAATATTTAAAAAACAACTTTGTTGCAGAATCATTGGGTGATTGTTCATTTCTCAACACTTGTTTTCACATGGACACTTGCAAAGTGAGTACCTTGCTGTCATGTGATTCTTGCTATCTTGCTCTTTCAAATTACTGCATGCTGTCATGTATCAATAGATGTCATGACTGTATATCAACAAATTATATCATATAGAAATACTTTACCACCAAAGAGAAGAGAGAGAGAGACCATCAAACATATAGTAGGCTTTTAGAAAGAAACATCAAAATAAAAGACAAGAAAGATGGTTTCATTACTTTAAGTATTTTAAAGTTCAATATATTGCTTTGTATTGTTCATATATATATATATTCTGTAACTTGTTTGAATGTAAATATATTTATTTTCAACTGTTTAAACTTTAAATTCGTTTAGTAGCAATATATATATATGTGTATAAATACACACACACACATGCACATCATACCTCAATTACACTGGGGTTACATTCCGAAAAAATCATCATAAATCAGCAATATCGCAAGTCATAAGTAGCTTTTCATATTCTAGGCTAATGCCAATTTTGGATCAGATTTCTGGAAAATCATACCGTGTTTTCTTTTGTTTTGACTAGATTTAATACCCCAAACATGGTTAAATGGAAAATAACATCACGCTATTTTTTCTTAATACATATAAACACATCTCACACACTCATTTCGTATATATGAAAAATTATAGCTCAAACACTCATTAAGTCACGGTACAACTTTGTACATATGTGTGTGAGTGTGTATTTATATATATGTATATGCACATAGTACTTTACTTATAAAGTTTGATTAAGTAATATCAACATGAAAAAGCTTACATATCTCCATGTACACTGTGGAATAGTTATGTTATCATTTCACTCACACCACTATGACATGAAGTGCTTTGAACTGATTAATGTTCCAAGTGGAATTGAAGATAGAATGGATATATTTTTTAGACAATGCGTCAGAACTGATTTGTGTGTATGCTAACTCTGTTTAAATTATATTTTGACATATGGCTATTTGCTGCAGGAAAGTAATTTCATATTCTAACAAATTTGTGATTCATTATCTTCTTTCAAAAGTTCAGTCGAAGAAACAGTTTTTTTTTTCTTTCAATCTGAATTTGGCACCGATCTGTCAAATCTTAGAATTTTTTTTTTTTTTTTTTTTTTTGGTGTGCAACAAAGAGATGAAGGAGCCTTATCGAAAAACATATCCTGTAACATGTTTTTTGGTTATTGGTAAGTGAAACATTTATTTTCTAAAAATTTAATCAACTCATAAAGCTATATTAGTTTTAAGACTGTAATTTGCGCTGGCATAATTACTTTTTTTTTTATAATTTAGCTTTACAATTTATAAAAATCTGCAGTTGTTAATTTCACACTTTGATTTGCTAATTAAGTCATCACTACCACCAAGAGCCTCAGCCAGCATATTATTAAATAATTAACTATTTTTTTATGATAGATACACATATCCATCTTCAAATACAAATCTATTAGAGATCAATCACACTACATTTATATTTTTTCGTACACCGTAAGAGTGGATGAAATTAAGATAATAGGAGTCTAGAGGTGGAAAAGGGGTCTGGTCGTTTTGGATTGTTTAGTGGGAAAAGCAGGTGTATTTACAATCAACTCATTACAGGAACAATCTGCATGCACTTCAAGAAATCTTGGGCTGGTGGTGAAGCAGATATGGGGATGCCCCAATTACAATGTAATTGCTTCCTTGAATAGAATAGAATAGAGATATAAAAGGGAATAAGTTAAAGAATCCAAAGATCTTATTATTTTTACTCTATTGTATAAACTGGCTCCTGCTCTTTAACCATTTTGCCAGAATATAATTTTAACGTGTAGTCAAGTCACTATATTCATATTGAAGCCATTGATTGTGATTTGGCTTCAGACAGAGATAAATGTTTCACTTATTTCAAGTGCCAAAAAATTGTTAAAGAACAGAATAATAGAACTTTTAATAAACAATTATATCATTTTCTGTATATACAGCTTTGGTCTAGAATTTTATGTGGAGGACAGTTAATCTCTGGAATACTTCAATAGTTTTTTTTTTATTTATTTAATCTACATATTTAGGAGTCTTCCAGCATGGCAGCTAGTGTGGCAACTACCACACACCAACCGATTCCTTCAGGTACACCCAGGTTTATTTACTCAACTGCTTTGTGGTATATGTTAGTTACAGTACTACATTAATATGTTAGTTACAGTACTACTTTAGTACATTAACATATTAGTTACAGTACTACTTTAGGACATTTTTATGTTAGTTACATTACTACTTTAGGACATTAATATGTTAGTTACAGTACTACATTAGTACATTAATATGTTAATTACAGTACTACTTTAGTACATTTATATGTTAGTCACAGTATTGCTTTAGTAAATTTTACAGTAGGTAAACTAATGTCTAAAGTATAAGTAAGTAAGCTAAAGTCTAAGGTATGCTGATGATACAGTCTTAATCGCTAAGAGTGAAAATGAGTTACAAGAAATGTTGGACATTATAGTGAAGGAAAGCAAAAATAAAGGACGCAGCCTTAATAGCAAAAAGACAGAGGTAATGGTAACAACAAAGAAAAAGACATCACCACAGTGCAATATAACGACAAGTGGTACAATATTAAAACAGGTAAATGAATTTAAATATTTGGGAACTTTGTTAACCTCAGACGGAAGATGTACAAAGGAGGTGAGATGCAGAATGGCTCAGACAAAAGCAGCTTTCCAAAAAATGAGGAAGATACTATGCAATCCATTTTTGACAATAGAAACACGAAATGTTATGTAGAGCCAGTCTTAACATATGGATGCGAATCATGGACAATAGGACAACAGACAAGAAAATCACTGGAGTCTGTAGAAATGTGGTTTTACAGAAGAATGTTGAAAGTACCATGGACAGCTAAGAAGAGTAATGAAGATGTTCTGAGAGAGGTCAAAGCAAAAAGAGAGCTAATTTCCAATATTAGGAAGAGACAATCATCATTTTTTTGGCCATGTAATGAGAAGAGAACAACTGGAATATATTGTAACAACTGGAAAAATTGAAGGACGAAGAGATAGAGGGAAGCAAAGAGAAAAAATAACCGACAGCTTAAGAGAATGGCTTGGCAGAAGGTCAACAACAGAAATGATAAATAGCTGCCGAGATCAAAAGTTGTGGAGAGACATGATCACCTACGCCAGTAGGCCTGGTACTTGATGATGATGATGATGATGATGATGACAGTACTTCATTAGTACATTAGTTACAATACTATATTAGTACCGTAATAGAAAATTTAGACACTTTTTGACAAACTATGTTAAGTTTACACACAAAAAAAGCATCTTTGAAATATACAAATCTGTGGAGGTATTAGAAGAATTTGTAATTGCATTGGTAAGGGTCATGCAGTGTTATATACTAGTCTAAAGATATATGAGAAGTGTGAAGTTTTAACACTTTTGTGTGGATCTAGCCTAGTAACCAGGAGATAATTGTCAGAATATTTTGACCAAACAAATAAGCACCCTAGAGCTTCGTAGCATGTTCAATGAAGTGGAAATGCATGTTGGATAACTTAAACTGAAGAAACAAATAAGCACATACTCTGAAGGCTCCCAGAAATCATCACATGTCCTGCCATGCAGTTGATACATGAAAAAAAGCAAATAAGAGACAGACTAAATACAACCTGGATGAGAACAGTTGGCATGGAGATATACAGCCATGCAGCACCCTGTGAAGGATAACCACAGGCAGATCTAAGAAGAGTTATTTTGTTGCTTAACTTTCTGATTACTTTGTTGGTCTATGGCTAAGAAGAGTTATTTTGTTGCTTAACTTTCTGATTACTTTGTTGGTCTATGGCTAAGAAGAGTTATTTTGTTGCTTAACTTTCTGATTACTTTGTTGGTCTATGGCTAAGAAGAGTTATTTTGTTGCTTAACTTTCTGATTACTTTGTTGGTCTATGGCTAAGAAGAGTTATTTTGTTGCTTAACTTTCTGATTACTTTGTTGGTCTATGGCTAAGAAGAGTTATTTTGTTGCTTAACTTTCTGATTACTTTGTTGGTCTATGGCTAAGAAGAGAGGTTTTCTTTAATGTCTTCTCCTGCTGCATCCATTCAACAGCTACCCCTTTGCATCATCAGCCCAGGATGTTAAGAGGGCATATTTTCATTGTGTATAGTAAGTAAAAAAGTAAAGAACCCCGTCACGCCAAGTGGCGTATAGGGAATATGGTGTTAGTGACCATAAATTTTACAGACATGATTTTTAGGGTAATGTGGTCAGTATTATGCCCGTGCCGCTTTACTTTCCCAGAAAAAAACCAGTACCCATAATGGCTGGGTGAACCCGGAAGCCGTCGGTTGGAATCGAATCCTACCTCTTGTCCTTTGTAGTCCAGTTCACTAACCACTGAGCTATTGTGGCTCCCTTGTTTATATAGTATTTATACATAAACCAGTTTACAGCAAGTTATGATATCTGTTCTTTATGGCTCAACACATCCAACTCCGACATGGCTTATACATACTTGCCTTCTTGCTTCAGCCCCTTGACCACTTGGCCAGATTGATTATCCTGTTACCATAGTCACCAAGGGGAAGGGAATATTAGATCTTGATCAGTTTTATTTCAAAAATCCTGTTGGAAACACTCAGCTATGAGTCCTTGACTTCTCTCAGCTGAGGTGCTGTTGAGCAACATTCTTGTCCTGGAAATGAAACTGGCCAGGAAGATGGTAAATTACAGCAGCCAGATACAAGTGCATCTTATGAGCAATTAAAAAGATTTGTTAGGAACAAATATATAAACAATTGAGTACAGAACACCATGCTACAAGAAGGATGGTGCACACTACCAACTGAACAGAAAAAGAACGAGTAATAATTTTTAAGCTTCAAACAGACCAAAGGGATTAAAGTATCACCTTTTTACACACTGAGGATAGAAACCTCTTATGAGTGTGATTGCCGAACATCTGCTGCAATCATGTCCAGCATATAAATGGAGAAGGCTCTTGTGGCTATCAATAACACACATCAGGACAAGCTGTTTAGAGATGTTACCAATTTTGAGCTTTTCAATGTTTTCTTAACATTTTTCAATATTGAAATCTAGAGGTGCATGCAAATAAAATAGATAAACTATGGTAATTATAGAAATTGTGTTGATAATAAAATAGTAGTTTTTTCTGGAAGGGAAGATGGAAAACACAGTGAAGGAGTAGGCATAATGATGACAGACATAGCTGCAAGAAGTTTATTAGAATGGGAACCAGTAAATAGCCATCTGATACGAACATGCTACAAATTTTTTTTAACTAAAGCAGCAATGTCTTTCAGAAGCCTTGAAAAGTTGTGGAAATAAAAACTCATCAGCACAAACACAAAACTTAGACTATTCAAATCAAATGTACTATCAACCCTTACATATGCGTGTGAAAGCTGGAAAACAGCAAGAGATATAGAAACAAAGTTGAACACATTTGAAAATAAATGTCTAAAGAAAATACTTGGTATAGTGTGGAACGAATTCAAAACAAATGAGAAAATTAGAGAAATCAACCACTAATATCTTCAATAATAAAGAATAGACGATGGTCATATGTTGGACATGTGATGAGAAGAGATAATAACCGAATAGCAAAGCAAGCCCTCATGTGGGAAACAACAGGTAAGAGAAAAAGAGGAAGACTCAGAGAGACACTGAGAAGAACATTGATGAGAGAGGCAAGAGCAGCTGGAATCAGCTCCCTCAATGAGATAGAGCTGCTTGTACAGAACAGAGACAAATGGCGAGATTTGATAAAACATCTTTAAAATAATTGAAAACTGCTAGAACAAAAATTCAGATAAGAGAAGGAGTATCTTGGTCAACACCCTATGGGCCGGCTACGGCTTGAAAGGTCAATAGATAGATAGATAGAATTATAGAAATATTGTGGAAACCTAAAAGAAATCATACAAATAAATAGAGATTTGCTGGGAAAGGTAAAGAATTACTGATATCTTGAGCATGTAGCAGCTGATGATGTTATATGTTATCCATAAGGGAATGGCCAAACATGCATCCAGCAATATAATGTATATGTTGATATCTAAAAAAAATAACAAATATGTTGAAAGTAATGGCTTTATAATTTGGTAGAAACTCTGACAAGAAAATGCCATTAAATAGATCATGTTCTGAATGACCCAGAAAGGATGTGCCAAATATAGGATATATAAAGGATGTGTCCTTCACTGGACCCTAGATGGTGAAAGAAGTAGAGGAAGCACAAGAGTGATGAGATGAAGAATGGCTGATTAACAGAATGGCTGATTAACAAAATGGCTGATTAACAGAATGGCTTTATAAAGGGCAGGCTTGAGATAATAGCTAAGAACAGACCATCTTGATGATCTCTGATGACATCATTATATGTTAATAGCCACACAAATGTTTGGTTGATTGTGCTGCAGACTTGAATATAGAGCAGTCAGATGCAAAACATAGCTCTGGAACAGAAGCAAGTAGAATACAATAGAATAGTAACTTATGGGAGGAAGATTTAGAGAAAAAAAATACAAATGGGATGAGCAAGGCTGAAACTAATTAAATGGTAGAAGGCAAACTTGATACAAGCCTGGAAGGGAGAAACTTGTTGGTCTGGTGTACAACAAATTAGAATACAATAGAATAGTAACTTATGGGAAGAAGGGAGCCATGATAGCTCAGTGGTTAGTGAACGGGACTACAAAGGACAAGAGGTAGGGTTCGATCCCAACCGACAGCTTCCGGCTCACCCAGCCTTTAATGGGTACCGGATTTTTTTCTGGGAAAGTAAAGCGGCATGGGCGTAATACCGACCACATTACCCCAAAAATCATGTGCCAAAGGTGTGTAAAATTTATGGTCACTAACACCATATTCCCTATACGCCACTTGGAATTGACATGGGTACTTTACTTTTATTTTACTTTTATGAGAAGAAGATTTAGAAGAAAAAAAAACACAAATGGTATAAACAAGGCTGAAAGTAATGAAATGGTAGAAGGAATACTTGTTGGTCTGGGGTGACTGTAATCATAAAAGAGACAACTTTAACACAGCTGCTGCTTCGAAGGAAGATCAAGGTTAATTATATGCTGGGAAGTTGCCTATAAAAAAATGTGCACCAAGGGTAGATGCACTGAACTGTTAAGCAAACAATACATTACAGTGCAATTTACACAAATAAGTGAATAAAGAAGAGAAGGAAATATTTCTGACAAAGAGATACAGCTGCTGATCATGTTAGAGGGTAGGATCAGCAGCCATAAGCTTGGCATTGCAGAGTGCTGTAGATAAGAGAGCAGCATCATGAAATAGACAAATAGCAGTCTTTCAAAATGTACTAACAATGCAAAGGAAACACAGAATTGGAGATCTATAGCAATTAGACTTCACAGTCGTGTCTTTCTCTAAATTAATAAAACCTAAACAACTTTTTTGGCACATCATTGAAAATTCTGCACTATTTGCACAATAAAGAATATGCTTACTAGTACGTTATATGCTATTGGCATAACCAGGAGTATATTTCATATATACCTATTTATAGATTCAATATACTAATTATATTATTAAAAAGAATGTGCCACTGACAACATCACGAAATAAATTAAGAGAAAAATCATTTTAAATGGTTCATCACTGACTATGCATTTGAAAATCTTATGTCACTGATACATCAACACTGACCACATTTTTGAGAATCATACACCACCATCTTTGAGTCACATGCAGTCCTTTCAACTCTTGTTAAAAGAATGCACTGGGTACCCCTATGAAAATGTTACACCATTAATTACGACACTACAAAAATCACTGGTCACACCTTTAAAGAGTATAAATTACCATACATAATACATGGAACATGATTGATGGAAGTGTTTGATGCATCTTTTTTTAAGTTGTGTGAGGTTCTAGTGAGGTAAGATGTCAGCTTCTGGGCAGAAAGTCCTGGATACAAATTCTGCCATAGGCTATGGAAACATTTTTCTTTGAATCCATCATTTCTTCATTGCTGTACACTCCTCTGGTTTTTGGTTAGTGAGATCGAATGTCTAGTGTTCCTGGATAACAACCAGCAACAGGAGGTACTGTACACACTCTGCATATGTTAAAGAACCCTTGACAGTTCAAAAGTCAAAAAGAGGATGTCAAATGGCCGATGCTCTGGCAAAATTCTTAGGAAAAACTCTACCCAAAAACATAAGGATCTTGACAGTGTACCTCTGAAGTCAGGATATCTGCCTGATGGACAAGGGACACCCACTGATACTGAGGACACTCTCAACAGAGTCTTGAGGATGCTGCTTATAAAACATGCATATCATGCAAAATTCAGTCCCAGTTTTAAAAAAAAAAACAGGAAAGAAAGCCCACAGGCCTACATTGACTTCACCTGCAGTTAAAAGTTTTTGTGTCTGCAATGATCTCCAATCAACCACTCATATCTTCAGTAATCAAGAAAAGACGATGTCATATGTTGGACATGTAATGAGAAGAGATAATAACCGAATAACAAAGCAAGCCCTCATGTGGGAAACAGCAGGTAAGAGGAAAAGAGGCCAACCCAGAGAGACACTGAGAAGAACATTGATCAGAGAGGCAAGAGCAGCAGGAATCGGCTCCCTCAAGCCGTGTTAGAGTTGCTTGCACAGAACAGAGACAAATGGCGAGATTTGAGAAAAGATCTTTACAAGGATTGAAAACTGCCAGAATAAAAGTTTAGATAAGACAAAGAGTATATGGGTCTATATCCTATGGGCCAGCTACGGCTCGAAAGGTCGATAGATAGATAGAATGATCCATTAAATGGGGTAAAAAAATTGCAACTTGGTAAATAAATGTTTCTTACAGCAAAGCTCAATGATCTATCTAAAGTTGCAGTAGTTGTACTGTTAGTATCATTATCCATTTAGATTAACCAGACTGACCTCTTAGACTTGTAGTATTTTATTTGTAACCCATAGCTGATTGTTTATAAATATAGCTTTGTAGTGGCTGTGTATAAACACTAAAATACTATACAAATGTTGTTCACAGGTCCAGTGCAACAAGCTCCTATTCATGGCTGGTATTATGACTATGAAAACAACAGTAGCATTGACAACATGTATGCTGGCCATAGACATGGACTGTACACTCCAGTCACTGGAGCAAACTCAGCTATCATTAATCATGCTGTCCCTTCAGAACAGTACCAATCTGCATCTATTCCAGATACTTCCAGTATTTCTAGTAGACCTTACACATCAATTCATGATGCTCACAGAGCTGAACCGTGTAGATCATATGCAGACAATGGTCCAAACACAGGCAACATTCCTATTGATCCAAATAGACCATCCAACATGAATGTTCAAAGGGAAATGACTGCTAGAACATTTCCTACAACAGAAAACCTTAACACAAGTGCAGACACACATCCTTCAGGAATTATGCCACTTCCACACCACTCCGCTGGCCAAAGAGATCTACGGATCATTCCAGAAAGATACCATTCTTTATTAAGTGCAGATACTCCCATGGTACCACCACCTCTACTTTCAGAGATGCCCTCCACATCATCATTTTCATATTCTTCTATTCCCTATTCATTAACAGCACCACCACCAGCACCTGCAGCTTCTGCCGTTACCTCGCCTCCCTTTACACAAGTAAATGACATGCCATCTTTTGACATTACAGGATCCGTAGTTTCTTATCCATGGTCACTGACAGGAGACCTCTTTACAAATAATGTATCAAATATAGAGACAAATTCACAGCCCAAGGCAGTAAAGACAAAAAATATTTATGGCTCTGGGAAGAAAAGAGTTCGGCGACCTGAGCTGTGGAAAAAGAATCTCACAAAAACAAAAAAGTTAAAAGGCGAAGAACACGTTAGCAGAACTGGGAACGTGATTCCTGCCAAGCAAGTTGAGACAGTCAACTGCTCAAACTGTAGTTTTAAATGCCATGAAAGTTTTGACGAAGATCTAAGGCACCAATTATTTGATGTTTTCTACAGTTTGGGTTCCAACGAGAGTCAGAAACAGTTTGTCTGCCAGAATGTTCAAGAATCTGCCACTAAAGTTACTGGTGCAAATAAAAAGGATGGAGCTGCAGAAAACAAACGAAAAGTGTGTCGGAAATATTTCCTACCGGACACAGACAACACAAGAAAACAAGTTTGTTCAAAGTTTTTCTGTGGTACACTAGCTATAGGGAAAACATTTATCACTCACGCTCTTCGAAATAAACAGTTTGGCTGTTATATTGGAAAAGAGAAAAGAGGGAAGCCCCATAATAAAATTCCAGATAAACTGCTGGAACCAGCTAGGCAGCACATTAATACAATGCTAGCAGGGTCATCAAGCGGCAGTTCGAAAAAGAACTCCAAGAAAAAGTGTCTCGAAAGAGGTTTGAACATTACAAAGATGCATGAGATGTACAAGCAGGAATGTTCTAGCAAGAATGTTCCTGCAGTCAGCTTGAGCATGTATAGAAGAATCTTTCATACTGAGTTTTAAATTCTAATAATGTGGAGAATTTCCCAATAATTACCAATTGGAGAATGAGTAATTGCCAATAGGAGAATTAAACGCCTGGAGAAATTTTCATAATAGAATGTTGTAATGAAAGTGATAATAGGGCAAGTGTAGCAATCAGATTGAAATTAATATTACTAAAGGGAAATATTGTAATTATAGTACTAAATTAATATTACTAAAGGGAAATATTGTAATTAAAGTACTAAATTAATATTACTAAAGGGAAATATTGTAATTATAGTACTAAATTAATATTACTAATATTATATAGGAAATGCTTTGATGATAAAGCTAAATTAATATTTTAAAAAAGAAAAGTAAAGGTTCCCTCCATGCCTTGCTAGGCTAATGGGGAATATGGTGTTAGTGACCATATTTTTCTATGACCATGGCACATTTGTTGGTGATGTGTACAGTATCATGCCAGGCCGCCTTTACTTCCCAGAAAAATCTCTGGTACCCATTTTTAGAGGCTGTGTAAACCCTGGGACCTTGTCAGTCTGAAAAAAATCCATCACTGCTGCGGATTGAACCTGAACCTGGGAAATACTTTAATGATAGGGTTAAATTAATATTACCAATGGGAAATGCTTTAATGATAGGGTTAAATTAATATTACCAATGGGAAATGCTTTAATGGTAGGGCTAAATTAATATTACCAATGGGAAATACTTTAATGATATGGCTAAATTAATATTACCAATGGGAAATACTTTAATGATAGGGCTAAATTAATATTACCAATGGGAAATGCTTTAATGGTAGGGCTAAATTAATATTACCAATGGGAAATACTTTAATGATATGGCTAAATTAATATTACCAATGGGAAATACTTTAATGGTAGGGCTAAATTAATATTACCAATGGGAAATGCTTTAATGATAGGGCTAAATTAATATTACCAATTGAAGTTACAACAATCTTCTTCTTCCCATAACCCTGGGGATGGTTGGGGCACCACTGACAGACTTTCAGACTTTGTCAACTTTCTTTGTGTATCATCAGCCATTTTTGGGGGTTCAGTAAAGTAAAGCCTGTCCATTCGTTGATGTTATTTTCCCATATCTTTTTCTACCTAACTCATCTCCTCTCTCCTTTCAGTTTCTTGCAATTTCTTCTTGTGTTTCATCACAGTAATGAAAAGACTGTGATGCAATTCCATTGTTTGTTGTATTCTTTTGTTAATTTGTTCATTTATTATATTATCTATGTAAGAGATGCTCAAAATCTAACGATAACATTTCATCTCTGTAAATTGTATTTTCTTCTGTGTCTCTGCTGTAAGAGTCCATGTCTTGCAAACATAAAAACTGATATAACAAGGGTGAGCATTAATCTGGTTTAGAGCCAAGAGTTCTGTCTTCCCAAATAGGTTTTAGTCCTACAAATGCTGCTGTAGTTTGCACTATTCTAGCCATTATTTTAGGTTTTGAGATTTCATCACCGACAATTGATCCTGATGTATTTAAATTTGTTAGCTGTTTCTAGTTCTTGTCCATTTATTTTCTTTTTCTGCCACATTGTCACTAGGGCTATTGATTATCAATTTTGATTTTTCAGCTTTGGTCTCCATGCCACATGCAGCAGATATTTTATCTATTTGTTATATCACGTCAGTTAGTTTTTGTTCTGTTCCTGCTGAAACATTAATGTCATCAGTAAATCACAGATTGTTAATAGTTCTGCTACCATTACTGACAGTACATCCAAGGACTTCTAAAGCATCTGTTATGATTCTTTCTAAGAATACATTTACTATGGTGGAGAGAGTAGGCAGCCTTGTCAAGCTCCAACTGTTGTCCTGATCCATTTCATTTGTTTTCAATTGATAAGTACTACAATTGTAACACAGTTGTACAAATGTTTTATCATCGTCATCAAGTACCTGGCCTACTGGCGTAGGTGATCATGTCTCTCCACAATCTTCGATCTTGACAGTTCTTTATCATATCTGTTGTTGACCTTCTGCCAAGCCATTCTCTTAAGCTGTCTGGTATTTTCTCTCTTTGCTTTCCTCTATCTCTTCGTCCCTCAATTTTTCCAGTTTTTACAATATATTCCGGTTGTTCTCTTCTCATTACATGGCCAAAAAATGATGATTGTTTCTTCCTAAAATATTGGAAATTAGCTCTCTTTTTGCTTTGACCTCTTTCAGAACATTTTCATTACTCTTCTTAGCTGTCCATGGTATTCTCAACATTCTTCTGTAAAACCACATTTCTACAGACTCCAGTGATTTTCTTGTCTGTTGTCCTATTGTCCATGATTCACATCCATATGTTAAGACTGGCTCTACATAACATTTAAGAACTCTTTTTCTTGTTTCTATTGTCAAAAATGGATTGCATAGTATCTTCCTCATTTTCTGGAAAGCTGCTTTTGCCTGAGCCATTCTGCATCTCACCTCTTTTGTACATCATCCGTCTGAGGTTAACAAAGTTCCCAAATATTTAAATTCATTTGCCTGTTTTAATATTGTTCCACTTGTCTTTATTCTGCACTGAGGTGATGTCTTTTTCTTTGTTGTTACCATTACTTCTGTCTTTTTGCTATTAAGGCTGTGTCCTTTATTTTTGCTTTCTTTCACTATCTTCTACCTTTTAGCTCCCAGTGGAGCATAGGTCTTCAACAAACACTTTCCAAGTCGTTCTGTTTTTTGCAATTCTTTTAAGATCATTCCATGTCTTCCCCATCATCTTCATCTCTGCTTCAATCTGTCTTCTCCAAGAATTCCTTGGTCTTCCTCTTTGTCTTTTCCCCTGGGGATTCCAAAAAAGGGCCTGTTGTGTAATACTCTCAGTTGGTTTCCGTAGTGTGTGTCCTATCCATCGCCATCGTCTTCGCTGTATTTCTTTATCCACTGGTATTTGACCGGTACATTTCCATAATTCCACGTTTGTGACTTTGTCCTGCCATTTCCATCCCTTTATTCTGCGCAAGCATCCATTAATGAAAGTCTGTACCTTCGTGATTGTCAATTTTGTTATTCTCCATGTTTCACAGCCATATAATAGAACCGACTTAACATTGGAGTTGAAAATTTGTATTTTTGTATTTAGCCTAATTTCTTTGGATTTCCATATGTTTCCCAGTGCAATGAAAGCTCCTCTTGCTTTTGATATCCTTATTTTGGTATCGTTTTCTGTTCCTCCCTCTTTATCTATATTACTGCCCAGATATATATAAGATTGTACGTCTAGTAGAGGTATTTCTCCTAGTTTTATTTGGTTATTGCCAACTGCATTAATTCTCATAATGTTGGTCTTATCTCTATTAATCTTTAGTCCTAGCTGTTGTGATCTCTCATCTAATATACTCATTTTATCTTGCATCTGTTGGTGGCTGTGTGATAGGAGAGCTATGTCATCAGCAAAGTCTAAATCATCAAGTTGTTTGGTCAGTGACCACTGGATCCCATTCCTGTTGTTTTGAGTTATTTTCATAATCCAATCTATGGCCAGTAGAAAGAGAAATGGAGACAGAAGGCATCCTTGCCTTACTCCTGTTCTTATTTCAAATGCTTCTGTAAGCTGTCCTTCATGCACCACACTACATTTTGTTCCTTCATACATTGTTTTTATCAGGTTAATAAACTTTATGGGGATTCCATAATGACTCAGCAACTTCCAAAGCATTCTTCTGTCTAAACTATCAAATGCCTTTTCGTAATCTATGAATCCAATATAAAGTGGGGATTTTAGTTCTAAAAACTAAAAGTTTCTTTCACTATAATGTCCAACATTTCTTTTATACTGCAAACTATGTTGGCATCGAAGTCGTACATCCTATCATCACCATAGGCCTACATACCACACTCTATCAAATGCTTTAATACTACAGTGTTGCGACTAAATCTATTTTTACAGAAGAGTAATACTGTAGCTCTAGTGATTGGATAATTAATAATACAAAAGGAAATATATATGTATGTCATAAGAGGATTACAATAGTTTTACAGAAGAGAGTAGTGTAACCATAATGATAAGACTATATTAATATTACAAAGGGGAATTTGTAACTAAAATAGTTGACCAATGTTAAGTTGCAAGTTTATTTATTGTAATTATAATTAAATAACCCAATAATGGGATTACATTCTGTGGAATTATAAGATGAACAGGTAGTTGTAGTAACAACTGCAGATTGGCAGAAATAGTTTATTGAAAGAATGGTCACAAATTTCTCTCAAGATGATTTGCATTTAATGTTCAATAGGTTTACATCTTTTGTTTTAAAAATATTTCTGAAAATTAATTTTTAAATTACTGTTCCAAAAGGCTTACAAAAATGGCAACATAATGGCCAGCAATCTCCATGATGTTAATTTCATATCATATATGGAAATCAAGGCAGTATGTGATTGATGTATTTTGACATTTAGCACCAAAAATTGACTTTTTTCTTTGAGTATATGTGTATGGTCCACAATCCTTTCATGTATGTCTTTTAAAAATATGCCATATTTTGCTTATATTATAGTTATTACACATTTGAACCTAATTAACTTAATGATAATTGGATCAATAGATTTTATGAAACCAATCTAAAAGTCCCAAACACCATATGAATTTTATGTATACCCACATGTATTTTTGGGACAAGCTCTTTTAATTGAACTAATTGCTGAATCCTCACATTTCATGCACCCTTTATACAGAACTATGCTGTAGGAGGTGATTTGATCATCAGTAGAGGACCCTAGTCTAGGAAATTGTTTGGCTTGTTATTTTCTTGATTTCTAGAAGGGGTTCTCGCACCTTGGTCATGACTCCCAGACATCAACCTTCTGCTGCGTATGAACATGAAAGCTCACAAAATGTTCATCATATCGTATGTGAGATTTATTTTACTCAAAAACATATGATTAAAACTACTGTTCATAACGTGTCACAAATATCTCTGTCAAGATACTGCTCTACCAGAAACCATTGAGTGATGTCTTCTTCATGGTTCTGAGAGTCTTAAATGATTTGTTGCTTTTTCAACCATTTCAAGCAAGAGCACAAAGAGAAGGGTTAAGGCATAAAAATGCGAAGCTGCAGTAAAGCTGAATGTGAGGAAAAATTAAAAAATAGAAAAAAAAATGGTATGTAAGAAGCTTTACGTGATAAGTGGACGACACAGACTAAACAACGTTTCGGCCCAATAGGCCTTCACCAGGAACAAAGAAAAAAAAACACACACACAAAACTAATAACGAAACAACCAAAACAAAAACAATCGAAATGAGTTAAAGAAAACAAAATTATCTATCCTGTGTGTAAACAGAGGTCAAAGCGAAAAGGAAATAGCAACCAAGTGTAGCTGTCGTGAACGTACAGAAACATGCAGAAATGTGCGCAAATGCACACAGAACCAGAGGAGTTCACACAGGGGTCAGTGTGCAAACACAAAGGAGAAAGAAAAGAACAGTAGACTAACAGGTGCTCAAAAGACGGTAAGAGTGAGATATCTGAGAGTGGGGTACAATAAAAACAAATGAGGGGTAAGGAGCACAAAAAAAAAGGTAAAGAGGAGAACACCGAAGTGTCTCATTGGGGACTAGAGGTGGAGAACTATAAATAGCATGGCATAGTAAGTAGACCAAAGAACCCAAATATGTGCAGTATTTATTTAGTTTTGACCTAATGAGACACTTCGGTGTTCTCCTCTTTACCTTTTTTCTGTGCTCCTTACCCCTCATTTGTATTTACTGCACATATTTGGGTTCTTTAGATTAAAGCCACCATCACTTGTCTGTCAGGAGGTTGGGATCAGGGTCTTGGAGAAAAGATTAGAGCCACCATCACTTGTCTGTCAGGAGGTTGTGATCAGGATCTTGGAGAAAAGATTAGAGCCACCATCACTTGTCTGTCAGGAGATTGGGGTCAGGATCTTGAAAAAAAAGATTAGAGCCACCATCACTTGTCTGTCAGGAGATTGGGGTCAGGATCTTGGAAAAAAGATTAGAGCCACCATCACTTGTCTGTCAGGAGGTTGGGATCAGGATCTTTCCTGATGCTACTGATTTTGTGCATCTGAACTGAAACCAATTTCAGTGCTTTCACTTGTGTGTGGCAAATGTATTTCATGCTGGGGAATGTGAAGGGGATCTGACCAGTAAGAAGCTTGCCGTTGTGCAGTGAAGATGATTTGTTGATTAAATTAAACAGCTTTATATGAAGGGAAGAACTTTCTATCATACACACATACCAAGTTATTGTGAATTATCAAAATAAAATGTTGAGCGCATCAAACTCATACAGTGCATCATATCAGTTCTGTTGTTGACTGTTTTCCATGCCATGACACCAAGCTATCCAGTATTTTCTCTCTTTGTCGTCCGCGATCTCTCTTTCCTTTTATTTTGCCAGTTGTAACCAAGTATTCCAACTTTCCTCTTCTCATGATGAGCCCAAAAAATGTTGATTGTTTCTTTCTGATGTTTTTTAGGAGCTTCCTTTTTGTGTTGGCCTCTTTGAGAACTTCCACATTGGTCTTTTTAGCTGTCCAGCGGACTTTCAACATTCTTCTGAGAAATCCCATCTCTGTGGGCTCTAATCGTCTTTTCATTTGCTTGTCTACTGTCTATGATTCGCTTTCATAGGTCAGAATTTGTTTTATATAGCACCAATGAAATATATATATATATTTCTGCATTGTCTGTCAGGACCATTCTCAGATCAGTGCCTACAGAATCATCACAATGCAGAACACTTCGGGCAAGCTGCTGGAGAAAATAGTTGCCCGTGTCCTCACCTGTCACCTTGAACAGAAACGCATATTCCCACCCACACTCGGAGGTTATAGATATAACAAAGAGACATGGCTCAATGCGGCAGTCTTTGCCTATGACGTCTTCGAAGGCTTCCATAGACGAGAGGAGACATGTGCTGCTGCTATAGATCTGGAGGATGCATACAACAGGGTACCATTTGAATATCTCATGCATATGCTCCTCAAACTGGCGGTGCACCCCTTCCTCATTAGATGGATCGCCGCGGCACTGTTTCAGAGGAAGGTGATACTCAGATGTGGAAGTTGGTCTTCCGAGCCAACATCCATTTGTCCAGGGCTGCCACCAAGGCTCACCATTGTCACCAGTTCTATTTAACGTGTACACATTAACGATCACGGAACAACAGCTGGATGGGAGGGGAAGAACTATGACTTTTGCTAATGATATTCTGGTATATCGACAGGGAAGAGACAGGTGGGGAATTGCCTCCACAATGCAAGACGAACTCGATCGCATTTCTTCCTAGTGTGGGGTATCAGGTGTCGTGGTTAATCCTAATAAAGCATCGGTTTCATGGTTTTCCCTTAATAATCATATCGTTATTACGACCACACTGGTAGTACGAATGGGAGCTGATTAGGTGACCAGGGACAAGTTGATGACATACCTCGGAGTTAAGTTTGATCGCAGCCTGTGTTTTCGGGACCACGTCGACCATGTGATACAAAATCTCGCAAAGGATTAGCCGCCTTGAAGGTCATGGCAGCTGCCAACATCGAGCAGAGGCTACTTACTCTTCTGTTCTAGGGATTAGTCCTCGCACCAATCGAGTATGCCCTGGCAATTCTTACTGTCAGTATGACTCAAATTGATAGGCTGGAGAAAATACAAAATGAAGCCATGCGCATTATCCTGGGATGTACGAGGGACACTCCCTGTGTAGCAATGAGGTATCTTCTTGACTTTCCAACCATGGATGACAGAATCAAGATCTGGAGAGCACGAGCATACCTGAAGATTAGTACAGATACAGAGCATCCATTGCACCACATGCTCAACACAGAGAAAGGTGCCAGGCTAAAAAGAGGCAAATCATGGGTAGGCCGAGCAGAAGATGTCATCTAATAGGTCTGTGGGCTTACCGATATCAGTGTTGGTGAGGAGTGGGGTACCGGTGCCTACGTCATTCAAGGGGACTTTCTCGTGTATTGTCACACTCAACAGGAAAAGTAGGGAACAGAACCCTGTCGTGGTTAATGCTGAGGTCAACGGTCTCATCTGCGATAACACCGATGAGAAAGATGCAGTCATATATACAGACGGATCTGTAAGACAACACCAAAGAAGTGCATGGGCATTTACAGCACGCTCGGCAGGCAGAATAGTCAAAGAAGACAGTGATGCATATGTCATGACCATGAGTAGCATGACAATGGAGGCGATGGCAGTGATCAAGGCATTCAAATGGTTAGAGTCACAAGACTACACCCACGCATGTATACTGAGTGATTCTATGAGCATGATAAAAAAAGTGGAGGCGGGCTCTGTACGCATGCAATGGGTAGAGTCATTGCAGAAATCCAAAATACGTACGGTCACCTTTGTCTATGTCCCTGGACATGCGGCAGTACGGGGAAATCAAAGAGCGGACAGGTTGGCTAGCAGCGCTGTCGCTGAGGACGAGCAACCAATGGATCGGGCGGACATCATCAATGCCCTCCGAGATGTGGGAAGAGCACATAACTTCGACAAACACAGATCCACGTCACTTCTTCGGATGAAAGAGATGGGAGTTAAGATGGGCACAGCCAGAAATGAGAAACTAGTGGGTATTTAAGAAGACTTATCAACCAACATAGAACTGGAGTCGTCAGTCGCTGGACACTGAGGGACTTGCTGAGGAGGGGATCTGAGCACCTATGGACATGTTCGGAGTGCAATGATGATGACCCGCATATAACCCGATAACAATATATATTCATAAACATTGCCTGCATCAAACTCATATATATATATCTATCCAAGTTAGCTTTGTATACTTGTATCACATTAAGGGTTTATTAACAAGGATAGAGAATCATATCAATGAATACACCAAAACAAACTGTGACGATAACACACAGTTATCATTCATAAATCTTAATGTACACCAAAACCCTCTCAGGGCCACTAGCTGTGTTTTTTCCATTTTTTTTACTAGTTGTTGGATCAAAAAGTTAATTTTTTGGCCTGCGTATTTCAATAAACAAAATAGATAAACCATAATAAATTTTAACCACCAATGCAAGTTATATAGCCTATACGTGAACATCTTCAATTATGTTTAGACATTATTCTAATATCATTAACATCCATTCATTTGATTTTTAAATGGATATAATAAACTGATTCCATTGCCATCTACAAGTATTTTATTGTAAATTTGACTGCCCTCTCAGCTGGCTTTGTGAACAAAAGTTCCAACTTAGCTTGATGCACTACATCTGACTCAGCTAGCAATGGTTGAAACACATTTTGATGCACTACAGCTGACTCAGCTAGCAAGGGTTCAAACACATCTTGATGCACTACAGCTGATCCAGCTAGTAAGAGCTTAAACACATCTTGATGCTCTACAGTTGACCCAGTTAGCGAGGATTCAAACACATCTGGATGCTCTATTGTTGACCCAGTTAGCGAGGGTTCAAACACATCTTGATGCTCTATTGTTGACCCAGTTAGTGATGGTTCAAACACATCTTGATGCTCTACAGTTGACCCAGTTAGTGAGGATTCAAACACATCTTGATGCTCTAATGTTGACCCAGTTAGCGAGGATTCAAACACATCTTGATGCTCTACAGTTGACCCAGTTAGCGAGGATTCAAACACATCTTGATGCTCTACAGTTGACCCAGTTAGCGAGGATTCAAACACATCTTGATGCTCTACAGTTGACCCAGTTAGCGAGGATTCAAACACATCTTGATGCTCTATTGTTGACCCAGTTAGCGAGGATTCAAACACATCTTGATGCTCTATTGTTGACCCAGTTAGCGAGGATTCAAACGCATCTTGATGCTCTATTGTTGACCCAGTTAGCGAGGATTCAAACACATCTTGATGCTCTATTGTTGACCCAGTTAGCGAGGATTCAAACACATCTTGATGCTCTATTGTTGACCCAGTTAGCGAGGATTCAAACACATCTTGATGCTCTATTGTTGACCCAGTTAGCGAGGATTCAAACACATCTTGATGCTCTATTGTTGACCCAGTTAGCGAGGATTCAAACACATCTTGATGCTCTATTGTTGACCCAGTTAGCGAGGATTCAAACACATCTTGATGCTCTACAGCTGATCCAGCTAGAGAGGGTTCAAACACATCTTGATGCTCTACAGCTGACCCAGATGATAAAAAAATGGGTACTAGTAACACTTAGGAAGAGAACTGACCCCTTCAAATTCACATGGCATTGCCTAGTATGATTTCTATTTTGCTCCACCCCACCAACGTGATACATGGCACGGGATTACGTTTCTTTTCTCTAGCTTTGATTACTGATTAAAGGAATTGCTGCTGCTAATTGACATATAACAAATATGATGATATCGTATGACAGGGAACAGTTGGCTGTGTTCACTTTCTGCACGGTTTCGCCTTATGTCTTTTGACATGTGCTGAGACTGCTACGATGGGGACTACAGTTACCTTTCTTTGTTTGGGAGATGAGTTAGTAATTCGGATGATTCCACTGGCACGGGCGGTTGAGCGATTATGGATTTTAATTCGTTTGCAGTGATACCGAGGCCTTCCATAACCAATAGAACCAATATAATAAAACTCATGCCAGTCTCACATAAGCTTAGTTCCTATAAAAATCATCTGTAATCTGTTTTAATATATGTAATTCCAATTTTTTTTGGTCTCTGTCTTTGTTTCACATGTTGAAAATTTCATGTCTAAATGTTGATTAGTCCACTCATATATCAATAATGCTACAACATACATTACAATATGTAGGTTTTTCCTGGGTTTATTATTTTTTCTTACTTAACCATAACAAAATTTGCAACTCAATCATTTTGTTTTTTAAACGTTCTTCCTTCTTCTTTCCTTACTTTCTTGTCTTTGTGTTAAAGGGAGAGATACTTTGCAATCTTGTGCTCTATCATTGACCTTTTCTGCTGCTCATTTCCAAGTGTTTCTAGTATTCCATTTGTACATCTTCTTTGAAACATCTATTCAGTCTTTTGTTATCACAGTATTTGCCCAGTGATAGAGAACTTATAGCAATAACTTTGGAGACATTACAAGGACCTGGCTAGCTTTGTCCTAGTGACAGGGGAGGCATCAATCAGTCACATTTTTTTATCTCATTTTAAAGCATAGACCATGGACAATGTCTTTCCATCCATCCCTATTCCTGGAAATTTTCTCTACTTCTCTCCTGTCTATGCCAATGTCCATGAAAATTTCCATGACTTCTCTTCTCCAGGTATTCTAGTCTTCCTGACTTTCACTTTCCATGTGGGTTCCATGACAGTGCCTGTCTTGCCAAGCTGACATCATGTTTTCTCCATTTTCTATTTGTAATATGTTGCTCAATTGGCTCTTGTTTTTTCTTCGTCTTCATTTCTGATTTTGTCATACCATCTGATCATAATTTTGCACAAACTTAACTTAGTGAAACTTAACTTATCTTTTGTTTACTTGTATTATTCAACATCTATATCTCTGAGTTATATAGCAGCCTACATCACCCATAGTTGACTATGGATTTTTCAGCACCCCTGAAATGTTATTTTTTTCTTTTTGCGCTATTTTCTTTTTCTGTGAATCTGCTTTTTGTTTGAGCTAGAACTTTAGAGTGTGTTTCCAAAGATTGCAGTCTGCGGCTATTTCTTCCCAGGCTGTAGGGTTTATGTTCAGAGCCTTCATGTCACGTTTACACACATCTACAAATCAAAGTTTTGGGTGCCCGCTAGTTCTTTTACCATCTGAAAGTTGTCTATAGAGTATATCTTTTGGTATATGCAGTCATCTTTCATACAGTGTACGTAGCCAAGCCAACGTAACCTATGTTGTTTTTGCAGTGTTTAGATGTTCAAGAGACCTGTACTTGTCATGACTGCCATCTCCTGGGTTATATAACAGGGGAGCTAACTAACACTGGAAGTATAACACGGCCTCAAAATTTTCTAAAACAGAAAGATAGCATTTGTCGACAGCTGTGTGGGTTGTATTTATCTGTTTGTCTTGGCAAGTTACAAACCATTTCATTTATTGTTTCTGTACATATTCTACTGAAAGAGAGGTAGTCCCTTAATTCTTTTCTTCTAATTTTATCTTTCAAACCTCTTATCATGCAGCAGACACATTTTATTTTGGTGATATGCATCTTATTTTTCAAGCATTGAAGTTTGAGATATTACTGACATAACATAGCCTTTTTCTGGAATCAAACAATAAAATATATTTGACATTTATGTTTAATGGCGTAATTGTATTTTCTGAAGGAAAGATTCAAATTCTATGTCAGTTAATTTATCTCATTGTGTTATTTCTCATTTATCTCTTATTTTAGTTAATTTACCTTCTGTACGTCTGTTAGTTAATTTATCTCATTTGATTGTTGAGTAGATTGATCCTTTTCAATGTTAATACTGCCATCTTCTATATATGTTCACATATAACCACATCATGTCATAAAGTTGTTTTCTTTTTCAAACCATCAAAGCTTCAGAGATTTACTCAGCCCTTGAAAATGGGTACCTGACATTTTCTTTGAAAAAATCATGGGATGATGTTGACCATATAATGCATGAATGTGCTGATTGTCATAGAAAAATATTGAACATTAACCTCAAATTAAAATCACAACACAGATATATATTTTTTTAATTTATGTATTTATTTTTTGTTTTAATTAATAAAAATGTGATCAATTTTACATCATTGTCTTTTTACACTTGTTGATTGTATATTTTTAATTGTATTTTTAATGACTACCTGCATGATATTTCAACCTCATTACACCTGTGGTTTTTCACTTCTCATAATAGATATCAAAGAGCGCATACATGCTGATGATATCACCAAATACATCCCTTATTTGTTTGTTCCCTGAAACAGCCATTCCTACATGTGCCATGCTTGATCTAAATTCCTGCAGGATTTTAGTTGTATAATTCCCACATCTGGGAGCCGCGATAGCTCAGTGGTTAGTGAACTGGACTACAAAGGACAAGAGGTAGGGTTCGATCCCAACCGACGGCTTCCGGTTTACCCAGCCTTTAATGGGTACCGGATTTTTTTAATGGGAAAGTAAAGCGGCACTGGCGTAATACCGACCACATTACCCCAAAATTCATGTGCCGAAGGTCTGTAAAATTTATGGTCACTAATACCATATTCCCTATACGCCATTTGGCGTGACGGGGGTACTTTACTTTTTTTAATTCCCACATCTATATGGCAGTATTTTAGTATCTATCATCATTAAGTACCGGACCTGCTGGCATAGGTGATCATTACTCTCCACAACTTTCGATCTCGACAGTTATTTGTCATTTCTGTTGTTGACCTTCTGCCAAGCCATTCTCTTAAGCTGACTGGTATCTTTTCTCTTTTTTAAGATATTTGCGGGTCTTCATCATTGTACTCCGAACATGTCCATAGGTGCTCAGATCCGCTCCTCAGCAAGTCCCGCAGTGTCCAGCGACTGACGACTCCAGTTCTGTGTTGGTTGATAAGTCTTCTTACACGCCCACTAAGTTTCTCATTTCTGGCTGTGCCCATCTTAACTCCCATCTCTTTTATCCAAAGGAGTGACGTGGATGTGTGGTCATCGAAGTTCTTTGCTCTTCCTACATCTCAGAGGACATTGATAATGTCTCCCCGTCCATTGGTTGACCGTCCTCAACAACAGCTCAGCTAGCCAACCTGTCCGCTCTTTCATTTCCCCGTAGCCCCCCGCATGTCCAGGAACATAGACAAAGGTGACCTTACGTATTTTTGACTTCTGCAATGACTCTACCCATTGCATGCGTAAAGAGCATATTCAGATGCAGCCCAAACGACATCTTTTCTCTTTGCTTCCCTCTATCTCTTCGTCCCTCAATTTTCCCAGTTGTTAACAATATATTCCAGCTGTTCTCTTCTCTTTATATCTATAGTCACTAGTATCTATAGTCAGTTAATTAACAGAGAATGCCTGAACATAAAAGTAAGCACTGGGCAAAGTGCCTTGCCTCAAAGCAAGTGTGCAAGTTAACTTGAACAACTTAATTATTTTTTTATGATTTTAAAAGTGTTTAATTTCTAGAGAGAGAGTGTATACATTATACATATATTAGAGTCGAAAACACTTGTACCAGTTGGTGCCAGCTGGAAGAAAAATGGGATATTTACTCTTCCAAAATATGTGCCAAAGAAAAGTGGCTTCACACTTTCTAATAGCAGTAAGTCCCTACACTTCACTTCCTAATAGCAGGAAGTCCCTACACTTCACTTCCCAATAGCAGTAAGTTCCTACACTTCACTTCCCAATAGCAGTAAGTCCCTACACTTCACTTCCCAATAGCAGCAAGTCCTTACACTTCACTTCACAATAACAATAAGTCCCTACACTTCGCTTCACAATAGCAATAAGTCCATACACTTCACTTCACAATAGCAATAAGTCCATACACTTCACTTCACAATAGCAATAAGTCCATACACTTCAATTCACATTAGCAGTAAGGCTCTGCACTTCACAATAGCAGTTAGGGCCTACATTTTACTTCACAATAGCAGTAAGACTATACACTTCACTTCACATTAACAGTAAGGCAGGGCCTACATTTTACTTCACAATAGCAGTTAGGGCCTACATTTTACTTTACAATAACAGTAATATTACTGGATTTGAAAACATTTACCTTTAATGTTTGAAAACTAGCCATTTGTGTGTGCAAGTATGCTCATATATATATATATATATATATATATATATATATATATATATATATATATATATATATATATATATATATATATATATATATATATATATATATATATATATATAAATGTACAGTTTATTTACTTAGCATGTACCTAAATGGTATTTTGCAACAAAGTAGTAAACAAATTTGACAAAGCTCTTTGAATATATTTAAGTAAAAACAATTCATACAAGCAATATGTTTTTCAAGTAGTACTCAAGAAGTACATGCCTTTTTTTCTTCATTACAGTGTATATATATCTTGCATGTGTTTTGAGTTGTAATTTAATATCGTCCATAAGCAATGTATGTTCTGTGACATTTATATGAACTTAAAAGCAGCTAAAACTAATTCACTTTTTTCTTTGTTATATTATTTTCAGTGTAATTACTCAAATCACATTTTCTGTTATCTCTTTCTAACCTGTCTACAAATGTGGGACCAGTCTCTAGCATAAAGGACAATTACAATATGGCTGTCCTTGTAACTTTAGAATTTGTTAACTTTGAAGTTTGTTTAAATAATAGTTTATTATGTGTGATGAGTGACCAGCCACCCATTTTTTGATTGTATCCAACAACTTTGTACTTATTTTATGGATAAATTTGTTTTGCAATAAATTAGTGAAAAATATTATTTTTGAGTGTTTATTGTCGTTGCATGTTTTAAGTAACTTGTTTGAACCAACACATTGCCATGATGTCATGCTTGCAGTAAATTATTCTAGTCAGGTACACAATTACACTGGGGTTAAAGGAAGTGTACAATTCATTTTGAAGGATTGTGTAGCTTTTAAATGTGAAACTAACATCAAACTACTTGATATAGTAAAGATAATCACTTAGCATATCAAGACATGAAGATGTCAATAGTTTTAGTATCACAGTGTTTTGTATTTGAATTGATGGGACCAGTTATAATTTTTATTTTATTACTTTTAATAACCGCAAACCATTTGTATTGCCAGGTTTTACTAGCCATATGTACTGTCTGGTTTTACGAGTCATTTGTATTGCCAAGTTTGACAAGGTCACATCTGGCAGGAAACAAACCTATTATCTCTAACACATTCCCTACTGTGAGCCACAAAAGTTGACTCTAGTTACTGACACATTGAACCTTGGAGCCAGTTATTGCAACTTTTAATTTATTGACACCATTATTTCACTAAAACCTTATCTTTTTCTTATCTTAACCTCTTTTCTGACATCCTGTGCAAATTGTCAGAACAAAGTGTATTTTAGATAAAATTTCATTTTTCTCACTGATATTTCAAGTTTGTTTTTTAAATATAAAAATAGCTGCCCCACAGTGTGTCAAACCCCTTGTTAAGGAATATATTAAGTCACGAAGTCATCACAAAATAGATTCTCCTCACAAATTATTAATAATACCCCATTATGATCCTTATATCTAAGATGAGAGAGAATAATTGTCCTTAGAGATTAGTATCGACAAAAGGTGTACAGACGTGCATTGGAGAACAAGGCAACAACTAATATTATAAATAACAACTATAAAAGTATTTGATAAGTCATCGTACTTCCAGGAAAATGACCATGTAAGTAAGAGTTCTCCCCTTTTGTGGGGAATGTGGTGTTTGTAGTCAGATTATTGTGACCAGTGACACATTTAATGGGTGATATGGTCAGTATCACACCAGGCTACTTTTCCAGAATGAAATCTCAAGTACCCATTTTCAGAGGTTGGGTGAACACTGAAGTTGTGTTGGTAAAAAAAAAAATGTAGAAATATTGCTCGAAATATTGAGTTAATGAGTTATTAGCTGGTCATCATCATTGCACTCCAAATATGTCCATAGGTGCTCAGATCCCCTCCTCAGCAACTCTCACAGTGTCCAGCGACTGACTGCTCAAAACATTCTGGTCATTAATGAGACACTAGCCACACAGCTTCAAACCAAAGTGATGATGTGTTTGAGTGGATTTTACAGAAAAGAGCAGGAAGATTAAAGACCACATTGACTGTCATCTCAGTATCAAAAGTTTTTCTGCCGCAGATTTTTCTTCTTCTTTAGTCTCTAGTGTTGGTACTTCTAAGATGTTGCTTTCACTTGATGGTGCTCTCCCACTTTTAGCATTATCAGTCTGTTCTGCATCTATACCTTTTACCTTTCCTACAGGTTTAGGTTAGGAGCCACGATAGCTCATTGGTTAGTGAACTGGACTACAAAGGACAAGAGGTAGGGTTCGATCCCAACCGACGGCTTCCGGTTCACCCAGCCTTTAATGGGTACCAGATTTTTTTCTGGGAAAGTAAAGCGGCACGGCCGTAATGCCGACCACATTACACCAAAAATCATGTGCCAAAGGTCTGTAAAATTTATGGTCACTAACACCATATTCCCTATATGCCACTTGGCGTGACGGGGGTACTTTACTTTACTTTTTTACAAGTTTAGGTTAAGACATGGGAAATGATTCGACATCATTACAGCGATAAATACCATATTATGTTCTGCCACACAGCGAGTTCATCAGATAATTTCAACTGATCACATTCAGTATGAAACTCCTAAGTGATGGTTATACTCTTTGACACAATTGATATTTGGAATTATTCTCCATTTTGCCTGGTGACTGGTTGGGTCACAGAAGTTTTGTAAATGCTGGCTGTTGCTCACAGCACATGAAATGGGCTTGCTTGATTGGAGGAGAGTGCTTTGACAACACTACCACAGTTCCTGGAGTATGCCCTTCAACATGGCCTTCTGCCCACAATAATTCCCCTGTTCATCACCATGTGCCAAACCGGTTGGCTTTGGTGATCATGTCCCTCCACAATCCTCTATTCTCAGTGCATCGTTCGAATCCTATCATCGTTCTAATTCATTTTTAGTGATTCACTCAGAATTTCAACAGATTCAAAAATTTCACTTATTAACTCTTTCCGTACGATCCGCCGCATGGTGCGCCATTTCTATTTCGGTTGCGTACGTTCAGCCGCATAGCGTGCCACGCTAAATTTTATTAGTGTGAACGCCTTCAAACCATATTCGTTTTACATGTCTTGTATCATCGTGATATTGGTGAAATCTAATACCTTGTTCAATTATCTAAACATTCATATATAATATGTTATATGTTAGATAAATATAAATATGTACATTGATTCTTAAAACCATGAACAATTTTGTCTCTAAAATCTCTTCCGTTGCGTCGATAAAAAGCTTCCGTACGGAAAGAGTTAATGATGGAGCCTCAATAGCTGAGTGGTTAGTCTATGTTCTTCTGATCAGAGAGGTTCGGATTTAATTTCCAGAAGTAGCACATTTTTCATGGACTGAAAAGGTTCAGGGGTTCACCTAGCCCCCATAAAATGTTCTCCCCTGTAATATCTTGAGAGTAATCCTGGTTTTGTAGCACATTAATTATATTGATGGTTTTGTAATTTGCATAATCTACTGCACAAGAGCAGCAGGAATCGGCTCCCTCAATGAGATAGAGCTGCTTGCACAGAACAGAGACAAATGGTGAGATTTGATAAAATATCTTTAAAAGAATTGAAAACTGCTAGAACAAACATTCAGATAAGAGAAGGAGTATCTTGGTCTATGCCTTATGGGCCGGCTACGGCTTGAAAGGTCAATAGATAGATAGATAATCTACTACCCTTATTGATTTTGAGTGTTATGAATATTTATGCTGTCAGGTATGACCTTGATCAGACTACAAGAAGAACTGCATGTCCAGATAGATGGTATCAGCAACCTTAATCAGACTACAAGAATAACCGCATGTCCAGATAGATGGTATCAGCAACCTTAATCAGACTACAAGAATAACCGCATGTCCAGATAGATGGTATCAGCAACCTTAATCAGACTACAAGAATAACCGCATGTCCAGATAGATGGTATCAGTAACCTAATCAGACTACAAGAATAACCGCATGTCCAGATAGATGGTATCAGCAACCTTAATCAGACTACAAGAATAACCGCATATCCAGATAGATGGTATCAGTAACCTTAATCAGACTACAAGAATAACCGCATGTCCAGATAGATGGTATCAGTAACCTTAATCAGACTACAAGAATAACCGCATGTCCAGATAGATGGTATCAGTAACCTAATCAGACTACAAGAAGAACTGCATATCCAGAAAGATGTTGCCAGAAGCAAGAACTAAATGAGTGGTGTAAGATTATTGGTCAATCAACATAGAACCATCATTCTCAGTCACTCAGGCTGCGGGATTTGCTGAAGGCGAGATTCAAGCACTTAAGGATAAATTTCTTTGGTGTACAGTGATGATGATCTATTAACATTTAACTGTCAGATGTTTCATTATGTACCCTTTTTAAATAGCAATATTTGTAACTGTTGAAATTCTGATTGACTCTCAGAAAATGAGTTAAGCTTTCTGATATGTCCATCAATGATTGATGACCACATACAACACAATGCACAGCTAACTTTAGAGTAGGCCAGCGCGCAACCCTACTTGTGTGATGTGTTCAGGTTTGTGAGCAGGGGTGCTTGTGGGTAGGATTGTGCGCATCATATACAGCACATAAAAGATGAACCTTGAAGTCATGCTGGTGGGGTCACATGGGGGACTTCTCTAAAGTTAGCTTTGAGCACAATGTGAGAGGACTTTGTTGTTGTCCCACAAGGTGTGCTGATCACTGACAGCTTTGTTGGTCTGTGAACAAGGAACATTCGTATCTGTCCCAGCTTTAGTATACAATTATTGCTTTTTATTTCATCACCAGTATGTCCACTATGAGATTGACTACCCAAGTTTGAAACTTCCATCCTCTGACCTTATGAAAAAGGAGGCAACTCTTGGCAAACCTAACTCTGAGCTTTGTGATGATGGCAGTGTACAGATGTATCCACCACAAGTAGGTTCTTTTAGTTCATGGAGGAAATGGCTCAGTTACAAACTGTGTCTTGTGTGTGTTGTTCTCACAAATCTACCTGTTTGTCTTTTATCTTATCTACTTATTGGCTGTTATCTGACATGTATAGATTGCAGTGATCTAGCATATCATTGGACATTAACTTTAGTTGATGTATCATCCTTTCACACATCAGATAAGTCTATATATGCTCAGATCTCCTCTCCAGTATGTCCCCTGGTGTGTGGAGACTGACAACTCCACTTCTGTGCTGGTTTGCTATTTTTCTGTATCTCCTCCTTGCAAGACATGTGTTTCCCACTTTTTCCAGTTTTGATCTGATATCCGTGCAGCCTGGACGTATGAGTTATAAAATTCATGGTCATTGTTTGACTCATTAGCTTGTCTTGCCATACCTTCCTGGAGGCAATCAGAATATTAAACTTATAAGTCTAGAAAACCACTTTGATCAACAAATTTTATTCTTTTTCCTCTACATTCTGTTACCTGTACTCAACAGAATACAGAAACAAATTAGGTATATTCATTGTTTTTCTGATCTAACATTTTTTTTAGTGCCTCTTTTATCCCATAAAACTAGAAAATGTTGCCCAGTGCAAGATGTTGAAGCTCGTGTATTTACATTTGTGTTATTGTTAACAACCAGTACATGAGAGTGTACGCTGATATTGATTAAAGCTTTCAGTTAAATATAACATTGGTATCTCATTCAAGTTATACAAATAAAGTTCTGGCTGAAAAAAAATCCTTGGTGTTATCCATGACTTTGCCATCACCGTGAGATTGTTATGGTCCCACTTCAGCACTTTAATGTTGACCTTCTCTAAGCAATAAATTGTTAGAGAATTTATAATGTAAACAAGCTATTTTTTTTTTCTTACATTTATGTTCTTCTTTTAAAACATTTTTTTTCAATAAATGTGCAGTTAATAATTAATTTGATGTATTTTATGTTATAAGTTTTAATTTAAAAAATGAAATGGTTACAGAATTATGAATTAACTGACATGTTGCATCTAAAAATTAATATAATGAGCCATACAGGGTGGAATGATAAGTCAGGTTTTTATGAGCAAAGATTATCTGGCAAAGAAAGTCTAGAATTTCTCCCCTATGTGCTGTCTTCAACATGCAAGGACAATAGATAGATGCTCACATTTCAAAGTAAGCTATTTCTGTTGGTCCACAGTGGATCCAGTGTGACCTAAGATATTTCGACATGTCTACATTAGGCAAATGTGCCGTGGTCATGGCCGACCCACCTTGGGACATTCATATGGAGTTACCCTATGGTACTATGGGAGATAACGAAATGAGAAGACTGGACATCCCTGGGCTCCAAGATGATGGATTTATTTTTCTCTGGGTCACTGGAAGGTGAGTGTTTTAAGCCCATCTCTCAAGTGACTGTGTTTTCCCATGATTCGTTTACATTTTCTGCTTTCTTTTTCTTTGCAGTATCAAAAGAAAATAGCAAAGTAAGCTAAATTTAAATGTAGCTAAATCTCTGTAGTTGCTTGATGTATGACTCATCAAAATGTTTCATCAAAATTCATCATGAAAATTAGTACCAGATATTTTTTTCTGGGGAAAAACCCCGCCTGATACCGACCACAGTTCACAGAAAATGTTCTGATGTTCATTGAAAAAATATTAATGTATTCCTCATGCCACCATATTCCCCATATGCCTTTAAGGCATGAATGGAGCCCTTATGTACTTTTTGTAT
Organism: Megaustenia siamemsis; assembly: GCA_032433765.1. NCBI lineage: Eukaryota > Metazoa > Mollusca > Gastropoda > Stylommatophora > Ariophantidae > Megaustenia > Megaustenia siamemsis. The sequence continues at coordinate 56,586,556 of JAVIAB010000106.1, forward strand.
GGTGCATCCACCCTTCTCAAATATTTCAATGGTCTGTCTGGTGCAGGTTCCATGGATGTACAAACTTGTACAAAAAAAAAGACTTTTACATAATTGAAAAAAATAATTCATCTTTAAGGTACACATATGATTATATAAGTTCATATGGATTGTTTAGGTCTTGCCAAAGACACAGGAGAAATTCATGCAAAACCTCAAGAGAACCAATGACCTAAAAGATCCATGGGATCTCATATCGTGGAAACAAGGTGTGTAAAAACTCAGTATCCTGGTACCAGAGTTTCACATCACAAGAGACATTCAAGTAAAAACTTCAGAAGAACCAACAGAGGGCTCAATGAGTAATAGTTACCACTATCATTTTGAATAGCAATTGCTGTATAATATAACCTAGAAGAGTATTACAAAGCAGACCATTTTTGGAAACCCCAGGGGAAGAGACAAAGAGGAAGACCAAAATGTTCTTTGAGAAGACAGGTGGAAGCAGAGATGAAGATGATGGGAAATATGTGGAATGATCTTAAAAGAATGGCAAGAAACAGAATGGCTAGGAAACTGTTGAAGACCTATGCTTTACAGGGTGTTGAAAGGAAAAAGAAGAAGATAACCTTGGAGACTTAGTCTGAGTTTGAACTGGTTGAGCCTAGCCTTCAAAAGTAGATCAATCAAATTACTGCCAAAAATGTGAATATTTAATAAAAATTAAATGAAAGATAGAGTGTGATATTTTCTCTACTAGTCTGTAGCTATATTTTAAGTATTTACAATAAATGGAAATTATATATAGAACTTTACATTTTGAATGGAAGGCTCAGCTTTCCTTTTCAGCATTTACCTAAGTGGGCATTGGTACTCTGTGTCACTAGTTTATGGCAAGAAGTAATATCTGAACTATCTATCTATTGACCTTTCAAGCCGTAGCCTGCCCCTAGGGCATAGACCAAGATACTCCTCCTCTTATCTGAATTTTTATTCTAGCAGTTTTCAATTCTTTTAAAGATATTTTATCAAATCTCGCCATTTGTCTCTGTTCTGTACAAGCAGCTATATCTCACTGAGGGAGCCGATTGCTGCTGCTCTTGCCTCTCTCATCAATGTTCTCAGTGTCTCTCTGGGTCTTCCTCTTTTCCTCTTACCTGTTGTTTCCCACATGAGGGCTTGTTTTGCTATTCGGTTATTATCTCTTCTCATCACATGTCCAACATATGACCATCGTCTTTTCTTTATTACTGAAGATATTAGTGGTTGATTGGCGATTTCTCTAATTTCCTCGTTTGTTTTGAATTTGTTCCACGTTATACCAAGTATTTTCCTTAGACATTTATATTCGAATGCGTTCAATTTTGTTTCTATGTCTCTTGTTGTTTTCCAGCTTTCACACGCATACATAAGGGTTGATAGTACATTTGATTTGAATAGTCTAAGTTTTGTGTTTGTGCTGATGAGTTTTGATTTCCACAACTTTTCAAGGCTTCTGAAAGACATTGCTGCTTTAGCTATTCTGATTCTAATTTCTTTGCTTGTATCCCCTTCTCGGTCAATGTGACTTAATATCTGGACTACCCAGCACATTTGTCTTCTAAATGGGACTGTCAAGGGGAGTGACATAAAGATAGCGAGAAGCAGATGTCACAACATCTTAACCCCAGTTGCTGAGTGATATGGCCACAATACCATGCCCACTTGGAGCCTGATGCTTACACTTAGAGAAATTCTTCTTCTTCTTTCCTTCCTCATCTGCCTTTCAGCGTTGAGGGGAGATATAATTTGCGGTCTTTTGTTCTTCTGTTCGCCTCTTCTGCTGTTATGTTTCCTAGTGCTTCTAATATTCCATCGACCCATCTTTTTCGTGGTCAACCCATGGGTCTGGTGTTCTCACAATGTTTGTTGAAGGCTCGTTGTGTTGTGTTTTGTTCTTTCTGCCTTGTCACGTGGCCAAACCATTTTATCTGTTGTTTCCTTATATATTCTATGGCTGGGGCTATTCCTAGCTTTTTTTCTCAGTTCTTCATTTCTGATCTTATCTCTCAGACTGTTTCCTGTCATTCGTCTAACACATTTCATCTCTGTAGAGGTTATTTTTCTTATTGTTCTTGCATCTAGGGTCAAGGTCTGGCACTGGTAGCACAAGGTTGGGATGAAGATTGTATTGTATAGTGCTCGTTTTAGAGAAAGTGAAGTGCCATTATAAAGAATCTCCATATGATGATGATGTGGCTATTTGTAGAGAACTGGAACATGATTATTGTATTTCAGCCATGTTCTCCATGTGACTTGAAATAATATTGTGGTGATTACACTTTCATTTCTTGTTTTTTTATATTAACTCAATCGTATCAGCATAGCTTTCCATGATTATGAGATCCATTGTCAGTGATGAAAACTTGAAAACTGCAATATCAGCTAGAATAGTGCATACTAGAAGAGCCCTTGCAATAGTGCATACTAGAAGAGCCCTTGCAGTAGTGCATACTAGAAGAGCCCTTGCAGTAGTGCATACTAGAAGAGCCCTTGCAATAGTGCATACTAGAAGAGCCCTTGCAGTAGTGCATACTAGAAGAGCCCTTGCAATAGTGCATACTAGAAGAGCCCTTGCAGTAGTGCATACTAGAAGAGCCCTTGCAGTAGTGCATACTAGAAGAGCCCTTGCAGTAGTGCATACTAGAAGAGCCCTTGCAGTAGTGCATACTAGAAGAGCCCTTGCAGTAGTGCATACTAGAAGAGCCCTTGCAGTAGTGCATACTAGAAGAGCCCTTGCAATAGTGCATACTAGAAGAGCCCTTGCAGTAGTGCATACTAGAAGAGCCCTTGCAATAGTGCATACTAGAAGAGCCCTTGCAGTAGTGCATACTAGAAGAGCCCTTGCAGTAGTGCATACTAGAAGAGCCCTTGCAGTAGTGCATACTAGAAGAGCCCTTGCAATAGTGCATACTAGAAGAGCCCTTGCAGTAGTGCATACTAGAAGAGCCCTTGCAGTAGTGCATACTAGAAGAGCCCTTGCAGTAGTGCATACTAGAAGAGCCCTTGCAATAGTGCATACTAGAAGAGCCCTTGCAATAGTGCATACTAGAAGAGCCCTTGCAGTAGTGCATACTAGAAGAGCCCTTGCAGTAGTGCATACTAGAAGAGCCCTTGCAATAGTGCATACTAGAAGAGCCCTTGCAGTAGTGCATACTAGAAGAGCCCTTGCAGTAGTGCATACTAGAAGAGCCCTTGCAGTAGTGCATACTAGAAGAGCCCTTGCAATAGTGCATACTAGAAGAGCCCTTGCAATAGTGCATACTAGAAGAGCCCTTGCAATAGTGCATACTAGAAGAGCCCTTGCAGTAGTGCATACTAGAAGAGCCCTTGCAGTAGTGCGTACTAGAAGAGCCCTTGCAGTAGTGCGTACTAGAAGAGCCCTTGCAGTAGTGCATACTAGAAGAGCCCTTGCAGTAGTGCGTACTAGAAGAGCCCTTGCAGTAGTGCATACTAGAAGAGCCCTTGCAGTAGTGCATACTAGAAGAGCCCTTGCAGTAGTGCGTACTAGAAGAGCCCTTGCAGTAGTGCATACTAGAAGAGCCCTTGCAGTAGTGCATACTAGAAGAGCCCTTGCAGTAGTGCATACTAGAAGAGCCCTTGCAGTAGTGCGTACTAGAAGAGCCCTTGCAAGGCTAAAACATATTCTGAAAGATAAGAACAACGCTCTTGGTTCTTAGCTCAAAACTTAGCTAACGCACACCCTGGTTATATCAACTATTCTATATGCTTGTGAAACATAGACCCTTACAACAAAGCTACTGCAGACAATACAAACTATGGAGATGAAATGTCATCATAATTTTTTGAACATCTCATATTTAGGTAAAAAAAAAAAAGCTAGGAATAGCCCCTGCCATAGAATAGATAAGAAACAACAGATAAAATGGTTTGGCCACGTGACAAGGCAGAAAGATCAAAACACAACACAATGAGCCTTCAATAAATGTTGTGAGAACACCAGACCCAAGGGTCGACCAGGAAAAAGATGGATCGATGGAATATTAGAAGCACTAGGAAACATAACAGCAGCAGAGGCGAACAGAAGAGCAAAAGACCACAAATTATATCTCCCCTCGACGCTGAAAGGCAGATGAGGAAGGAAATAAGAAGAAGATACTTAGGTTATATCATGGATCATACAGTTCGTAAAAGGATATAACAAGCAATCAGAGCACATCATGCATGATTTCTTTACTATTGTGAAGAAACACAAAATGAACTGGTTTTGCCACATATCTTAATCACATGACCTAGCAAATATCATTCTTCAGGGATCTGTGAGGGAGGGAGAAGAAGGGATATACAGAGAAAGATATGGGGAGATAACATCTAAGAATGGACAGATCACAACTTTGTAGAGTTTCAAAGATTAATTAAGATAGAGATAATTGTAGAAGGTTGACAAAGTCTGTCAGTAGTGCCCCAACAACCCTCAGGTTGACAAAGTCTGTCAGCAGTGCTCCAACAACCCTCAGGTTGACAAAGTCTGTCAGTAGTGCTCCAATGACTCCCAGATTGACAAAGTCTGTCAATAGTGCTCCAATGACTCCCAGATTGACAAAGTCTGTCAGTAGTGATTGACAAAGTCTGTCAGTAGTGATTGACAAAGTCTGTCAGTAGTGCTCCAATGACTCCCAGGTTGACAAAGTCTGTTAGTAGTGCTCCCAGGTCGACAAAGTCTGTCAGTAGTGCCCCAACAACACTCAGGTTGACAAAGTCTGTCAGCAGTGCTCCAACAACTCTCAGGTTGACAAAGTCTGTCAGCAGTGCTCCAACAACTCTCAGGTTGACAAAGTCTGTCAGTAGTGCCCCAACAATGCTCCGGTTGACAAAGTCTGTCAGCAGTGCTCCAACAACCCTCAGGTTGACAAAGTCTGTAAGCAGTGCTCCAACAACCCTCAGGTTGACGAAGTCTGTCAGCAGTGCTCCAACAACCCCAGGGTTATATGATGAAGAAGTAATACTTTTTCCTGTTAACTTCATTTTCAACATTTCAGACAACTCTTCCTTTAATCTAACCTATTTTCTTTTTTTTTCAACTTATTTTCCTGATCAGTGTTTTACACAGAGAGATGAGTTACCCCGATGCATCTAGGAGAATGTCCCATATATTAATTGTTCCTGTTTATTGTATGTGACCAGATTTATCTTCTTAGATCTCTATTTATTTCATATGTTTACAAGATATGTTCTGGAGTCTGACCACCAACTTGGCACGGATACTGTTGGGGCTGGGTCACTGATTGTGTGATTTGTTTTAATTATACGCAAAAATTATACATACACAAATTTGAACTTGATGGCAATAGATAGTTTACATTTTAAAGACGATTCTGTCTGAACTAATGCTTGCTTGTTTGCGTTTGCCCGATGACTAAAGGAATGCACCTCTTCATCATCCGCCCTTAAAGACATTAAGTGGGCATGTCTGCGTTGTGTTATGGTTTGCAGTATAACTGTGATGTTTGTGATTTCACATTCGACTTCATCATGATATTTGTGAGTACCAGGTTGTCATCCCTCTTCGATCCCTACTCAATTGCCCGACAGGTTAGTCTGTTACTAGAGGCACCACAGAGAGGTGGAGTAGGGTCTGGATGGTTTTGGTTCACCAAACCTGGTGCAAGCCATCAGCTGTGGGTCATTGACAACTTCCAGCTCTGCTGCTGGGAGGCACCTTTGTCTCCTGTCTGAACAAATAAATTGATTCTTGAGGTAAAAAGTTAAGACATAATTTTGATTGAATTATTTAATTGATTTCATCCCTTGTTTTGTAGCAGGCTGTAACCTCAAATGTTGTGTTTATATCTTCACCTCTAGGGCTATGGAATTGGGTCGTGAGTGCCTGGAGCTTTGGGGTAAGGAAATGATAAAGACATATTTACTGTTATTGTGTGAGTGCCTGGAGCTTATGGGAGTAAGCTAATGATAAAGACATATTTACTGTTATTGTGTAAATGCCTGGAGCTTATGGGGGTAAGGTAATGATAAAGACATATTTACTGTTATTGTGTAAATGCCTGGAGCTTATGGAGGTAAGGTAATGATAAAGACATATTTACTGTTATTGTGTGAGTGCCTGGAGCTTATGGGAGTAAGCTAATGATAAAGACATATTCATTGTTATTGTGTGAGTGCCTGGAGCTTATGGGGGTAAGGAAATGATAAAGACATATTTACTGTTATTGTGTGAGTGCCTGGAGCTTATGGGAGTAAGGTAGTGATAAAGACATATTTACTGTTATTGTGTGAGTGCCTGGAGCTTATGGGGGTAAGGTAATGATAAAGACATATTTACTGTTATTGTGTGAGTGCCTGGAGCTTATGGGGGTAAGGTAATGATAAAGACATATTTACTGTTATTGTGTTAGTGCCTGGAGCTTATGGGGGTAAGGTAATGATAAAGACATATTTACTGTTATTGTGTAAATGCCTGGAGCTTATGGAGGTAAGGTAATGATAAAGACATATTTACTGTTATTGTGTGAGTGCCTGGAGCTTATGGGAGTAAGGTAATGATAAAGACATATTCATTGTTATTGTGTGAGTGCCTGGAGCTTATGGGGGTAAGGAAATGATAAAGACATATTTACTGTTATTGTGTGAGTGCCTGGAGCTTATGGGAGTAAGGTAGTGATAAAGACATATTTACTGTTATTGTGTGAGTGCCTGGAGCTTATGGGGGTAAGGTAATGATAAAGACATATTTACTGTTATTGTGTGAGTGCCTGGAGCTTATGGGGGTATGATGATGATAAAGACATATTCATTGTTATTGTGTAAATGCCTGGAGCTTATGGAGGTAAGGTAATGATAAAGACGTATTCATTGTTATTGTGTGAGTGCCTAGAGCTTATGGGAGTAGGGTAATGATAAAAACATATTCATTGTTATTGTGTGAGTGCCTGGAGCTTTGGGAGTAAGGTAATGATACAGACATATTCATTGTTATTGTGTGTTTTTTTTTTTATGATTGAAGCAGTGATGGTTACATACTTAGTACACTTGCATACTGAACAGAGAGTTGGAGATTGACTCACAGCCGCAGCTAGTGTTTTCACCACAGTCAATATTATTGATTTATTGTTCATAAAACTTCAGAAAATAGGTACCAGAGACCTTGTATGGTAAGTTTTAGTCATCATCATCAAGTACCGTGCCTGCTGGCTTAGGTGATCATGTCTTTCCACAAACTTTGATCTCGACAGTTATTTATCATTTCTGTTATCTACCTTCTGCCAAGCCATTCTCTTAAGCTGTCTGATATATTTTCTCTTTGCTTCCCTATATATCTTCATCCCTCAATTTTCCCAGTTGTTACAATATATAAGAGATGCGCGTGGCCGTGCGGCTAAAACCACTGTTCAGCTGGCTGAAAAGCTGATGTACGGTGTTCGAAGTCCGCGGTAGACAGAAGGGATTTTTTCTATCTGGGGTGAAATAAAAATCCTGAGTCTCACACATCATGGCAACTGCTTGACCAAGCGGCCTTTATCCCTCTGGTTCTATCGTTACGCCCCGACATACACCAGCAATGGTACTATGTGTCGTAAAGATAGAGATAGATAGTTACAATATATTCCAGCTGTTCCCTTCTCATTACGTGGCCAAAAAATGATGATTGTTTCTTCATAACATTGGAAATTAGCTCTCTTTTTGCTTTGGCCGCTTTCAGAACCTTTTCATTGCTTTTCTTAGCTGTCCATGGTGTTCTCAACATTCTTCTGTAAAACCATTTTTCTACAGCCTCCAGTGATTTTCTTGTTTGTTGTCTCCTGTTGTCCATGATTCACATCCATATGTTAAGACTTGCTCTACATAATACATATGAACTCTTTTTATTGTCAAAAATGGATTGCACAGTATTTTCCTCATATTTTGGAAAGCTGCTTTTGCCTGAGCTATTCTGCATCTCACTTCTGTTGTACATCTACCATCTGAGGTTAACGATGTTCCCAGGTATTTAAATTCATTTTACTTTGTTGTTACCATTACTTCTGTCTTTTTGCTTTAAGTTTGAGTTGCCTCGTGTAATACTGGCTGGCTACCTACCTACCTACTATCAGTCTGTCTATTGCCCTTTTGAGTCGAATATGGCACATAAGGAGGAAATTCTAAACTTATGTCCAGGTTCTCATATGAAGGCTTGACCTGAGATTCTTATACTGTATCCTCTCACCACATGGTCAACACATGACCACCCTCTTCTCTTGAACACATGTTAACTTTGGATGCCTGGTCATTTCTCCTAAGTGCAGATCACTTGTAACATCATGTAATACATGAAACATTAAATAGGATAGTTGTCTTGTTGGGTTATCATTTCATACTATTTTAACATATATTATTAATCATCATCAAGTGCCTTCAACGCATCGAGGGTTGGCCACCATGGAGTGCCATTCTGCACTGTCTCTTGCTTTGATAGTGCAGGTTGTCATAGTACATCTTGTGATGTTACTCATCCATGTTAGTTGTAGTCTGCCTCTTTAACCTTGTATTTTCCCTTCCAAGATTACTTTTAGTAGGCTGCGTGTCTTTTAACATGCTCCAAAAATATAATTTGTCTTGTTTGAATTGTTTTTAGTAGTTCTCTTTTCATTTTTAGTTTTTTTAAGACTTCATGATTTTTTTTCTTTTCTTTCCACCCAATTTTTCAAAGGCTTCGGTTTTTTTCTTCTGTTTTCTTGTCTAAAATCGTTTTCCTTAAACTTGATGTTTGAAATTAATTTATTCAGGTAATGAAAGTTATTAGCAACAGTTTTCGTGAACTAGGAGTGTAAATAGATGGACAAATCACTTCTTATATCTTTTATAAACTTTAGGTACAAAAGAGTGGATGAGATTATCTGGGTCAAGACAAATCAGCTCCAGAGAATCATCAGAACAGGCAGAACTGGTCACTGGATTAACCATGGCAAGGAGCATTGTTTGGTAATATGTCAATATATGTGTTATGATGTGTAATGACTTATATGTAATAACATCATAGAAGCTGTTATATGAATACAGAACATTTTATTGAAACATGAAGTATAATGCCAGATAATACTAAGATGGCTTGCACTTGTGAATATAAATATTTTAAATAACAGATAACAGGTATTAGGTGGAAAAGGGGCACTTTTCGATTGAGATCGATGTCGATCCAGAGTAAGTAAAAGTAAAGTAAAGTACCCCCTTCACGACAAGTGGCGTATAGGGAATATGGTGTTAGTGACCACCAGCACATGATTTACAGACCTTCAGCACATGATTTTTGGGGTAATGTGGTCGGTATTACGCCCGTGCCTCTTTACGTTCCCAGAAAAAATTCTGGTACCCATTAAAGGCTGGGTAAACCAGAAGCCATCGTTTGGGATCGAACCCTACCTCTTGTCCTTTGTAGTCCAGTTCACTAACCACTGAGCTATCGTGGCTCCCAGATGTCGATCCAGAGTGCTTAGTGGTAAAAGCAGATGTATCAAGAATCAACACCGTACAGGAACAATCAGTCTGTGTACACTTTGAGAAATGCTGGGATGAGCATTTGAGCCGGTGTGGGGATTCCCTGACTGCAATGAGACTGATTCCATAAATAGAATAGAACAACTATTAGGAATTTTCTGCATATTAGGACATATTAGAGCTTATTAGGACTTACTTTGACATTTTTAAATAAAGATTAATGAGACATGTCTTATCATTAAAGCAAAGCCGACAATGTGAACATGTTCAGAACTAAATCAGACTGTGAAGGAGGGCATCTTTGATAATTAGAAACAGAGGCAACACTGTTCTTTTCTACCTACAAGTCTGGAGATCAAAAGATTATGTAACTTCGTCGTATCAGTATGGGTAGGCACCTTTAAAAAGTGCAGACAGGCGCGGTAATATCCTGGTAGTTTGATCACAGACACACTAACTAATCTTTATTATTAATTTGACACGAGTAACAATTGATAATCATAATTAACTGTAGTTACTTAATCATAAAATATATGTCATTGTAATTGAACATCTGGATAATTGAGTTTCTGCTGTATTTAACTGTTTTGAAGAATATATTAGCTTTCTCTTTCTCCTCCTGAATGAATGATAATTACAATATATTATTTATGTATTTTATTCTTTCTTTTAACATTCATTCTTGGATATCTGTTTTAAGTATTTCTGTTGTTCCTAAGATCTTGACACAACTCAAGATAAACACAAATGTATTATCTCACCCTTCTTATTTTCATTTTGGATCTTGAGACAACTAAATTTAAGCAAGGATGTATTCTATCACTTGTCTTTTTTTAACTTTGGATTGATTGAACATGAGAAATGTTGCAAAGTCTAATAAAAAGATTTAGCCAAATTAGCCTTCATGAGCTAATTCACATTTGTTATCTTTCAACAGGTTGGCGTCAAGGGCAACCCCAAGGGTGTCAACAAAGGAATGGACTGTGATGTCATTGTAGCTGAGGTGAAAGCATGTCCGTCTGAAATATCTCTTTGAGATTTATTCTTTTGTTTACCATTCTTCTATCATCCAGAAAATTATGTTTTCTTAGAACTGCACTCATCATTGCACTCCTGACACACCCATAGGTGCTCTGATCTTCTCATGGCCTTGAAATATTGAGAACCTCCGATGAGAACCCTAACCTACATGCACAAACTTTGTTGCATGGTCTGAGATCCTGGTGCATCAAGTATCAGCTCTAATAGCATCAGTGAACTTTCTGGCTAACTTCAGGTCATCCAAATAATCATCATTTCAAAGTATCAATATTTCAGTCAACCTTATCTTCTCTGTTTTTCCAATAAGAACTGCACTGTCTAAAGTTATGGAGGTTGCTTACAGTGTCAGTTTCAGCATTACCTATTACCATCCTACAGGCTATGCTCATACTTCCACCACTATGTCTTATAGCCTTTATTAATAGTAATACCAATACTTTCACCATTAACATCTTATATAATAATTATGATACTTTACCACTAACACTTTTATGTTAGTTAGTATCCCAGTACCTCATCATCATCATTGAGTGCCGTCTCCGCATTGAAGGTTGGCTACCATGGAGTGCCATTCGGCTTAGTTTCTTGCATTGATAGTGCAGGTCATCATAGGCTGAGTTGTCCATCTTTTGATGTTACTCGTCTATGTTAATCTTGGTCTGCCTCTTTTACCTTGTATTTTCACTTCCAAGATTACTTTTAGTAGGCTGCTGTGTCTTTTAACATGCCCCAAAATTCTTGTTTGTCTTTGGTACCTGTCTATCTATTGACCTTTCGAGCCGTAGCTGGCCCATAGGGCATAGACCAAGATACTCCTTCTCTTATCTGAATTTTTGTTCTAGCAGTTTTCAATTCTTTTAAAGATATTTTATCAAATCTCGCCATTTGTCTCTGTTCTGTGCAAGTAGCTCTATCTCATTGAGGGAGCCAAATCCTGCTGCTTTTGCCTCTCTCATCAATGTTCTTCTGAGTGTCTCTCTGGGTCTTCCTATTTTCCTCTTACCTGTTGTTTCCCATATGAGGGCTTGCTTTGCTATTCGGTTATTGTCTCTTCTCATCACATGTCCAACATATGACCATCGTCTTTTCTTTATTACTGAAGATATTAGTGGTTGATTGGCGATTTCTCTAATTTCCTCGTTTGTTTTGAATTCGTTCCACTCTATACCAATTATTTTCCTTAGACATTTATTTTCGAATGCGTTCAACTTTGTTTCTATATCTCTTGTTGTTTTCCAGCTTTCACGCGCATATGTAAGGAACTACCTTGGTACCAAAAATACCATATCTTAACATTTATTAATCATTCTATTGCTACTTCCATCACTCACTCATCCATGTTCGCCTAACTCAATGCTTTCAACACTATTCAAAAAAAAAACGTACAGATTGTAACAAATAAATTGTGGACACTAATGCCATATTCTCTATGTGGCCACACTTAAGATGTGGTTCAATTATTTCTTGTCTTAAGACTACTCATCTATTACTAATTCAGCCACCCACACAGATTTGTTCAAGTGACTCCTTCACACTCAAGTGACTCCTTCACACTCAAGTGATTCCTTCACACTCTGCATCATCCTGGTTTTCCTTTACTAAATAAGGGAGGTCCAAAAACTGTTGTCATTTTGAATGACTCCTCTATTGCATGATAAACAATAAACTCAGTGGCAGCACCAAGTCTTAGGGAACAGCTTTAGCTGGCTAGACTACCCAGGACAAATTAAGGAAGGAAGTTCTACCCCCCACTCCCCTCCCCCTTTTTCTCTATAGTACACCCAGTGGCAGAAGATTCTCTCAGTTGACAACGGTCTTAGTGGTCAGAGTTTGAACAGCCTGATAATGGGCTCATGGCACAACAGGGACCTAATGTGTTAAGTGGCCAGAACCAACCAAAAAGCAATGACAAACTAGTAATTGCAGACTGCTGGGAAATCATGACAACCAAAAAGATATAACAATAATGAAAGGCATAGTTCCAGGACTATGTATCAGGGGCAGATCAAGAAGTTGGTTTCAAGATATCAAAGAGATATTGAACATGACAACAGAAGAAGTGGGAGATCTGGCTAGAGAGAGATTCTTGTAGACTGACTATAGTGAATGTAATGTTCTGCAAAGGACATGTGACTTGATGATGATGATGATGAAATAATTCATGATCCCATATGGAAACTTCTCCAGTTTTAAAGGATAGGGATCCTTATTGTTGCTGTTTATTCTATGTTGCTATTTTATTGTTTTTTTTTTTGTTTTTGGTATGCTACTTGCAAGGAGAGACCTTTCATTAGTGACGTTGGTTATTGTTATGGTTAGTTGAAGGCCCTGGTATCACTACAAACAAATTAAAATCCATAATTGCTCAACTGCACGTGCTAGTGGAATCACTTGAATTGAAGGCTCCAAACAAAGAAATGCAGCTACAGTCCCCATCATAGCAGCTACAGCACAAGCCAAAAGACATAAGACCAAGTGGCACCAAAAGTGAATGTAGCTGAACTGTCCTTCATCATACAATATCAGCATTCATCATAAGAAATCAGAATATCAAAACACGATCCGGATGAAAAACAAAGCTCTCAGTGTGCACAAAGCACTAAACTCAGTAGCTCTGGCAGCAAGCCGAACTTAACAATGGAATATGAGGAAATTGCAACAAGGAACGCTTTTCAGACTGAGCCAGAATAGTTCTTGCTGCCTATCCACCATATTGACCGGAAGTTCTTGATTATGTTTGTATGTAGTTCTTTTAACATGAAAAATTGACAGTATATTCTTTTCTTTTTTTCTTCTGAAAAAATAAGTGATATAGGTTTCGTTAATCAATAAATAACTAGTGAAATCTCTCTTTATAATTTTTTTTCATATCATAATTTGGATACTTGTGTGGGTTTAGTTACTAAATCTTGGTTTCTGTATTCCAAGATGGCTGACGTGACAATAGTAATTAACATCTCCATAATTGTTCCTGAAAGGTTCGTGCAACAAGCCACAAACCCGATGAGATCTACGGAATTATTGAGAGGTTGTCACCTGGAACTAGGAAAGTGGAGCTGTTTGGACGTCCACATAATGTGCAACCTAACTGGTAAGGTCCAGTAGTCTTATTTAAAAAAAAAGAAAAACAAAGCTATATTTTGCAGCGTTTATCCCATTTTCTAACATCATCTGCTGAGAGTAAGAATGCCAGATGATCGAAAATAAAGTAGACATTTTATTACAAAAAGCAGGACATTTTATCTGAAATAGAAGTTTTTTCTCAATAAGGCATGACATTTTATCTGAAATAGAAGGTTTTTCACAAAAAGCAGGACATACTAATTTTTGACACTCTATATAACAAGATAAATGCATGGATGAACACAGACTTAAAAAACAGGACATATCCAGAGAAATCCTGGTGTGTAGTTAACCCTAGCGGAGAGGTTTCAGTAAGGACTGAAGAATAAAGCAGCAAGTGTAGCCACCTCATGATGTATAAGTCCAAGTTTTTATTTCATCTCCATTGTTTGACAAAGGGCAGAACTTTTACCATCCACACATATACCATCTAAATGGTAAGACCAAATTGTCTTTTATAAGTGGAGCTAATTAGCCTTCAGCACATTGAACAGCCTAAGTGGTAGATTTGAATATAGTCTTATCCAGTGCCTTTATCTTAAATAACAAATTACCGAAATTCTGTCCCCCCTTCTGGTAAAACATCATAATACACCAGTAAGTAAAAAGTAGTAAAGTACCCCCGTCACGCCAAGTGGCGGCGTATAGGGAATATGGTGTTAGTGACCATAAATTTTACAGACCTTCGGCACATGATTTTTGGGGTAATGTGGTCGGTATTACGCCCGTGCCACTTTACTTTCCCAGAAAAATAAATCCGGTACCCATTTAAGGCTGTGTGAATCCCGTGTGTTACCGGGGCTTCATTATGAGGGAAGTAAAGAATAGTGACACTGTGACCTTCCAGGCATGTCGTAAGAGGCGACTAAGGAGGTTGATCGATGGCTTGACAAGCTGTCATTGTAAAAAGTGTTGTTATGGAAACAGAGCCATAGATTTTAGAAGCAGTGATCTCCGCAATATGTGCCACTTTGGCACGCAAGGTTTCTGTTTTTGAGATTGTGATTCTGCCCTATGTGCCGTCTTCGGCTCGAAAGGAGAATAGATAGATAGATAGAACCCGGAAGCCATCGGTTGGGATCAAACCCTACCCCTTGTCCTTTGTAGTCCAGTTCACTAACCACTGAGCTATCGCGGCTATTACACCAGGCCTACTCACATTTGCGGAATGAACATTGTATTTATCGATTATATATATATATATATAAAATGTTTATAAAATGGAAATAAGAAACAGGCAATAAGTGAGTTATGTAAGATTAACCTTTTTTTGTTTGTATTACAAACTGCAACCACTGTCAATAAACATCAGAAGATATATGTGGCCATTTACATCTTCACAAACAGTTGGAAACAGGAAGATGCTGGTCTATAATAGTAACTTCTGATGCTGTTTTGTTGAGTAGTTTCTCTTGTCTGATCTTGCCACTATTGGAATGTCAGTCAGGCCCAGCAGCAGAGTGAACAGGGCAGTTTTATGTTGGAAGATCTCATGCTTTTTTTTCACCCGTGTCATTTTTCTTCCAACATTGACTTCATTTCATTCTGAAATCTTATCAAGCTACTTTTGATATTTCATTTCCATGTGCTACGATCATCTGCAAACTTTTCCCACTTTTTATTGCTAGTGAAGATTTCATTCAGTGATTCCTTACAGATATCTTTGAGTCTTAGTCTTGGTCTACCCACATGCTGCCTCTCACCTGTAAACTGCTACCCACATGCTGCCTCTCACCTGTAAACTGCTACCCACATGCTGCCTCTCACCTGTAAACTGCTACCCACATGCTGCCTCACCTGTAAACTGCTACACATGCTGCCTCACCTGTAAACTGCTACACACGTGCTGCCTCTCACCTGTAAACTGCTACCCACGTGCTGCCTCTCACCTGTAAACTGCTACCCACATGCTGCCTCTCACCTGTAAACTGCTACCCACATGCTGCCTCTCACCTGTAAACTGCTACCCACATGCTGCCTCTCACCTGTAAACTGCTACCCACATGCTGCCTCTCACCTGTAAACTGCTACCCACGTGCTGCCTCTCACCTGTAAACTGCTACCCACATGCTGCCTCTCACCTGTAAACTGCTACCCACTTGCTGCCTCTCACCTGTAAACTGCTACCCACGTGCTGCCTCTCACCTGTAAACTGCTACCCACGTGCTGCCTCTCACCTGTAAACTGCTACCCATGTGCTGCCTCTCACCTGCAAACTGCTACCCACATGCTGCCTCTCACCTGTAAACTGCTACCCACATGCTGCCTCTCACCTGTAAACTGCTACCCACATGCTGCCTCTCACCTGTAAACTGCTACCCACATGCTGCCTCTCACCTGTACACTGCTATCCACATGCTGCCTCTCACCTGTAAACTGCTACCCACGTGCTGCCTCTCACCTGTAAACACTGCTACCCACGTGCTGCCTCTCACCTGCAAACTGCTACCCACGTGCTGCCTCTCACCTGCAAATTGCTACCCACGTGCTGCCTCTCACCTGTAAACTGCTACCCACATGCTGCCTCTCACCTGTAAACTGCTACCAACATGCTGCCTCTCACCTATAAACTGCTATCCACATGCTGCCTCTCACCTGTAAACTGCTATCCACATGCTGCCTCTCACCTGTAAACTGCTACCTACTTGCTGCCTCTCACCTGTAAACTGCTACCCACATGCTGCCTCTCACCTGTAAACTGCTACCCACATGCTGCCTCTTACCAGTAAACTGCTACCCACATGCTGCCTCTCACCTGTAAACTGCTACCCACATGCTGCCTCTCACCTGTAAACTGCTACCCACATGCTGCCTCTCACCTGTAAACTGTCCATATGGTATTTTCCTTGGGATGCGGTTGTTGTCCATTTATGTCACAGCCACCTTCATCTACAACACCTGTCATTGGGTTTCATCATCGTCGAGTGCCGTCTCCGCAACTAAGGTTGGCTACCATGGAGTGCCATTCTATCATTGGTTTTAAGAACAATAAAATGATAGAAGATTCAGAATGTCTGTGCACACAACATGCTGCCATATTTCCAGTGTTGCAACAAAGGTACTGGAGCTAACAGCTGTCACAGATAATGTCAGCAATTTGTACTTAATTATGATATTGTAAAATTGTATTTTTAAAAAAAAAGAAGAATGATATCAAAAGAGGCTATGCAGAACCAAAGAAAGGGTCAATCATGGATTTCAAAAATATGTAAGATCTGCAATAACTATCAGTTCATCTTTCTTTTTTAGAGAGCAATGGTTGACACGGTTCACACACTACGTGCCATGTTTGGCCAAAAAAGGAACATGAAAAAATTAATATTTAATTACTCATTTTTGATTTAAAATATATTTTGTTGCAATATCTTTAAGACAGAGAATTCAATGTGTGAATACGTGTCTTAATTTTTATATTTATTAAGTTATGTCACATTTCTGTGATTGGAACTAAAGTATAATTTTTAGACTAAAAGTAACAGTTTTTAGAGTAATGTTTGGTAACTGTAATGTAATTTATTTATTATTGTAATATAATGGTTTAATAACAGTTGTGTTCAACATGTTTATTGACAATAATCCCATGTTTTTTTCTCAAATCTCTAGGATCACCCTGGGAAACCAGCTGGAAGGTGTCAGGTTGAAGGATCCAGACATCGTCAAATTGTTCAGGGAGAAATACCCAGATGGCAACTGCATGGTTCCACCTAAGGGCAGATAAAACAGACTAGCTTGTGGGTTGAAAGTTCTTCACACATTTTGGGAGACTGACCTCGAATAAAACTCTGAAAGTCAACTATCGTTATGCATCTCTTTTGTGTAATGTTTTCAACATTTGTTTGATAATACAAGTTCATTAGCAATTACAAAACAGATTTTAAAAAAAGAGAGAGTAAGAGATCAATATAGAGAAACATTAAACGGAACAACTGAGGTGAGAAAACAACAGCGGTTGAGAGGCTCACAAGTAGGTACGGTGAGAAGCAAAAACATTAGGATCTTGTGCGAAGTCTGACCTTTAATAGCAAAGATTGTTGGTTATAGAAAGTCTAGAATTTCTGGCTTTTGTGTCATTTTTTACTTTAAAGGCAATAGAATAGCTTAACAATTATATTTTTATCCAGAGTATCTCATGTAAACAAATTCATTCATGAAGTGATTCTGCACTCAGTCCAAAGTCGTTAAAAAAAAAAAAAAAAAAAAAAATGAGACAGCCAATCAGCTTGCAAAATAAGGGAGTATAAAATAATAAATAGAAGATTCAGTAACCTTTAAGAGTTGGAAGAAACTATAGTTCCAGTCTTAAGTGGATCATATATTTAGAAGCTTCAAACTGGAAAAAATGTGTATGGATTTGCTGTCCAGGTCACATAAGAGTTAGTGATAATGAAAGAGCTGAATAAAACAGTGAAGTTTTGAATCAGCTAACATGTTCTACAGGAGTGCCCCCAGTACACAGACCTGAGAAGCACAATGTGGACCACACCCACCTCCCTGGAAGAGAAACTATACGGGGCAACCGAATCACTTAAACAGACAGCTGCCTTCGTGAGAGAGTCTGGAATCCTACTCTGACTGTGTCATGATCGCAGAAGAAGGAGAATCAGCTAAAAATGACAAAAAGGAGCTACTTTACACATTTCAAACAAGAAATTAACATTTTTAGGACATGAAAAGACACAATACCTTACAGTACAAGGTAGATGAGTCAAACCAAGGCTAAAATGGACTGGTAACATGAAAAGATAGACAGGTGAGCAACAGATTAAAATGGTGCTCCATGGTGGCCAACCATATGAGGACAACAACTGACAATGATGAAATTTTTCATATGCCTTTATTTCTCCAAAGAAACTTCTTGACTAATCAGTAGGTAATGTTTCATTTTAAAAAGTAGTAATTTTGTTGAAATAAATATGTAGAGAAGGTGCACACTAAAACGGAAAAGAAAGAAGCAATAGACAACATTGTGTTATCTTGTTCATTTTTATTGTTCTTTTTGATCAACTCTGTAAAGACTGCACATTGCATTACAATTTACATACATACACTGGAACACAGATGTTCAAACAAACTCAGAGAAATCAATAAGTAATAACAGAAAACAATAGTTTTGAACCAGAATTCAAACTTGTATCCTTCAACACAGTGACAGCAACATGAGGTAAGTGTGCTATTGAAATCTGCCAACTACTACCCTCTGAAATAAAGTTACTTCCCTTGGCAGGTCATTCATAAACACATATTCCATGTTACTTTAAGATGTAACTGTTAGAGGTTTATCACTCCTTGATGTCGCTCCTCGACCGTTATGTATTTATTGTGTATCATGTGTTATGTATTTATTGTGTATCATGTGTTATGTGTTTATTGTGTATCATGCGTTATGTGAGATAGAGCTGCTTGCACAGAACAGAGACAAATGGCGAGATTTGATAAAATATCTTTAAAAGAATTTAAAACAACTAGAACAAAAATTCAGATAAGAAGGGGAGTATCTTGGTCTACACCCTGTGGGCTGGCTACGACTCG
Organism: Megaustenia siamemsis; assembly: GCA_032433765.1. Taxonomy (NCBI): domain Eukaryota; kingdom Metazoa; phylum Mollusca; class Gastropoda; order Stylommatophora; family Ariophantidae; genus Megaustenia; species Megaustenia siamemsis. The sequence goes on from JAVIAB010000106.1 coordinate 56,605,717, forward strand.
AAAGGTCAATAGATAGATAGATGTGTTATGTATTTATTGTGACCCTATGAGTTGGGTACTATTTCTGTAGTGGTGTAAACTCTCCTCAGAACATGTGTTCTGATATGACTTATTACTTCTCCATGGCTCATTTTTGTAGTCTCCCTCCAGTACTAGCAGACATCACTCCTGTACTGTCCTAAAGAAGCTGCTTAAGATTCTACTAAGAACCATTAAAATCCCATTCATCATTCTAATCTATCAAATCACTGAGAAGCACTGGTGAAGGAAACATGTGTACACTTATTGCTACTTTCAACATCAACATCATCTACATCAACATAACTATAGACAGCAGATAACTAAAACAAATAAAGGAATTTAATTACCTAGGAAGTCTGGTGACATTCAACAATTCACAAACAGCAAAAATAGACTCAAAATGCAACAAAGCTTGTCAAATCATTGGACAGCTATCACTACTATTATCCAACAAGGAAGTAACTGTAGGGTCAAAATGGGCACTTTACAATACAATCTTCATCCCAACGTTGTGCTACCAATGCCAGACCTGGACCCTTGAAGCAAACACATGAAAAATAACCTCTACAGAGATGAAATGTGTTAGACAAATGACAGGAAATAGCCTGAGAGACAAGATCAGAAATGAAGAACTGAGAAAAAAGCAAGGAATAACCCCCACCATAGAATATATAAAGAAACAACAGATAAAATGGTTTGGTCACATGACAAGGCAGAAAGATCAAAACTCAACACAACAAGCCTTCAACAAATGTGAGAACACCTGACCCATGGACCAACCACAAAAAGATGGACTGACAGAATATTAGAAGCACTAGGAAACATAACAGCAGCAGAGGCGAACAGAAGAGCAAAAGACGTGCAAATTATATCTCCCATCGATGCGGAAAGGCAAGTGAGGAAGGAAAGAAGAAGAATTGCTACTTTTAACTATATAACATTCAAAGTACATAATGCAAAACTCTCTCTCTTTCGGCAACACACAAATCAAGTGAAGCCTCTCATTCTTGTCAGTTTCACTGTCAAAGAGTTACACCTACACTGATCACTTGATTCCTTCAATCACTACTAATATTCTAATACAATAATTATACAGCTGCTTAAGTCGTTGTGGACTAGAATTAAACTGACACATGATAGTTTTATGTACAACTTCTAAACTACATGTCACATCGATGGGATGTTGTCTCAGAGTGAGCTCTTTGCTGGTCTGCTTTTTAAAATCTAATCTCGATCTCAATAATTCAACTAGTTCAGCCCTTTTGATTACCTCTCTGGCCCTAGCCAGGTACCTGTTCCATGTGATACTAATTTGCCATGCATCTCACTTCTGTCAAGGACCTAAACTGCTTATCGAGCATGGATACTACCCATATTAGTTACTGGACTACAAAGAACAAGAGTTAGGGTTCAATCCCAACCGATGGCTTCCAGGTTTACCCAGCCTTAAATGGGTACCGGATTTTTTTCTGGGAAAGTAAAGCGGCACAGGCATAATACTGACCATATTACCCCAAAAATCTTGTGCTGAAGATCTGTAAAATTTATGGTCACTAACACCATATTCCCTATACGCCACGTGGCGTGACAGGGCTCTTTACTTTTTTTTTTTTTTTTTAGCTCATCTTAATTCTACTCTCTCTTTATTAATCTATTTTGTCCCTAGACTTATATTAGTCTTCTTACATTTCCTTCCACTATTACAAAAATAGGCAACACTATATAAATTATAATCAAATTAGCACAAAAAGTGTTGTCAGCCTTAGTACACAAACCCTCTAGAAGAAGGAAAACTTTAACTCAAATCTTCACAACCTTGTAACTATACCTACATTTGTAGAGAAGGTTTTGGATGTAAACCAAGAGATCAAATCAGGAGCTGGAGTCCTTTAGGCAGTTGATCATTGCACTCAATGAAATCTTGGCAGCCTAATGACAAGCTGCATTGCACATCCACACGTTATATGGAGTGGGGGAGTGAGAACACCTGCTATTTTATCAACAGCAGTCCTCTATATAAGCCTGTCCTGGCAAAGTGTCCTATCATGGTCTCTGATATGAGGAAGAACATTTCAAGTGTTGCTATAATGCAAGTCCAACAAGACAAAGTGTCCTATCATGGTCTCTGATATGAGGAAGAACATTTCAAGTGTTGCTATAATACAAGTCCAACAAGACAAAGTGTCCTATCATGGTCTCTGATGTGAGGAAGAACATTTAAAGTGTTGCTATAATGCAAGTCCTACAAGATAATGTGGCCTATTATTACTATTACTATTAAGATCTACCTGCCCTATCAATACTCTCATCCTACATAATAAACCGTATTAAACCTAACCTGACTTCATATTTCTTAAAGTCTGACAAATCATCGGCCATCTCTTTTTTGTCAATGATATCATATCAGAGGTTTATTCTATATTTCTTGTCTAGCTCTGAAGTTTCTACAAGAGTCTCAATACAAGTTTGTTAGTTTAATTTGTTGAATTGAGACCTGAGTTATCACAATAGGAGATACACACAAGATTAGGAAGGTCTGATGTTTCCAAGAGTGATTGTATTAGTAAAAGGTCACCCATAATCCTATTTGCTTAAAAAAAATAAAGAGACTAGTCATAAAAGATGTTTGTAGTAAAAGACACATAATCCTATTTTCTTCAAGAAATAAAAAGACTAGCTCTAAAAATACAATACAACATATTGCTACTCATTATCGTATTTGTGATCTTTGCTATTCTACGTGTAAAGCAGCAAAAGTAGATCACTAAAGGAGAAAGCAAGGTTCATGTTGATGATTACAACACCAAAATGTCATATTTCAAGAAGGAGAAATTTTTTAAAAATATAAAAAATGGTATGATTAAAACTTTACATAATTGAATTCCACCATTTACATAAAGCTTTAACAATACATTTTTTTTTTCAATTTTCACTTTCACATTCAGCTTTGCTGTAGCTTCACATTTTAATGCATTTATTTACATTTCTTTGCCTTGACCCATTTCAAGAAGGACCCCAGATTTGTGCATTACAGATACCCACACAAAAATTATTCAAAATGTCAGCAACATTTAGTCTTTTGTAAGTCATGTTCTCCCTGGTTCACATGTATGCTGTTGCCAAGCCAAGAGTTTTCTAACTCATGAGAGGTTTTTTAAATGTCAGCAACATTTAGTCTTTTGTAAGTCATGTTCTCCCTGGTTCACATGTATGCTGTTGCCAAGCCAAGAGTTTTCTAACTCATGAGAGGTTTTTTTATGGAATTTGAGAAGACGCTGTGCAACTGTTGAAAGGACATCAGCAATACCTTGGCCTGTGTGAGAGAGAATAAGGGATAAGTTATTTAGCATGATCCTAATGGTTAACTGCTGAATAAAAGTCTGGAATATTTACATTTATTTCCTATATTGTGCACTTGTCAAATATCTGCTTCTCTTCTTTGTCTGCCCTTAAGAAGGTGTTAAGTGGCTGAAGATGTTTAGTGGCTGAAGATGTTAAGTGGCTGAAGTTGCTAAGTGGGTGAAGATGTTTAGTAGCTGAAGTTGCTAAGTGGGTGAAGATGTTAAGTGGCTGAAGATGTTAAGTGGCTGAAGTTGCTAAGTGGGTGAAGATGTTTAGTGGCTGAAGATGTTTAGTGGCTGAAGATGTTAAGTGGGTGAAGATGTTTAGTGGGTGAAGATGTTAAGTGGCTGAAGTTGCTAAGTGGGTGAAGATGTTAAGTGGCTGAAGATGTTAAGTGGCTGAAGTTGCTAAGTGGGTGAAGATGTTAAGTGGCTGAAGTTGCTAAGTGGGTGAAGATGTTTAGTGGCTGAAGATGTTAAGTGGGTGAAGATGTTTAGTGGGTGAAGATGTTTAGTAGCTGAAGATGTTTAAGTGGGTGAAGATGTTTAGTGGCTGAAGATGTTTAAGTGGGTGACAATGTTTAATGGCTGAAGATGTTTAGTGGCTGAAGATGTTTAGTAACTGAAGATGTTAAGTGGGTGATGATGTTTAGTAACTGAAGATGTTAAGCGTGTGAAGTTGTTTGGCAGCTGAAGATGTTTAGTAACTGAAGATAAGTAGGTGAAGATGTTTAGTAACTGAAGATGTTAAGTCAGTGAAGATGTTTAGTAACTGAAGGTTACTAAGTGGCTGAAGATGTGTTGTTCTATTGTTTACAAAAAATGTGATATCTCCACCATTCGGTCTATGACTTCAATGCAGCACATTTGGGTACTGGGTTGTCTTCCCTAATCGGTTATGTGCTTGACCAGACTTTAATAACATAAGTCAAAATATGCAAGTGGAGTAGCATCTAAATCAGCCATTATTGCTCATCCTAATGCAAGCAGTCAGCTATGAGTTGCTGATGACTTTCACTTCAGGTCCTGTTTTACATTTTGGCCACTATTTTAATTGAATAAAGTCTCCAGTGTGTTACCGGGGCCTCATTATGTGGGAAGTAAAGAATAGTGACACTGTGACCTTCCAGAGACGGGAACAGTTGGAATATATTGTGAAAATTGAGGGACGAAGAGATAGAGGAAAGCAAAGAGAAAAGACACCAAACAGCTTAAGAGAATGGCTTGGCAGAAGGTCAACAACAGAAATGATAAATAACTGTTGTGATCGAAAGTTGTGGAGAGACATGATCACCTGCGCCAGCAGGCTTGGTACTTGATGATGATGATGATGAAAGTGGCAAAGTTAAGGTTCCCTCCAAACTTTGATAGGCGTATGGGGAATATATGGTGTCAGTGACCATATTTTTCTATAACTATGATACATTTTTGGGTGATGTAAGTTGGTACTCGACCAGGCCACCTTTACTTCCCAGAAAAACCTCTGGTACCCATTTTTAGAGGCTGGATGAACCCTGGAGCCTTGTTGGTCCAAAAAAATAAAATAACCAGCCACTTCTGGTTTTTATTGAGTCGGCCTATATTATGAGTGAAAGTTACTGATATCATCATGTGCCATGCTGTCGGTGCAATCATCCTTAGATACCATACTTATTGGGCATCTAAAACCACTGTGGTTAGTGTGCTGATGTAGTTATAAAGAGAATGTGAGTTCAGTTCCAACTTGGTACTTTCCAGTTAACCCAAGTTGAATAAAGAATTTGTTCCTGGTTTGCTGAGATAGGAAAGGTATTAACAGTGAGGAGGAAACACAGGGTCTCTTTTTGTCCACCTCCATATACCACAGTTTTCTAAGGTCTTGTATGATAAAGTTTAATATTTCACTTCCCTATTTTTTTCCCATCTTTAGTGTTGAGAGTAAGTTCTTTTTTTTGTGTGTGAAAGAAATCATCAAACTGAAATGGACCATTATTGACTCATTGAAAACACAACCTACATAAGTGAATTTAAAATGTGTGAAAACAGATGTGTCAATTGATGAAATATAAATCAAGTTGAAGAGCATCGTGACAGTGCAGCTATGTAAACCTACAGGAGAGGTAAACTAATGACAAGACTAGGCTTCATGGACAAATAAGCTTTGTGACGGCTTTATTTTTGGGTCATGTTAAAAGACACAAGAGCCTAATAAAAGTAATATTTGAAATGAAAATACGAGGTAAAAGAGGCAGACCAAGATTAACATGGACGAGTACTTACTTAAATACTTAAAACATTAATTTAGGTACCTCATCATCATCATCATCATCACAAAGTACCGGGTCTAGTGGCGTAGGTGATCATGTCTCTCCACAACTTTCGATCTCGGCAGCTATTTATCATTTCTGTTGTTGACCTTCTGCCAACTCATTCTTTTAAGCTGTCTGTTATTTTTTCTCTTTGCTTCCCTCTATCTCTTCGTCCCTCAATTTTTCCAGTTGTTACAATATATTCCAGTTGTTCTCTTCTCATTACATGGCCAAAAGAATATGATTGTCTCTTCCTAACAATGGAAATTAGCTCTCTTTTTGCTTTGACCTCTCTCAGAACTTCTTCATTACTCTTCTTAGCTGTCCATGGTATTCTCAACATTCTTCTGTAAAACCACATTTCTACAGCCTCCAGTGATTTTCTTGCCTGTTGTCCTATTGTCCATGACTCGCATCCATATACTTAGGTACCTAAGCTTGTAAATTATCAATTTGTATCATATGGCGATGGAGCTGCAAAACAGTACGTTTACAATCATTATCATGTGCCATACCGGTTGACGTAGGCGATCATGTCCCTCCATAATCTTCTATCTACAGTGCATCGTATCAGTTCTGTTGTTGACTGTTTTCCATGCCATGACACCAAGCCATCCAGTATTTTCTCTCTTTGTCGTCCGCGATCTCTCTTTCCTTTTATTTTGCCAGTTGTAACCAAGTATTCCAACTTTCCTCTTCTCATGATATGCCCGAAAAATGGACTAATAATGACAAATCACAACCTTATATTTACGTTTACAATACAGTAAGTTAAAAATGTCAATATAGATTGTAGCCTACGATTTGTCGCAATGTAGCTAGCAGTTGTTTCTTCTATCAGAAATAACGAATTGTATGATCATCATACAAGTGGATATCAAAGTGGAAAGAATAGACATGGAGACTGTTCAGAACTACAACTACCTTGGACATACTATAACCAGTGGTGGAAAATGTACAACTGAAATAAACAAAAGAAAAGGAATGGTAAAAAGTAATTTTAATGTCATGAAGAACATACTAACATCAAAACAAGTAACATCAGGGCTAAAACTAATAATAGAATAGCAAAATGTTATGTCTTCTTAACATTCCTGTATGGTGCAGAAACATGGACATTAGACAAGAAAACAGAACAGAAAATTGAAGCCTTTGAAATGTGAATTTATAGAAGAATCGGATGGAAAAAAAAAGAAAACAAATGATGAAGTCTTGAAACAACTAAAAATGAAAAGAGAATTACTAAATATAATTCAAACCAGGCAAATGAGATTTTTGGGGCATGTTAAAAGACACAACAACCTACTAAAAGTAGTATTTGAAGGGAAAATACAAAGTAATAGAGGCAGAGGCAGACCAAGACTAACATGGACGAGTAACATCAAAAGATGGACAAATCAGCCTATGACAACCTGCACCATCAAAGCAAGGAATAGCGCTCCATGGTAGCCAACCAACGATGCGGAGACGGCGCTCAATGATGATAATGATCATGATAAGCCTACACTACTAACACTGAATGACTGTTGATAGAGACAGTACGTACACAACTCGCACGATACAGACTGTTCAGAATTATAATAATAATAATAATAATGATATATTAGATTAACACACGACACGTGATATTGTTTGTAAGCGCTAATTTTAATCCTGTAATTTTGAGTCAAAGTCACTCAAGTGAGTTGAGTCACGGCGTTCCTCGTACATAAGTAGAAGATCGAGGTTGAGTCATAATAAGATATGTTACATCAATATCACCTCATAATCATAGTCTCATGACAAGTGGCATGTCCGGGCTTGTCCGCTCAATTGTTACGTTGACTACTCGGACTCGATCAAAAAGTTTTACGTTAACTTCTTGCAAACTTAACATCATCATTGAGTGCCGTCTCCGCATCGACATTTGGCTACCATGGGGCACTATTCCGCTCTGTCTCTTGCTAAAGCAAAAATGGTGCAGGTTGTCATAGGCTGACTTGTCCATCTTTTGATGTTACTCATCCATGTTGGTCTTGGTCTGCCTCTGCTTCTTTTACCTTGTATTTTCTCTTCCAAGATTACTTTTAGTAGATTACTGCGTCTTTTAACATGGCCCCAAAATCTCATTTTTTTTTAGTTTGAATTGCGTTTACTAGTTCTCCTTTCATTTTTACTTGTTTGAAGTTGTATAGCATCGTTTGTTTTCTTTCTTTCTATCCAATTCTTCTATAAATCCACATTTCCAAGGTTTCGATTTTTTAAACTTATCTATCTACTGACCTTTCGAGCCGTAGCCGGCCCATAGGTTGTAGACCAAGATACTCCTCTTATCTAAATTTTTATTCTAGCAGTTTTCAATTCTTTTAAAGATATTTTATCAAATTTCGCCATTTGTCTCTGTTCTGTACAAGCAGCTCTATTTCATTGAGGGAGCAGATTCCTGCTGCCCTTGCCTCTCTCATCAATGTTCTTCTCAGTGTCTCTCTGGGTCGTCCTCTTTTCCTCTTACCTTCAGTTATTATCTCTTCTCATCACATGTCCAACATATGACCATTGTCTTTTCTTTAATACTGAAGATATTAGTGGTTGATTGGCGATTATAATTTACACTTATACTGCAGTTTTATTGGAGTACAGCTCATCACAATAAAAAAAAGGAAATGTCTGAATAGATTGTCTTTCAAAACAAGTGTTTGATTTCAAACATGGAATAATAACAAAACTGGGCCTAAAAAACGTAAATTAATAAATACAAATCAGTTTGATTTAAAATAAATGGTCATCATCATCATCGAGTGCCGTCTCCGCAATGAAGGTTGGCTACCATGGAGCGCCATTCTGCACTGTCTCTTGCTTTGATGATGCAGGTTGTCATAGGTTGATTTGCCCATCTTTTGATGTTACTTGTCCATGTTAGTCTTGGTCTGCCTCTGCCTCTTTTACCTTGTATTTTCCCCTCCAGTATTACTTTCAGTAGGCTGTTGTGTCTTTTAACATGGCCCAAAAATTGCATTTGTCTTGTTCTAATTGTGTTTAGTAGTCCTCTTTTCATTTGTAGTTGTGTTAAGACTTCATCGTTTGTTTTCTTTTCCTTCCATCCAATTCTACCTATTCTTCTATATATCCACATTTCAAAGGCTTCAATTCTCTGTTATGTTTTCTTGTCTAAAATAAATGGTACGTACCTGTCTTAGCTGAAGTCAAGAAGACCAATTCAAAGTTGTGAAATGAGGCAAAGTGCTCAACCGTTTCCTTGGATACAAGGCTTTCCATGTCAATTTTGTTACCAATTAAAAACCGCTTGGCTGTAAATAGAACATTAAATACTCTTTAAAGGACCATACTATTTATATATATGGAAGAGTAAAGTCAGTCACATACGATATTAACCCCAATCTTATTAAATGTAATAGTCTTACACTACAGACATTACAATTGTAGGAGTAACGAAGTTAGTATTATTTTGTTTTAATTCTGCTTATTCAGCTACCATTCTCCTACTCAAGTGTAGATAAGAGACAAATTGTCTTCAAAAACAAAATCATTCGATAGACTGGCAAACGTAACGTGTAGAGATGTGACACCAAGTTAACTACAAGAGAAGGAACACACCAAGACTACGTGTCAACCTACAGTATAGGTCATGTGTTCAGGATGAAAGAAAAACCTCCATGCCAAGGCTTCAATCAAGTGTACACCGTGTGCTAAAAGACAACAAGGAAGACCAACATAAATTATATATAACAATCAACAGAGAAGGCTTAACGGCACAAATGATGGTGAGGAAACAGACAAGGCTTAACGGCACAACTGATGGTGAGGAAACAGACAAGGCTTAACAACACAACTGATGGTGAGGAAACAGACAAGGCTTAACGGCACAACTGATGGTGAGGAAACAGACAAGGCTTAACAACACAACTGATGGTGAGGAAACAGACAAGGCTTAACGGCACAACTGATGGTGAGGAAACAAGACAAGGCTTAACGGCACAACTGATGGTGAGGAAACAGACAAGGCTTAACGGCACAACTGATGGTGAGGAAACAGACAAGGCTTAACGGCACAACTGATGGTGAGGAAACAGACAAGGCTTAACAACACAACTGATGGTGAGGAAACAAGACAAGGCTTAACAACACAACTGATGGTGAGGAAACAGACAAGGCTTAACAACACAACTGATGGTGAGGAAACAGACAAGGCTTAACAACACAACTGATGGTGTGGAAACAGACAAGGCTTAACGACACAACTGATGGTGAGGAAACAGACAAGGCTTAACAACACAACTGATGGTGAGGAAACAGACAAGGCTTAACGACACAACTGATGGTGAGGAAACAGACAAGGCTTAACGGCACAACTGATGGTGAGGAAACAGACAAGGCTTAACGACACAACTGATGATGAGGAAACAGACAAGACTTAGCGACACAACTGATGGTGAGGAAACAGACAAGACTTAACAACACAACTGATGGTGAGGAAACAGACAAGGCTTAACGACACAACTGATGATGAGGAAACAGAGAAGACGTAAAGACACAACTGATGATGAGGAAACAGAGAAGACGTAAAGACACAACTGATGATGAGGAAACAGAGAAGACGTAAAGACACAACTGATGATAAGGATGCGTCGACAACAAAGAAACTGATTCCCTGAAGAAAACAAGAACTAGCAGTGAATCATCAGTTATGGTTGGTTATGATTTCTGCCATCTTTGACTGGACAAGAACTATTTCTCATTTTAAAAAGTTATATCGGACGATAAAGAGAGATCGCGGACGACAAGGAGAGAAGATGACTAGATAGCGTGGTGTCGTGGCATGAAAAAGAGTCGACAACAGAATTGATACGATGCACTGTGGATAGAAGATAGAGATAGAAGGACATGATCGCCTTCGCCAACCGGTACGGCACATGATGATGGTGATGTGATCGGTTTACGTGCTGTAGAGAAAACAAATATGAAGATTCAGTTCAGAAAAGCTACTCTGCTTTCAGGTTAAAAATAAATTCAACAATTTCTAACGCGTCGCACAACCTTTATAGCTCGTTTCAAAACATATGCCCAACTTCAAAACGCTATTACTCTCTGACCGTTTGTTAAATACTTTTGAAATTTTCCAAATGTTATTAGAATGCAAAAGACCCTTTAAATGTATATTTAACAAATATCTTGCAGCTGCAGTTTTCTTAAAGCGGCGATATTTCTTTGATGTTTGTCAAAATTGTAAATTGTGAAGCCCTAAAGAATAGAAATTACCGTAGTTGCTGGTCTACGATTAATTTTCACTAGGTAAAGGCGTGGCCGTAATGGGGAAATAACTGGATAAAACAAAACACCAGGATAATTATTCTCTGCTTAGTTCGAGGACGGACGATAATATCAAGGTATACTTGTATGTCCAATTTTCATAGTTGTGTGGTCCTGAAAAGGACCGTTTGTTGAAATAATTTAAGGTAATATAGGGGCCAACATTGTGGGGGCTATATACTTTCATTCTGAATCAGACGAGTCTAAAAGATTAATAACTGTTTGGGGTTGAACATTCCACAAACCATCATTTTTCCAATATTCCTCTTCCTGTTTTAAGACGTGGTCTTCACATTTAGCCCAATAATCTTTGTCTATATTTAATAAAGCGAGATTAGCAAGAGTCTTTACATCGCATATTTTGAATGTTGTATTTTCATCTGCCACTTGTCCTTTTAATTTTGCCCAGATTAGTTCTATTGGATTTAAATGAGCATGGTAAGGTGGCAGCCTCAAACTTATATGACCGTGCTCTTGGATAATCTTATCTATTTGAAAAATCTTTGTCCTCTGTTTTTGCTTTACTAGAGATAGTAATTCAGGTTTTAAGTACATGTTATTAAATTGTATGTGCTCCTTTGTGAGCCATATCTTAATAGCATCTTTTGTACTGGATGACGTCGGGACTTTATCTTCGAGTGCAACAATGTTGTGGTACGCTGCATTGTCCATTATTAGGCAAGATGGTCGATCTAGTGATGGGAGAACAGAATTTTCAATCCAATGTCTAAATATGTGACCATTCATCTCAGAGTGATAATCCCGATTGTCTATGGATTTTGAAAGAAAAATGAGCTCTGCATTCTGTATTAGTCCATGTTGTCGACTACCTGCATGAGCAATTATCAAGCGATGTCCTTTGCTGCTAGGTATTAATCTCTTAATCTTTCCACCTGATGACTGCCATTCCCTTTGGTTAGTGTGGTGAGCATTGATCCATGTTTCATCCAAGTACACAATATCATAACCTTGCTTGCGCACCTCTTTTACTTCACGTAAGTACTTGCTTCTCATGATTACTATATGTGGCTTCTCGCAGATGATGTTTCGTCCATTGGAATACTTTCTGAATGTAAAGCCTGCAGCTCTCACATTCCTTCATAATGTAGACTTTGATATTTCAATACTGTTGTTCTTTTTCAGCGATACTTTTAATTTTCTTATTGTAACAGTTTCATTCATACCCAACATTTTGCGAATTTCACTTCTAATAAGTTCACTGTCGAAATTATCCAACATTTTTGCTCTTCCTTGTGATTTTGTATATTTTGAACATTGACGGTCACGTGCTTGAATCCGGCGATTAAATGACCGTTTAGATAAATCCAAAATGTGTCTTGTCCTATTCTCAGGGTTTTCTAAAGAATGAAATAATCTTCCTCGTTTAGCCTCTTTGCAAAAATAGTAATACATTTTTATTGCGAAGTTTTGTAAACTGCAGAATTTCATTGTAAGACTCATGATAAATGTTAGCGTTCCACGTCTACACCTATGAATGAACGGAAATGGAACACACAATGCCTCGTGTTTTCTACAAGTGTCTAATTGTGTCAGACAGCTCACGTTTAAAGCGTGCAAAATCGTAAATTTGAGCGTGTATAGATTTGTAATCGCTATTTTTAACTTAAATACTGTAAACACTAAGTTTTTACTACATCAATGGGTCGTTATAAATTTATATAAATCAAATAAGCAATAATAATAACCAAATGTTTGTTTTTAATGAAATTAATTCCCTGTTGGGTTCTAATCATTATAACTTTACAAGCAAATTTTGAAAAAAATACAAAAAGCGGTTTAAAAGATATTGATTTTAAAAGTTGGGAACGACTTATGAAACAAGCTATAGTCCACAGTGTCCCAGAGAGTTAAGTTACATAGACTTAATCTCGCCACTTATGCGTTCTTACTGTAATAACTTCATTCTTACTGCCCTGCATAAACTCATCGCAAAATCTCCTTCATTCCAAAAACTTACTAACATAATCTCCTTGATTCCATAAACTCATGGTCGTAGTTTAATTCATTCCATAAACTCTTAGTCATAGTCTAATTCATTTCATTTCATAAACTCATAGTCATCGTCTAATTTATTCCATAAACTTATGGTCATAGCCTACTTCATTCCACAAACTCCAAGTCTACTTCATTCCATAAACCCATAGTCTACTTCATTCCATAAACCCATAGTCTACTTCATTCCATAAACCCATAGTCTGCTTCATTCCATAAACCCATAGTCTGCTTCATTCCATAAACCCATAGTCTGCTTCATTCCATAAACCCATAGTCTGCTTCATTCCATAAAACCATAGTCTACTTCATTCCATAAACCCATAGTATACTTCATTCCATAAACCCATAGTCTGCTTCATTCCATAAACGCATAGTCTACTTCATTCCATAAACTCATAGTCTGCTTCATTCCATAAACTCATAGTCTACTTCATTCCATAAACTCATAGTCTGCTTCATTCCATAAACTCATAGTCTACTTCATTCCATGAACTCATAGTCTACTTCATTCCATAAACTCATAGTCTACTTCATTTCATAAACTCATAGTCTGCTTCATTCCATAAACCCATAGTCTGCTTCATTTCATAAACCCATAGTCTGCTTCATTCCATAAACCCATAGTCTGCTTCATTCCATAAACCCATAGTCTACTCCATTCCATAAACCCATAGTCTGCTTCATTCCATAAACCCATAGTCTGCTTCATTCCATAAACCCATAGTCTGCTTCATTCAATAAACTCATAGTCTGCTTCATTCCATAAACCCATAGTCTGCTTCATTTAATAAACTCATAGTCTGCTTCATTCCATAAACCCATAGTCTGCTTCATTCCATAAACCCATAGTCTGCTTCATTCCATAAAACCATAGTCTACTTCATTCCATAAACCCACTGTCTACTTCATTCCATAAACCCATAGTCTGCTTCATTCCATAAGCCCATAGTCTACTCCATTCCATAAACCCATAGTCTGCTTCATTCCATAAACCCACAGTCTACTTCATTCCATAAACCCATAGTCTGCGTCATTCCATAAGCCCATAGTCTACTCCATTCCATAAACCCATAGTCTGCTTCATTCCATAAACTCATAGTCTGCTTCATTCCATAAACCCATAGTCTGCTTCATTCCATAAACCCATAGTCTGCTTCATTCCATAAAACCATAGTCTGCTTCATTCCATAAACCCACAGTCTACTTCATTCCATAAACCCATAGTCTGCTTCATTCCATAAGCCCATAGTCTACTCCATTCCATAAACCCATAGTCTGCTTCATTCCATAAACCCATAGTCTACTTCATTCCATAAACCCATAGTCTGCTTCATTCTATAAACTCATAGTCTGCTTCATTCCATAAACCCATAGTCTGCTTCATTCCATAAACCCATAGTCTGCTTCATTCCATAAACCCATAGTCTACTTCATTCCATAAACCCATAGTCTACTTCATTCCATAAACCCATAGTCTACTCCATTCCATAAACCCATAGTCTGCTTCATTCCATAAACCCATAGTCTGCTTCATTCCATAAACCCATAGTCTGCTTCATTCCATAAACCCATAGTCTGCTTCATTCCATAAACCCATAGTCTGCTTCATTCCATAAACCCATAGTCTACTTCATTCCATAAAACCATAGTCTACTTCATTCCATAAACCCATAGTCTACTTCATTCCTTAAACCCAGAGTCTGCTTCATTCCATAAACTCATAGTCTACTCCATTCCATAAATCCATAGTCTGCTTCATTCCATAAACCCATAGTCTACTTCATTCCATAAACCCATAGTCTGCTTCATTCCATAAACTCATAGTCTGCTTCATTCCATAAACCCATAGTCTAATTCATTCCATAAACCCATAGTCTGCTTCATTCCATAAACCCATAGTCTGCTTCATTCCATAAACCCATAGTCTGCTTCATTCCATAAACCCATAGTCTGCTTCATTCCATAAACCCATAGTCTGCTTCATTCCATAAACCCATAGTCTGCTTCATTCCATAAACCCATAGTCTGCTTCATTCCATAAACCCATAGTCTGCTTCATTCCATCTAAAAACTATCTTTACGTCACATAGTACCATTTCTGGTGTATGACGGGGGGCAGCGATAGGACCAGAGAGATAAAGGCCGCTTGGTCAAGCAGTCGCCACGACGTGTAAGCCTCAGGATTTTTATTTCACCCCCGATAGAAAAAATCCTTTCTGTCTACCGGGGGCTTCGATTACCGAACGTCGGCTTTTCAGCCAGCGGAACAGTGGTTTTAGCCGCACGGCTACGCGCTTCTCTTCATTATATAAACCACCGTAATCTTCTTTTTCTTCTTTCCTTCCTCATCTGCGATTCAGCGTCGAGGGAAGATATAATTTGCGGTCTTTTGCTCTTCTTTTCGTCTCTGCTGCTGTTATGTTTCCTAATGCTTCTAATATTCCATCGACCCATCTTTTTCGTGGTCGACCCTTGGGTCTGGTGTTCTCACAACGTTTGTTGAAGGCTCGTTATGTTGTGTTTTGTTCTTTCTGCTTTGTCACGTGGTCAAACCATTTTATCTGTTTTTTTCCTTATATATTCTATGGCGGGGCTATTCCTAGCTTTTTTCTCAGTTCTTCATTTCTGATCTTATGTCTCAGACTGTTTCCTGTCATTCGTCTAACACATTTCACCGCTGTAGAGGTTATTTTTCTTATCGTTCTTGCATCTTGGGTCCAGGTCTGGCATTGGTAGCACAACGTTGGAATGAAGATTGTATTGTATAGTGCTCGTCTTGCCTCCAGAGTTATTTCCTTGTTGGACAATAGTGGTGATAACTGTCCAATGATTTGACACTCTTTGTTACATCTTGATCTATCTCTGCTGTTTGAGAATTATCGTTTGTCATTAGACTTCCTAGGTATTTGAATTCCTCTACTTGTTTTAGTTGTCTGCCTTCTATAGTTATGTTGATGTCCTGTTTATTTTTGGCGACATTCATGACTTCTGTCTTGTTGATGTTGATTTTCATGTTGTATTTTGTGCCTGAGATGTTGAGTTTGTTTAAGTGTTCTTGTAGGTATTCTATTGTTTCATGTATTAGTGACCGATCGTCTGCAAATAGAAGCTCGTTGATCTCCTCTGTCTCTGATGGGTTGGCTAGCTTGCATATATGGTCCTACACCGTAATAGTCTCCTTTATTCCATAAACTCATCGTCACATTCTCCTATATTCTATAAACACATCATTACATCCCCCTTTATTCAATAAAAACATCGTTACATCCCCCTTTATTCCATAAACACATCGTTACATGCACCTTTATTCCATGAACACATCGTTACATGCACCTTTATTCCATAAACACATCGTTACATGCACCTTTATTCTATAAACACATCGTTACATGCCCCTTTATTCCATAAACACATCGTTACATGCCCCTTTATTCTATAAACACATCGTTACATGCCCCTTTATTCTATAAACACATCGTTACATCCCCCTTTATTCTATAAACACATCGTTACATCCCCTTTTATTCTATAAACACATCGTTACATCCCCCTTTATTCTATAAAACACATCGTTACATCCCTCTTTTTCTATAAACACATCGTTACATGCCCCTTTATTCTATAAACACATCGTTACATCCCCCTTTATTCTATAAACACATCGTTACATCCCCCTTTATTCTATAAACGCATCGTTACATCCCCCTTTATTCTATAAACACATCGTTACCCTGACAGCTGAGTTCATGTGAGGAGCTGGAATCCTACTCTGATTGGGTCCTGATCGCAGAGAGAGAGAGAGAGAGAGAGAGAGAGACATGCCCCTTTATTCTATAAACACATCGTCACATTCTCCTTTATTCCATAAACTCATCGTCACATTCTCCTTTATTCCATAAACTCATCGTCACATTCTCCTTTCATTTCCCTTATCTCCCCACAGAAATCCGTTATAGCAAGTGATTCATGCACGCTTATCATCAATCTTCCGGTCTCTTTTACCAAACGTTACACATTTTTTTATTATTCCTGTCAACACGGCTTTGAGGCCCACCCAACCACTAATAATTGACACCAGAAACAGTCATTGGGGGAGGAGAACGTTCCCTTGCAATACCGACTACACCAAACAACCATTGCTTGGTGAGGCTCTAAGCGAAATGAAACTTTGACTACCCCCACGTCCACCATATTAAAAATGAACACAAGAAAGTATCACAATGCTTGAAAACATACTCTCCGTATGAATAAAAAAAATAGTAGTCTTATAGTAAATTCTAAACATTTTGTACCCTTCTCGGGTTATGTGCCCCTGAGATATTTAGCATACGGGTAAATCCGGCACTGTGTGACCCGTAAATGAAGCGGAGGACAATTATGAATATTAACCCTGTATTCCCAAGAAGTCATAAAGCATGACGGGTACCTTTTATTTCCATTTTGCTTCCCTATATTCCACAAGCGCCGCGATAGCTCAGTGGTTAGTGAACTGGACTACAAAGGACAATGGGTAGGGTTCGATCCCAACCGACGGCTTCCGGGTTCACCCAGCCTTTAATGGGTACCGGATTTTTTTCTGGGAAAGTAAAGCAGCACGGGCGTAATAAAGACCACATTACCCCAAAATTCATGTGCTAAAGGTCTGTAAAATATAGGGTCACTAACACCATATTTCTCTATACGCCAATTGGCGTGACGGGGGTACTTTACTTTTTTTTTTTTATATTCCACAAGCGCATGTCAGTAGACATTTTTAGCCAGCTTTCCTTCCAATATTTTTTGCAGCTAACCCTTGCCTTCCCGACTCTCCGCGTGCAGATATTTCTTTGGAGTGAACCTAAGTGTTGTATGAAAGCGTTCTGAGAACTAGCGCCTTCGTTTTAAATAATTACAGTACACCCTAAAAGCTAATACATCTAATGGAGCCAGAGACGCAGGATATCGTCTAAGTTCTAAAAATAAAATAAAGAAGTGGTACGGAAATAAAGTGCGTTTCAAAAAAAAGAATAATAAATATGAGAATTAAGTAAATAAGCAAAGATATGGCAAAGAAGAAAATGAACAAATATATGATAATGAAATAAATAAATAAATAAAAGAGAATTGATGAAATAAATAAATATGTTATATTGGTGTAAATAAACAAAGACGTAAGAACTAATTAAATAAATAAATATGTTGTATTGATGAAGCCGCAAGAGCTGATGAAATAAACATAGAGATGGGAGGGAGGCAAATGTTAACAAATAAGAAGGAAGTAAATAAACCCAAAATAACCTGTTGGAGCGTATTCTTTAGCATCCTGTTCCCACTTGGTGAGATAGAATAAAGTGGACGGCTCGTTCATGCTGAACACAAGTAGAACGGCTTGAGCGTTTCGGTAGAAGTTCCTGGTCAGCGTTCGAAACCTTTCCACTCCAGCAGTGTCCCACAGAGAGAGCTGAAACATGGAATACACTGACTTTAATAATTCAAGTCATGGGGAGGCTATGCATTGTTGAGTGCTGTGTAAGTCTGTGATGACCGTACTAAAGTGTTCATGCTGGGAAATCCATTTAAGATCTAGAAAGGAGACCAAGTGTCTTTAAAAATAAATGTCTTTGAAGATTCTTAAACATAAATTGGAGAGACTTTACAAAAAATAAAACTACGAAAATAAGAGTAGACACCAAATCGCAACAACTATCAAGTTAAATACAGAGAAGACACAGGAAGTAATATTTCATATGGGTGAATGGGTGAATGGAAGAATAAAGATACTCTCGCCAAGCCTTCACGAGGATACCGGCTCGCAAAAGAAAACATGGAAGACCACAAGAAACTATATGAAGAACAATTAACATAGGAGTCGCATTTATGGCCTTAAGAACACGGCAAGACCTAGCAGTGAATCATTAGCTACACTGAACACAACAAGAGCTAGCAGTGAATCATTAGCTACACTGAACACAACAAGACCTAGCAGTGAAACATTAGCTACATTGAACACAACAAGACCTAGCAGTGAATCATTAGCTACATTGAACACAACAAGACCTAGCAGTGAATCATTAGCTATATTGAACACAACAAGAGCTAGCAGTGAATCATTAGCTACATTGAACACAACAAGACCTAGCAGTGAATCATTAGCTACACTGAACACAACAAGACCTAGCAGTGAATCATTAGCTACATTGAACACAACAAGACCTAGCAGTGAATCATTAGCTACATTGAACACAACAAGAGCTAGCAGTGAATCATTAGCTACATTGAACACAACAAGAGCTAGCAGTGAATCATTAGCTACATTGAACACAACAAGAGCTAGCAGTGAATCATTAGCTACATTGAACACAACAAGACCTAGCAGTGAATCATTAGCTACACTGAACACAACAAGAGCTAGCAGTGAATCATTAGCTACACTGAACACAACAAGAGCTAGCAGTGAATCATTAGCTACATTGAACACAACAAGAGCTAGCAGTGAATCATTAGCTACATTGAACACAACAAGACCTAGCAGTGAATCATTAGCTACATTGAACACAACAAGACCTAGCAGTGAATCATTAGCTACACTGAACACAACAAGACCTAGCAGTGAATCATTAGCTACATTGAACACAACAAGACCTAGCAGTGAATCATTAGCTACATTGAACACAACAAGACCTAGCAGTGAATCATTAGCTACACTGAACACAACAAGAGCTAGCAGTGAATCATTAGCTACATTGAACACAACAAGAGCTAGCAGTGAATCATTAGCTACATTGAACACAACAAGACCTAGCAGTGAATCATTAGCTACATTGAACACAACAAGACCTAGCAGTGAATCATTAGCTACATTGAACACAACAAGACCTAGCAGTGAATCATTAGCTACATTGAACACAACAAGACCTAGCAGTGAATCATTAGCTACATTGAACACAACAAGACCTAGCAGTGAATCATTAGCTACACTGAACACAACAAGAGCTAGCAGTGAATCATTAGCTACACTGAACACAACAAGAGCTAGCAGTGAATCATTAGCTACACTGAACACAACAAGAGCTAGCAGTGAATCATTAGCTACACTGAACACAACAAGAGCTAGCAGTGAATCATTAGCTACACTGAACACAACAAGAGCTAGCAGTGAATCATTAGCTACACTGAACACAACAAGAGCTGGCAGTGAATCATTAGCTACATTGAACACAACAAGATCTAGCAGTGAATCATTAGCTACACTGAACACAACAACACCTAGCAGTGAATCATTAGCTACATTGAACACAACAAGAGCTAGCAGTGAATCATTAGCTACACTGAACACAACAAGAGCTAGCAGTGAATCATTAGCTACACTGAACACAACAAGATCTAGCAGTGATCATTAGCTACACTGAACACAACAACACCTAGCAGTGAATCATTAGCTACACTGAACACAACAAGAGCTAGCAGTGAATCATTAGCTACACTGAACACAACAAGATCTAGCAGTGAATCATTAGCTACACTGAACACAACAAGACCAAGAAGTGAATTTTAAGCTACACTGAACACAACAACACCAAGAAGTGAATTTTAAGCTACACTGAACACAACAACACCAAGAAGTGCATTTTAAGCTACACTGAACACAACAACACCTAGCAGTGAATCATTAGCTACATTGAACACAACAAGATCTAGCAGTGAATCATTAACCACATGGGGGGGGGGGGGGCGCACGCTATGAGTACTGTCCTTTGTACCGACTTTGGCCCTAGAGAAACTAACACAGTCACGGCGAAAGCACTCGCCACACATCCAAATGTATAAAATTAAAATTCTATTTAGATCAACGGGTGATTTCTCATACCGTCATCGCAATTCTAACAACCCTAATCTTACGGTTGATAAAATCAATCGACGAAAAGAATGAATTTACAGATGGCATATATTCTCTTCCCCCCCCCCCCCCCCCCACTTCGGATCTCACTACCCAGAGAGGATTAGTCGTCAGATCTCACTACCCAGAGAGGGCTATACGTCGGGTCTCACTACTACGAGAGGGCTAGACGTCGTATCCCACTACCAATTGAGGAGGGGGGTGGGGGGGGCTAGATGTCGGATCTCACTACCCAGAGAGTGCTAGACGTCGGGTCTTACTACCCAGAAAGGACTAGACGTCAGATCTCACTACCCAGAGAGAACTAGACGTCAGATCTCACTACCCAGAGAGGACTAGACGTCGGATCTCACTACCCAGAGAGTGCTAAACGTCGGATCTCACTACCCAGAGAGGACTACACGTCGGATC
The DNA here is from genome assembly GCA_032433765.1 of Megaustenia siamemsis. Lineage (NCBI taxonomy): Eukaryota > Metazoa > Mollusca > Gastropoda > Stylommatophora > Ariophantidae > Megaustenia > Megaustenia siamemsis. The sequence goes on from JAVIAB010000106.1 coordinate 56,626,977, forward strand.
TCACTACCCAGAGAATGCTAGACGTCGGATATTACTACCCAGATAGAGCTAGACGTCGGATCTCACTACCCAGAGAGGACTAGACGACGGATCTCCCAACCCAGAGAGGACTAGACGCCAGATCTCACTACCCAGAGAGGACTAGACGTCGGATCTCATTACCCAGAGAGTACTAGATGTCGGATCTCACTAGCCAGAGAGGACTAGACGTCGGATCTCACTACCCAGAGATGACTAGACGTCGGATCTCACTACCCAGAGAGGACTAGACGTCAGATCTCACTACCCAGAAAGGACTAGACGTCGGATCTCACTACCTAGAGAGGACTAGACGCCGGATCTCACTACCCAGAGAGGACTAGACGTCGGATCTCACTACCCAGAGAGGACTAGACGCCGGATCTCACTACCCAGAGAGGACTAGACGTCGGATCTCACTACCCAGAGAGGACTAGACGTCGGATCTCACTACCCAGAGCGGGCAAGACGTCGAATCTCACTACCCAGACAAGAGGGCAGAGTAAAGCCACGAAGAAACCACGGATTCCAAGTTAAAATTCCCCACCGCCTGAAGCGGGATTCGAACCCGTGACTTTCCTCCCAGAGGCCGCCGTCTGACCTCAAGACCACCCATTTTCCTCATTTTCTTTTATCTGATATCAGTAGCAAATAAGCTTGTTCGTCCTTTAATCTAAGTCAACAAGTTTTAAAATGCACACTTATATCTATTAGTACTAGAGACTGACACCTGCGGGTCTGACAGGAATGCAAAGGCAGAAATGTAACCAGTAACTTAATAACTAAAATGATATATCACGTACTAATTACGTTGCAGTATTTTACTACAGTCTTGTCTGTCAGTGATTGTTGTTAAGGAATAAAGCCACGTTTGTAATGGAATGTCTTTGTAATGTAGTGTCGTCATTGACAACAGTGACACGCCACTTCAAAATAGCGTGTTCAGAATCTCATTAACCTGTCAGTCACTGACGCAAGCCTGCACATTTGAATTGTGTCGGAAGTTAGACATAATTCCAGAGGGTTCGTGAGAGTAGTTGAACGAAAAATGGGGTCCACTCTACATGACAAATGGCAACCAAGATGGAGTTAACATCGCAAGAGTTAAAATAATTAGTATTAGATTTTAGGCTCAAATAAAAGTTTTAATAATAATTATAACACGATGCGATTCCTTCTATGTGTTTGTGTTTATCCCAGGTCGGGTGGGTCTGCTAACGAAGTAGGTTATGTTTATATTGGTAGCGGGAGAGTTGGAAAATAAAGACAGTATGTCCCAATGCAGTAGTCACTTAAAGCACAGACAATAATTGCTATTTTTTCCCTTATACAAAGTCCTAACCTGTGGTTTATATCGTGTATTCATTCAACATTTTTTCATCCATTCATTTTCATCTCGGGCGGAAAACGGCTTGTAGGGCAGAAGTCATAGTTCTACACGATTGGCAGTTTCCTGCTAGTTCTTGAAGGTCTGTGCTTTTTAGTCCCCCGGTTAAGCCTTCCCTTGTAATTGTTCCGCTAGCGATACTCTAGGTCTGCCTTGTTTGCTTTTACCACATAGTTTCCACATGAGTGCCTGATGTTGAAGTCTTTCTTCATTCATTCTCATCACATGACCAATGCATTTCCGACGTCTTGTTCACACTTAGACATTAAGACTGTAAAGACGTTTATGGCAATCGTACGATATTTAATGGGTGAGTAAAAGGGGCACCGATGGAGGAAGGGGTAAGGCATAGCAAGCTTGGGTTCATTTCATTATTAAGGCGTCTGTGGGAATACGGTGATAGTACCCATTACTTTTTGTCATTGACCAACGACACATTTTATGGCTAATGTCGTCAGTATCACACCAGGCCGCCTATATTTCCAATAAAAAAATATCTGGTACCCATTTTCAGAAGCTAAGTCTAGGGTACTGGGTGGTCCAGAGGTAAATCATGGGTCTCTGGATAGGAAGGTTCAGAGTTCCCATTCCCAGGCGGTTGGAATAGAAAAAAAAAAAAATCGAATCCGTGGTTTCATCGTGGCTTTACCCTCCCTCCCGATCTCTAGGTAGTGAGATCCGATGTTTAGCGATCTCTGGGTAGTGAGATCCGATGTTTAGCGATCTCTGGGTAGTGAGATCCGATGTTTAGCGCTCTTGGAAAACGACGAAAAACAGGTGATCCCGTGTGCGCTCGCGCACGTTAAAGAATCTATTGCAATTTAATGTCGAAACGAGTGGGTATAAAAATAGCCGCTGATCGGGCAAATAGAATGTTAAGCAAACCGATGTATGCATACACACATACATACACGCACGCACGCATGCATGCATACACACACACATACATACGTACATACATTAAAACGCATATATGCATATATACATACATACATACACGCACGCACTCACACACATATACACAGAGGCACAGGCACACACACACACATATGCATACATTATATACAGTGCAATGGCGATAGGAGCGCGACCTATCGGCCGGTCAGCTCTCCATTTTAAAGATGCTTGCTTGCGTGCCCCAGATAGAGAGAATGTAATAGAGCGCGCTGGTAAAGATGGCATGAACATCTGCTATATAGAGGAACCACAAACACGACAAGAAAAATAAAACAACGTCAACACGAAGACATAACAAATCACTAAGATCATCCTCAACACTACGCCACATCTGCTATATACGTGAACGGGACAGTCGTGTTAAAATAGGATTATTCATTGACAACAAAAGCCGTGTTCGCTCTTGAGTGAACTACATTGACACATCGAAATAGTCGCACACGCTTCATTTGTAGCACAGACACTCATGAAATAAGATAAGGAAACCCCTAATACATATGTCTGACCTACATCTCGGTATTATGTGTTTTCGTTCGCCAGCTTTGACCTCTGACGAAGTCCCTAGAGATTAGGAACTGAATTTTGCGTGTTAATCCATTTTTCCCTGGCAGCCGTGTACACATGGGTCCCTCGCCGCACAGGCAGATAACTCCGACTTCGGAGGTACTCATATTTTTTTCCGTCGATGAGTAATTGACGTTTCAAGCCGGGCCTCGCTGCTGAGACCAGGGGTGGTTGCCGCAGAGAGAAATCATAAATAAAAATCCCAACCGTTGTAGCCGGGATTTGAACCCACAACCTCTTTGTCTCGAAGCCGGCGTCTTGCCTTGAGACCAACCAGTCCCCCGGACATAATATGATAAGGAGAAGAGGGACAAGCCCGAAACGGAGCCTAATTCTTGGAAACTTGTCTCCAACCAGTCCCCCCACATCTCGGTATTATAATATGCAAATAACTACCGTTGTGGGAGCAAAGGTGCCTCACAGCAGCAGAGTTGGAAGTTGTTAGCGGCCGATAGCAGATTGCATGCGCCAGAATCGGTGAACTAGAATCATCCAGATCCTGCCCCACCTCTCTGTGGTGCCTTCAGAAACAGACTAACCTGTCTAGTCTGGCCAAACAAGTATCGAAGAGGGTTGACAATCTGGTACTCAAAAATGTCGTACTGAAGTCGGATGCATTGGGCCGAAAGGCGCAAATATCACAATTATACTCTAAACCAGTGGTGGCCAACTTGAGGTTGCCCGAGGGCCGGATTAAAGCCAAGGCCAAGACCGCGGGCCACACTTAAGAATATCGTCAAAAATGACAGTAGGGACCTATGCGATATAGTAATATATAAATAATGCTTGCACTTTGACTACATATTTGATTTGTAACAAATCCATTAATTATTCATTTTAAAATTACCTTTAATGTCTCAGTGCGACGATTGTGACTTGTCACAGCTTTCCACCAGAGATTTGAAGTCCACTTCCATTTTTGACGTGGCGATTCGGAGAGTATGGGACAATGTCGAATCGGTCATTCTGTTCCTGGTCTTAGATTTAATTAACTTCATGGAAGAGAATGTTGTCTCGCAGAGATATGTGCTGCCGAATATAGAGCACATCTTTAGTGCCCATTTTCTCAGACACGGGTAACGTTCATTTGGTAGCAATTTCCAGAAGTCAGCTCCTAATGCCTTTACAGTACTGAGGAAGGGGTCACACTGAAGGTCACACAACTCTAGTTGAAGATCTGATGGCTGGCACTCCACTGTGCACTTAATTGGGTTATTAAAAAGTTCCGTTTGCGGACGAAACATTTCAAAATCTTGAAATCGTCGATCAAATTCACAAATCAAATGTTCAATGTCAGCTGCGTACTTACTGAAGTTTGCACTTTCTATCTCTGACAACAACTGCTTACAACTTGAAAAATGGAACAGATCATTTTTTTGCAAAGAAAGTCTAAATAGATTCAGCTTCTTTTTAAAACCATCAACATATCCCATCAATTGAAAAATGGTTTGCTTTTCTCCTTGTAGCTGCAAATTCAATATGTTCAAATGTTGTGTGATGTCTGTGAGATATGCCAGATTATGAAGGAAATTAATGTCTTTGAGTGCATGTTGAAGATCAATGGAGCATGGTAAGTTCTCTCGCAGGAAGTCATAAATGTCATTCTTCAGTTCAAAAAATATTATTAAACATTTCCCTCGACTAAGCCATCTTACTTCTGTATAAAGCAGGAGATCACCGTAGCTAGAATCTACTTCCTCTAAAAATGATAAAAACTTCCTGTGATTTAAAGACTGGTGTCCTCCTCTTATCAAATTTGTTATTTTCACAACAGTAGCCATGGTGTCTTTTAGATTTATGGACTTTGCACAAAGGGCCTCTTGATGAATTATGCAATGCAATGTAGGTACGTTAATTTTGTTTTGCTTTAGAAGTCCAACAAAACCAGTATTTGAACCAATAAAAGCTTTGCAACCATCAGTACACACTGCAGACAACTTTCCAAAACCACCTACTTCATCTACGGCACTATGAACTGCAGAAAATATGTCTGTCCCTCTACAAGTGTCATGCAAAGAGCAAACTTTCAACAATTCTTCAATAACAGTAAAATCCTCCTGGATAACTTTAACAAAAATAAGAAGCTGGCAAGTGTCAGTGATGTCAGTACTTTCATCAATCGCGAGCGAAAAATATGAGCAGTTTTCAATACAAGATTTTAAACTTTGAGACAGTTGCAGACTGATGTCTTCTGTTCTTCTGGCTACAGTTTGTTTTGAAAGAGGCACAGATTCAAATTCTTTGGCTATTTTTTCTTGACCGAATGCCTTTGCCATTTGAATCGCACATTTCTTCACAAAATTTCCGTCAGTAAAGGGTTTTTTAGATTTTGCAAGCTCATAGGTAACTGTATATGATGCAATGATCGATGACTCTTTAATTTTATTGCCCTTTGTATACATACTTTGCTGTTGATTCAACTTTGTCTTCAGCTGTTCAACCAAAAGCTTCCTAGCTTCAATGCTATGTTTCTCATACATGTTTTGATGATGTGTGGCATAGTGCCGTTTTAAATTATATTCCTTCAAAACGGCTAACACTTGAACGCAAATTAAGCACTGAGGTTTACTATCCTTATTGAAGATGAACAAATAATCTAATTCCCATTCAGGTTTAAATATGCGATTTTCACAATCAACTTTTCTACGTTTTAACATGATTTAATACAAAATCTCACATCAAAGTTAAAAGTCACAGAATGTTGGTCCACTATCGAAAATAAGTCCAGATTTGACAGTTATACACAGACTTGTGTTTGACAATGAAATCAAAAGATTGTGACAAAATAAACACGTTGCAGTCATTTTATGGACAAGACAAGACGATGGGATCAAAGGGAATGAAGGCGAACAGTGAAACATTTTGAATGTAACTTCAAAGACAGAATTAGAGCTACGAAGTCCCCTCACCCCTGTCCCTCCCAACCTCATTAACCCCTTACCGCGAAATGAAAGAGCCACCACAAGTCCAGACGACAAATGTTGAGCCAAAGATCTGACGCTATCACCGCACTGACAATAAAGCAACTTTGCGGTACCAACTCGAAGCAAAGACTTTGAATATTGTCGGCACCATTAGTTGTGTGTGTGTGTGTGTGTGTGTGTGTGTGTGTGTGTGTGTGTGTGTGTGTGTGTGTGTGTGTGTGTGTGTGTGTGTGTGTGTGTGTGTGTGTGTGTGTGTGTGTGTGTGTGTGTGTGGTGTGTGTGTGTGTGTGTGTGTGTGTGTGTGTGTGTGTGTGTGTGTGTGTGTGTGTGTGTGTGTGTGTGTGTGTGTGTGTGTGTGTGTTATTTGAAATTATGTTGCCAATCTAGCTGTTGCGAGAAATTGACAGAGATTTTCAAATTGTGTATTCTTGAACGATAGAAGAGTTAACTCCGACACGGATTAAAACCAGGAGAAATCCGCTATTAGGGGTAAAAAATGAAGTAAGTCCGTGGAGCTTCGCGGGCCAAGAAAACTAGGCTGGCGGGCCGGATCCGGCCCGCGGGCCGCCATTTGGCCACCCCTGCTCTAAACCACAACACAACACAGACTTAGCGTCCGTTAGGGGGCGGATGACGAAGCGGTGTGATCCTTTAGTCATCGGGTGAATGCAAATAACAACTTCCGTTATGATTAGTTTTCCGCTCAATAAATAGACAATTTCAAGTGGCGCTATAGTAGATTGTTTTATTGGTGAACAGGCAGACATAAATTACTATAATAATCTTTGTTTTTGTGTTCCCTGTTTCTAATATTTATTCTCAAGTAAATTCCTGTTACTATTTTCACACAATGAACTTCCGTTTCATTCATTTCCTTGTATTCGTTATTTAATTAGAACAGATTTAATAAATCAATTAACATTAACAGAAATGAAGAACTGAGAAAAAAGCTAGGAATAGCCCCCGCCATAGAATATATGAGGAAACAACAGATAAAATGGTTTGGCCACGTGACAAGGCAGAAAGATCAAAACACAACACAACGAGCCTTCAACAAACGTTGTGAGAACACCAGACCTAAGGGTCGACCACGAAAAAGATGAATCGATGGAATATTAGAAGTACTAGGAAGCACAACAACAGCAGAGACGAACAGAAGAGCAAAAGACCACAAATTATATCTCCCCTCGACGCTGAAAGGCAGATGAGGAAGGAAAGAGGAAGAAGATTAACATTTCATGAAAAACATAGATTCAGCATTACTGATGTTGACGATGATCATAATTTTAAAAAATAATAATAATAAATAGGCACTGGTGCTCGTATATTTTTATTAGCTTTCTTAACATTACACACTGCTAAACCAAAGAAAATGTATTCCAGTCATCGAAATTGTACATTTGCAAAAGGTTTGCACATTCCGTATGAAAGAATCTCTGTTTTTAACCAGATTTCAAACTTCTGTTGTCATTTTCAAGGTCTCTTAAATATCATGGAATCACTTTCTTCTTGGTTCGCCCCTGTCTAGTCGTCCTGGAACCATACCTTCCATTATTGTTGTTTCCATCCCACTGTGCTGTATTTTAATTTACGCTGTAAGATGTTTAGGTTTTGTAATATGTCTTCATTGATCTCTTTCATCTAAGATTTCCTAAAGATTTTTCTATAGCATCTTGTATCAAATGAACCAATTTTCACCGTTGTTGTCTGCAAGATTGCCCAAGTAAAGTACCCACATCACGCCAAGTGGTGTATAGGGAATATGATGTTAGTGACCATAAATGTTACAGACCTTCGGCACATGATTTTTGGGATAATAAGATTGTCCATGATTCACACCATATGTTGCTATCTGGAAAATACATGTCCTCCGTAGTTTTGCTTGTTGTTTGTTTACGTTCGTCAGCTTTGTATCTCTAGTGAAGTGCCGCGAGACTGAATCTTGCGTGAATTTCAAGTTTTCCTATATTTTCACACAAGCATGAGTGTGCTCAGCTGTCCCCCCGCCATACAGACAGATATTCCCCGATTTCAGAGGCACTCGCAGTTTTATTATTGAGAGTTTTAACGTTTTGGGTAGATTTGTTTTTCTTGTTTTTTTTTCACCTACTCTTTTTTATTTATAACCGCCAAGAGTTCTTTAACATGTGAAGAGAACACACACGAGGGAGGTAGGCATCTCACTACCCAAAGAGAGCTAGGCATCGGATCTCACTACCCAGAGAGAGCTAGGCATCGGATCTCACTACCCAGAGAGAGCTAGGCATCGAATCTCACTACCCAGAGAGAGTTAGGCATCGAATCTCACTACCCAGACAGAGTTAGGTATCGAATCTCACTATCCAGAGAGAGCTAGGCATCGAATCTCACTACCCAGACAGAGTTAGGTATCGAATCTCACTATCCAGAGACAACTAGGTATCGAATCTCACTACCCAGAGAGAGCTAGGTATCGAATCTCACTACCCAGAGAGAGCTAGGTATCGAATCTCACTACCCAGAGAGAGCTAGGTATCGGATCTCACAACCCAGAGAGAGCTAGGTATCGAATCTCACTATCCAGAGAGAGCTAGGCATCGAATCTCACTACCCAGACAGAGTTAGGTATCGAATCTCACTATCCAGAGAGAGCTAGGTATCGAATCTCACTACCCAGAGAGAGCTAGGTATCGGATCTCACAACCCAGAGAGAGCTATGTATCGGATCTCACTACCCAGAGAGAGCTAGGTATCGAATCTCACTACCCAGAGAGAGCTAGGTACCGGATCTTACTACCCAGAGAGAGCTAGGTATCGAATCTCACTACCCAGAGAGAGCTAGGCATCGAATCTCACTAGGCAAAGAGAGGTAGACATCGAATCTCACTACCCAGAGAGAGCTAGACATCGAATCTCACTAGGCAAAGAGAGCTAGACATCGAATCTCACTGCCCAGAGAGAGCTAGACATCGAATCTCTCTATGTTTTGTCCTCTTTACATCGAATCTCACTAGACAAAGAGAGCTAGACATCGAATCTCACTAGGCAAAGTGAGCTAGGCATCGAATCTCACTACCCAGAGAGAGCTAGGCATCGAATCTTACTACCCAGAGAGAGAGAGAGCTAGGCATCGAATCTCACTACCTAGAGACCAGGGGAGGGTAAAGCCAGAGATTCGATTTTTAAAAATGTTACACCGCTTGTGGTTGGGATTAGAACCAAGGACAGTCTTGTTCAAAGGCTGACGTCATATCTCTTAAACACCAAGCAATCCACCCCCCCCCCCTCCCGCCCCCAGTAGTTTTAATTTTTCTGCCGTGTTGGTTGTGTGCCATATCTTCTTCATGACTTAATTTCTCTGTTGCTAGTGCTAGTCACCTTATTGATCTCCTGGTAGTCTCCATTGTTAGATAGTCCAGATTCCTAATATTTATTCATAGTTTGTTACGACTTGTTCTTTGCTATTGATGACGATTTTGAGTTTGGCTTTAAGCTTTGTCGGTGGATATTATCTTAGAATATGGGTTTACATAATGAAATTGTTTATTTGTTTTCTATCGTCCTACGATTACTCTCTCTCTCTCTCTCACTCGCTCTCTCTCTCTCTGTCTCTCTCTTGTCAGTCAATGGCTTTAAATGGGTGTTGAAGAGTGGCGTTAAGATAGGCCGCAAGCAGCGATATATGTGTATTTTCCGTCCAACGCATACGACTTCGGAGTGCATTTTATTATACCAGATTGTATGTTTATGTTTTTGGGTCAGTTTTGACTTTGACATACAATACAAATTATGGGGACAATATGAAGATCTGGAGGTGACTGCGGACTTCGTTCTGGCGACAGGGGAAAAGACATAGCGTAACCATGATCTTCTCGAACGTGGAGAGAAAGAGAGGGAAAAAGTGAGAAAGAACACCAGGTTGCTTTCCCCGTCCATCTCTATTCAGATTGGTTAGTTTGTTTCCCTTTGAAATGTGCATATATAGAAGAATAGGTAGAATTGGATGGAAAGAAAAGAAAACAAACGATGAAGTTTTAAAACAACTAAAAATGAAAAGAGAACTACTAAACACAATTAGAACAAGACAAATGAAAGTTTAGGGGCATGTTAAAAGACACAACAGCCTAATAAAAGTAATATTGGACGGGAAAATACAAGGTAAAAGAGGCAGACCAAGACTAACATGGACGAGTAACATCAACAGATGGACAAGTCAACCTATAACAATCTGCACCATCAAAGCAAGAGACAGAGTGGAATGGCGTTCCATGGTAGTCATCCTTCGATGCGGAGACGGCACTCAATGATGATGATGAGTTTGTTTCCAAAGCCACCTCTGAAATTAGATCTTGGCCAGTAGTTGTTCGCTTATCGTGACGCAAACAGGTACGTATAAGTAACTGATCACTTTCACTCCCATGCTACCCAACGCTTAGTTCACGCGTAGACTTAATTTTTGTGCAAAAATATAATCGAATATTAATTAGAAATGAAAAAAAAACATGCTTTAATATCATCATCATCATCAAGTACCGGGCCTACTGGCATAGGTGATCATGTCTCTCCACAACTTTCGATCTCGGCAGCTATTTATCATTTCTGTTGTTGACCTTCTGCCAAGCCATTCTCTTAAGCTGTCTGGTATTTTCTCTCTTTGCTTCCCTCTATCTCTTCGTCCCTCAATTTTTCCAGTTATTACAATATATTTCAGTTGTTCTCTTCTCATTACATGGTCAAAAAATGATGATTGTTTCTTCCTAATATTGGAATTTAGCTCTCTTTTTGCTTTGACCTCTCTCAGAACATTTTCATTACTCTTCTTAGCTGTCCATGGTATTCTCAACATTCTTCTGTAAAACCACATTTCTACAGACTCCAGTGATTTTCTTGCCTGTTGTCCTATTGTCCGTGATTCCCATCCATATGTTAAGACTGGCTCTACATAACATTTAAGAACTCTTTTTCTTGTTTCTATTGTCAAAAATGGATTGCATAGTATCTTCCTCATTTTTTGGAAAGCTGCTTTTGCCTGAGCCATTCTGCATCTCACCTCTTTTGTACATCTTCCGTCTGAGGTTAACAAAGTTCCTAAATATTTAAATTCATTTACCTGTTTTAATATTGTTCTACTTGTCTTTATTTTGCACTGAGGTGATGTCTTTTTCTTTGCTGTTACCATTACTTCTGTCTTTTTGCTATTAAGGCTGAGTCCTTTATTTTTGCTTTCTTTCACTATAATATTCAACATTTCTTGTAACTCATTTTCACTCTTAGCGATTAATACTGTATCATCAGCATACCTTAGATTATTTATATTATGACCTCTAATTGTTATTCCAGGCATGCCCCTTATGGATCTTAAAATAATCTCACTATAAATATTAAACAAATCTGGTGACAGCACACCACCTTGTCTAACACCCTGTTTTATTTCTTGAAACATTCCCAATTGGTTTCCAGTTCTTATGGCCGCTGTTTGTTGCCAGTACATGTTCTTTATTATTCTTAGATCATTGCTGTCTACATTTATGCTTTCTAAAATTTTGATTATTTCTTGGTGCTTTACTTTGTCAAATACTTTGGTATAATCTATGAAACATAAGTATAAATCTGTTTTCACCTCTATGGCTCTTTCTACTAAAAATCTTATTATATATATGGTATTGCGTGTTTCTTTACCTCCAACAAAACCGCACTGTTCATCGCTAATTTGCTTAAATATTGTGAATGAGATAACACATAAAATATGCAGGTAAATATAATGAGAGCAGGACCGTACTTACATTTGCTGATGCCCTGATCTTCTTCTTCTTCTACCTTTCAGCTCCCTGTGGAGCATAGGTCTTCAATAAGCACTTTCCAAGCCGTTCTGTTTCTTGTCAATCTTTTAAGATCGTTCTATGTCTTCCCCATCATCTTCATCTCAACTTCTATCTGTCTTCTCCAAGAATGCCTTGGTCTTCCTCCTTGTCCTTTTGCCTGGTGATTCCAAAACAGGGTCTGTTGTGTTATACTCTCAGTTGGCTTCCGCAGTGTGTGTCGTATCCAACGCAGCGTAATCGTTGTATCTCTTTATCCATGCCTTGATCTGGTTAAGCTAAATGAAACTTTGAAGTCCTCTGTTACAGAAATAACACCTGAAGGTCTCTATCACAGATTACACAACTGAGGCCCCCTCTGATTGTGAGCCCATAAGCTGTAATTTATTTAGTCTAGGCCTATGTCTGGACTTGAATGATATGAAACTCTTTATATAGAGCATAACAGCAGGAGGCAATCTGATCATCAGAAGTTGACCTCATCAAGCACATTTTTTTCGACCCGGCCCGTTGGCTTCTTGACACTCTTAGGGAAATGAGAAGGTGGGGGGTGGGGTGCGGACGGGCGGTCACGACTCCCACACCGGCCACCTGTTGTATAATCTCAAAGTTCACAATATGTTGCGCATGTGAAACAAATCAATAGAAGATATATTTAATAAGTTCAATGATATAGTTTTATTGGTTATTAACCGTGAACCTTTGGGTCCATTCCAATTGTCTTACTATCGTACATTATGACCTTTTCTATGCTGGGGTCATAGTGAGCGATGAAAAATGCGAGACAGAAATAGCAGGGGAAATATGAATGAATTAAAGAAAAGTTTTGAACATTAAATATATACGTAAAGTCAAGGTGCTTCTACACGCCTTGATAAGCTTATGAGAAATATAATGACATTGACCACATGTTTCCATCATTGTTGGGTAATGTGGTCGATATCACGCCAGGACGCTTTGACTTATATCTGGTACCTATTTTTAGAGGCTGGGTGAACTCGGGACCTTGTCGGTCCGAAAAAGTAAAATCCGTCTCTTCTGGGAATCGAACCTTTCTGATCAGGAAGTGAGCACGCTAACCACTCAGCCACCAAGGCTAATGAAATATATACTCATATCAAATCTTATAACACCTGAACCAAGACTGGGAGTAACAGACTAATGTATCCCCTTCAACTTTCGTTTATGGTGCAGAAATATGGACACTTAATAATAACATTTAAAAAGTATGCTATTGAAATGTGAATTTATAGATGAATAAGAAGAATTGGGTTGGCAGAGGAAGTTTCGAAGCAGATGAAAATTAAGTAGAAAAAAAAAACTATAAAACTATCATTCGAATAAAACAAATAGCATTTTTTTTTTTAAATAAAGAGACAAAAGAACTTACAGAAAATTATCTTGGAAGGGAAGATAAAAGGTTAACGAGGTAGAGGCAAACAAAGTCTAAAGTGAGCTAACAACATCAGGAAATAAGAGGTGAGAGCTTGTGATGGAGTGCACCGTCAAGACAAAGAAGTAGAGTGACATTTTGACGCTCCATGGTAGCCAACCTTCAATGTGGATCAGTCACACACACAAAAAACAATGGTGATGATGTTGTGGATTTTTTTCCCTACTTTTATGTGGAGCCTGAAATATTACTGTTGAGTAATTATGGATTTTAATTCGTTTGCTTTGATACCGGGGTCTTCCATAACAATAACAATAACAATATTACTGTGACATCAACGTGGGAGATACGTTAGCTATGGGCGATACATTAGATATAGGAGGTACGTTAGCTATGGGAGTTACGTTTTATATTGGAGATACATTAGATATAGGAGATACGTTAGCTATGGGCGATACATTAGATATAGGAGGTACGTTAGATATGGGAGATACGTGAGATATGGGAGTTACGTTTTATATTGGAGATACATTAGATATAGGAGATACGTTAGATATAGTAGATACATTAGATATATGAGATATATTAGATATAGGAGATACGTTAGATATGGAAGATACATTGGATTTGGGAGTTACGTTTTATATTGGAGATACATTAGATATAGGAGATACGTTAGATATGGTATTAGGGGAAAAATCAGAACACACGCATATACGAGTACCGACCATGTTCCTACCACTCCATCATGGTACAGAAGAAAGAGTCAAGTTCTCAAGATCAAATGACTCGAACGCTGAAGAAGAAGATGATAATATCATGTAAATAATTCTAGTTTGTAGCTGAAGGGGGCGTATTTTGTCTAAATAATATGTAACTTTAACTAGGAACAAGTAAGTAAAAAAAAAGTAAAGTGCCCCCGTCACGCCAAGTGGCGTATATGGAACATGGTGTTAGTGACCATAAATTTTACAGACCTTCGGCACATGATTTTTGGGGTAATGTGGTCGGTATTACGTTCGTGCCGCTTTACTGTCCCAGAAAAAAATCCGGCACCCATTAAAGTCTGGGTGAACCCGGAAGCCGTCGGTTGGGATCGAACCCTACAACTATGAACAAGGACCACAACTAAATCAGGGGATAATTCCGAGAGTTTAGAGATCACCCACTTGGTATAATGGTAAAGGTAGTGTTCTATCAAATGTCGTTGGATAATGACGCATTTGTGACGTCATTGTGCTAATTCTCGGTTTCATGATGTGAGGTGGCCTCTAATTCCTACCCTTTCTTCCAAGAAAGTATCTCCGGTGCCTATTTAACCAGACAGGATGGGCTCCGAGGGATCTTAAGATCGGAAGAACTATAGCCTCATCCTTCAGGTGGGCAGTCTAGTGAACTAACCACAGTGTCATCGGGCTCTCATACACCACTTGGTATGTCATACATTAAAATGGCACAATGTAAATGGGTGGGTATGTAATATAATGCAATGATTCCCCCTGATAAGTAATACAGTCTGTAGTATTATTGTTATAGCTTCAGATATATAAGTATTTGGTATTTGAAGGTGAGAAGAACAAATACCTTAGTCGCTGTAATTACCTTACTCAACTGAATAAGTAATGTATTTGTGTCTCTGCAGTTGAATCACAGCCATCTATAGTAGTAAGGCCAGCGTTCAAAAAGGGATTATCCTAATTGTATGACGATTTTAGCTTTGCTAGCAGGGGCGATTGTGAGTAGAATTACGTCAGCCGTCTATAACTTGCATAACTGAAAACGTTGCGACTGTGGTGGTTTACTGATATTTCCTATTCTGCCCGCTGGTCTTACTGCTATAGATAGCTTTGGTTGCATTGACTGTACGTTGTCCGAATGTATCAAAATAGAATCTTTCCTGAACCACGACAAATACTCTCTAACCTCGCCATTAATTAGAGTCTCAGACATAATTGATGCAAAATAAATGACCCGGAAGTCAAGTATTTTAGATTTACCAACTCCATAAACATACTTCCTACCTGAATGTCTTCGCTATCAATCTTGATACGCCGAATACAAGTGTCTGTTCCAATCGTAGACAATCTTTCACTCTGAAATTCATTGTCTTTGATTCTCATAAAGATCGAGGTCTTCCCGACACCAGAATCCCCCAGAAGCAACAACTTAATATTCTGCATTGCTTTAGTTTTCTTCCTTCGCGTTAGTTTATACTCCCTATTGTTAGTTTCCTCCCTTCACGTTAGTTTATACTCCCTATTGCTAGTTTTCTACCCTATTGTTAGTTTCCTACCCTATTGTTAGTTTCCTACCCTATTGTTAGTTTCCTTCCTCACGTTAGTTTATACTCCCTATTGTTAGTTTCCTACCCTATTGTTAGTTTCCAACCCTATTGTTAGTTTCCTCCCTTCACGTTAGTTTATACTCCCTATTGTTAGTTTCCAACCCTATTGTTAGTTTCCTCCCTTCACGTTAGTTTATACTCCCTATTGTTAGTTTCCTACCCTATTGTTAGTTTCCTATCCTATTGTTAGTTTCCTCTCTTCACGTTAGTTTATACTCCCTAATGTTAGTTTCCTACCCTATTGTTAGTTTCCTACCCTATTGTTAGTTTCCTACCCTATTGTTAGCTTCCTTCCTCACGTTAGTTTATACTCCCTATCGTTAGTTCCCTCCCTCCAAGTTGTATATTTTCAAATCGTCAGGATAGTTCAAGTTGCTATACAATGTTTATTCCCTCGTATCATTACTAATCTACTAGCATTTAAACACACACAGACTAAGTCAACTAAAGCGATGTAATGTTTATGCTGCATCACGAAATGGAATCACTGACAGGTAATACAAGGTGTAAGAATTTACATATTCAAATTATCCTGGTGTACAACTGATTCCACATATGGAAATAGAATGGCATTTTTTACACAGAAAGACCTATTTATTTATATCTCTACACGGTGTCTTCTTTTAAGTCCAAGACACAGTTTGAGCAGGAGTTATAAATTATCAATGTTCGATGATCTTGACTATTAAGTTTCAGACTTTGCATAGGACTTGTATTGTATCTCGCCAAACGTCCCTGTTCTGGGCAAGACTTTGTATATATATATATATTTGTTTTCTCAATTAACGAACTGAAGATCAAGCACATGTGAGTGAGGAGACTTCAGTAGCCTAGACAAATAGTTGAGCTATTAGAGATGTCTCAACATTCATTGTACAGGAACAGGCTGCATTGTATTTCAGAAATGGCGATTAACGTCCACGTTTCTTGTTATAATCTGAAAAACAAAATTATTATTATGTTAAGCACACAAAAATACGTTAATCTGTGTAGCAATTTATACACCTATTTTTTTTTTATTTGCCACATTCTAAACAAAGAAAACAAACCCGATTTCCCCGTCCTTTTCTCCTCCATCTCCTTTTTCGCCTTCTACTTTTTCACTGTACTGATCAAAACGTTGCACTGGAATGTTTTTGTGCACCTCTCACCCCAGTGCATCCGTACATTCTATCTTTTTTCGTGGTCGGCCCTTGGGTATGGTATTCTCGCAACCTTTATTGAAGGCTAGTTGTGTTTTGATCTTTCTGCCTTGTCACGTGGCCAGACCATTGTATCTGTTGTCTCTATATATATTTTATGACAGGGGTTATTCCTAGATTTTTTTCCTCAGTTCTTCATTTCCTATCTTATCTCTCAGGCTCTTTCCTGTCATTCGTCTAAAACACTTCTTCTCAGTAGAGGTTAATTTTCTTATTGTTCTTGCATCTAGATTCCAGGCCTGGTATTGGTATCACAACGTTGGGATGAAGATTGTATCGTAGAGTGCCGGTTTTGCCTCTACAGTTATTTCCTTGTTGGGTAATATAGTGGTGATAACTGGCCATGATTTGACAAGTTTTGTAAATCTTGAGTTTATTTCTGCCATTTGTGAATTGTTTGTTACTAGACTTCCTACGTATTTAAATTCGTCTACTTGTTTCAGTTGTCTGCCTTCTATAGTTATATTGATGTTATTTTTCTCTTTTGAGATATTAATGACTTCTGTTTTGTTGATGTTGATTTTCATGTTGTATTTTGTACCTGTGCTGTTGAGTGTATTTAAGAAGAAAGATTCACAAAAATGCAAATTAACAAGGGCCGGAAGTCGTCTTTTCCGGAGGTAAAGAAATACGTGAAGTTCAGATTAGCTGAGAAACCAAAAGAAGGCAAGTAATGAGTGTCTTTGTGAAAAAAATATCGCTTTTCCAACTCAGGTTAGAGTCGATTTCAATCTAACTGAACTCTGGAAACTCCCAGTTTGTTGTTCTGAAGTTCGGTTACAATAATGAGACCGTGAGAACTAAGGTTATTGGCCGGTCAAAATGTTGGAGATTGTATATTCTAGAAAACTAAAATTGCAGGGTTGTTAGCCTTACAGATAGTCTCAGAATCAGTTAGCTCTAGGGAGCCCAGCAGCTGTCAGTTACTTCTAGGGAACCCAGCAGCAGTCAGTTAGCTCTAGGGAGCCCAGCAGCTGTCAGCTAGTTCTAGGGAACCCAGCAACAGTCAGTTAGCTCTAGGAACCCCAACTGCAATCAGTTAGCTCTAGGAACCCCAACTGTAGTCAGTTAGCTCTAGGAACCCCAGCAGCAGTCAGTTAGCTCTAGGAACCCCAGCAGCAGTCAGTTGGCTCTAGGAACCCCAGCAGCAGTCATTTGGCTCTAGGAACCCCAGCAGCAGTCAGTTGGCTCTAGGAACCCCAGCAGCAGTCAGTTAGCTCTAGGAACCCCAACTGCAGTCAGTTAGCTCTAGGAACCCCAGCAGCAGTCAGTTAGCTCTAGGAACCCCAGCAGCAGTCAGTTAGCTCTAGGAACCCCAGCAGCAGTCAGTTGGCTCTAGGAACCCCAGCAGCAGTCAGTCCGTGCCAGTGGATTCATCCGAATGACTATCTCATCTATCGCAAAATATAGTTCCCCTCGAAGCTGAAAGGCAGATTAGAAATGAATGAAGTCGACGCTCTTGTGACGGTAATGTGGTGATATGCCCATAACTTTTATACGAACATTAACAGAAGTGTAGGTAATGTTGTTGGCTAGTCAGACCGCTTTGTCTCCCCTCAAAGAATAAATCGCAGGTTCTCTTTGTAACGCTTCATGACCCCAAATATTTTTATTATCTCCCTTGGAGTATCGAAAACAAATACAAAATTCTTGAGGTCGAGCTTCTGACGATCTGAAGCATTGTTTTCTCATGCCGGTGTTGTTTCCATGATGTTGTCACTCCATTTTAATGGACTGAGAACATAATGGCAGGGCCCGCCATTTTGTAAGGGGCGTTATAATGAATATATTTGACATCACGATGGCTGGCTGACCAGCGCTCATAGAAAAGTGACAAAGAGGCGGAGACATGTCAGAGCAATGGTGGAACGGGATGCCACGAAGGTAGCATCCTCCGCGGAAAAGAAAGTAACACGTTCAATCAATGCAGGATAGTAACAATCAGGAGACGAACGCTTCGATGGTTGCTGGAACGGTCAGCGATGTGGATATATGATTCCCTTGACAGCAGTCCGAATTAAAGACAAAGAATCGATCTTACTCTTGCCACGCCTTGAGTTCAGCGACCTTCATTTTCTTTATATGCCGAATATTGTAATGGCCTCGTCAGTGGTTGGGTCTAGTCAGTTATCTCAATGGTCAAATGGACTCCAAATTTAAGCAGGTTCACAAAATCAAACTACTTCAAAGCATTCTCTTGAGATAGGTAAACCACTGCAGTTCTGGTATCAGTAGGAATATAATGTACACGCTGATATCTCTAAGTGGGGAAGGGTGAT
Source organism: Megaustenia siamemsis (assembly GCA_032433765.1). Lineage (NCBI taxonomy): Eukaryota > Metazoa > Mollusca > Gastropoda > Stylommatophora > Ariophantidae > Megaustenia > Megaustenia siamemsis. The sequence continues at coordinate 56,645,843 of JAVIAB010000106.1, forward strand.
ATATGATAACACAAAGATAATCTTTACGCCATTTATGTTGTTACATTCAAACATCTCCTAACACATATTGACCTGTTTGTGATATCACCACGAACTGGTATTAAATGGTAAAATAGATTGGTAGCTCCATTACTGCATTATCACAGAAGGTTTTACACATGAGTTAAAAGTCATTTAAAAATAAAAATGAATTTTAATTGAAATAAAAATAATTTGTTAAAGTATCCAGTCTTACAATATTCTCATTTCAAAATGTAAAAGACACACACTTTAAAGGAAAGAATCTTTAATTTTACGAAATAAATATCTAATAGCTAACTATGCAAAGTACGTGTAAAATCCCAATGTTAATGAACCACTATTAACAATACAAATTAACATAGAAAGATATAATGTTAACCGCTAGCTACGTCATTTGTTTACAATATGTATAATGTTGATAACTTTGATGTTATGACTCGAAGTTGAATGATTCCTGAAGCCAATAATTGTAATAGTTTATACAAGCATAATCATGTTCACATAACGTTTAGGTTTTCCGTTTTAAAATCTATACATGCCATTGAAACAAATCTGCCAACTCTCTCATAACTTTTGTTTTGTCGCAGAAATATTTGTACTATTGTTTTGTCGCAGAAATATTTGTACTATTGTTTTGTCGAAGAAATATTTGTACTTTTGTGAATGGGACAAGGATTGTACTCTAGCCTCCAGTCATTAACGTGACGCACTCTTTGGTTAACAAGGATTGTACTCTAGCCTCCAGTCATTAACGTGACGCACTCTTTGGTTAACAAGGATTGTACTCTAGCCTCCAGTCATTAACGTGACGCACTCTTTGGTTAACAAAGATTGTACTCTAGCCTCCAGTCATTAACGTGACGCACTCTTTGGTTAACAAAGATTGTACTCTAGCCTCCAGTCATTAACGTGACGCACTCTTTGGTTAATAAAGATTGTACTCTAGCCTCCAGTCATTAACGTGACGCACTCTTTGGTTAACAAAGATTGTACTCTAGCCTCCAGTCATTAACGTGACGCACTCTTTGGTTAACAAAGATTGTACTCTAGCCTCCAGTCATTAACGTGACGCACTCTTTGGTTAACAAATATTGTACTCTAGCCTCCAGTCATTAACGTGACGCACTCTTTGGTTAACAAAGATTGTACTCTAGCCTCCAGTCATTAACGTGACGCACTCTTTGGTTAACAAATATTGTACTCTAGCCTCCAGTCATTAACGTGACGCACTCTTTGGTTAACAAAGATTGTACTCTAGCCTCCAGTCATTAACGTGACGCACTCTTTGGTTAACAAAGATTGTACTCTAGCCTCCAGTTATTAACGTGACGCACTCTTTGGTTAACAAAGATTGTACTCTAGCCTCCAGTTATTAACGTGACGCACTCTTTGGTTAACAAAGATTCTCAAGACGAATCGGTTATCATAGGTAATACGAGCTAGGTGAACTGCGATCGCTACAGTGGGGTGAACGCAACATAGCTGATCGAGACCTTACAGGTGAACTGCGATCGCTACAGTGGGGTGAACGCAACATAGCTGATCAAGACCTTACAGGTGAACTGCGATCGCTACAGTGGGGTGAACGCAACATAGCTGATCGAGACCTTACAGGTGAACTGCGATCGCTACAGTGGGGTGAACGCAACACAGCTGATCGAGACCTTACAGGTGAACTGCGATCGCTACAGTGGGGTGAACGCAACACAGCTGATCGAGACCTTACAGGTGAACTGCGATCGCTACAGTGGGGTGAACGCAACACAGCTGATCGAGACCTTACAGGTGAACTGCGATCGCTACAGTGGGGTGAACGCAACACAGCTGATCGAGACCTTACAGGTGAACTGCGATCGCTACAGTGGGGTGAACGCAACACAGCTGATCGAGACCTTACAGGTGAACTGCGATCGCTACAGTGGGGTGAACGCAACACAGCTGATCGAGACCTTACAGGTGAACTGCGATCGCTACAGTGGGGTGAACGCAACACAGCTGATCAAGACCTTTCAGGTGAACTGCGATCGCTACAGTGGGGTGAACGCAACACAGCTGATCAAGACCTTACAGGTGAACTGCGATCGCTACAGTGGGGTGAACGCAACACAGCTGATCAAGACCTTACTACCTTTTCCCATTTGGTCTGTGTCGTAACAGTTTGGATCAATGAAGACCGGCTAAAGAAGTAATAATCGCTGTAACCTCGTCAGTGGTTGAGTCTAGTCAGTTATATCAATGATCAAATCACTGGTTGTTAACGTGAAAGTACTACTTTCCTTCATTACTGTTCTTCCTTTGACCTGAACCGTTAGAGCCCATAGGCTCTGACTGTGCCGTACAACAGACCCATCAGTGTAGATGACTTCCGAATCTTCATTTGAATTCTCGTCGACTGGGTCTGGTTATAAAAGACGTGTCATTGCAGTAGCTCTATAGTGGACAAGGTTCGAATTCTCCAGAGAAATCAAGGACATCGGGAGAGCAATCGCAGTGGATACATCAACATCCAGGGTCTGCCAACGCTTTGTGTTCTCTCCTCATCATTCGATCATTATCATTATCATCACAATCATGGTCACTATCACCACATCATGATTATCGTCACCAGTATCATCATCACCATCACTATCACCACTTCATGATTATCATTGCCAATATCATCACCATCATCAATATCACCACATCATGATTATCATTACCAGTATCATCACCACATCATGATTATCATTACCAATATCATCACCACATCATGATTATCATTGTCAATATCATCACCAGCATCGATATCACGATTATCATTACCAATATCATCACCACATCATGATTATCATTACCAATATCATCACCACCATCGATATCACCACATCACGATTATCATTACCAATATCATCACCATCATCAATGTCACCACATCATGATTATCATCGCCATCATCAATATCACCCGGAAAGTGAGGTATGGCGAATCGCTGGTGAGTTAAGGCAACACTAGAAAGGAGACTCTGAACGCTTCTGAATAGGCGGTCAAGCATATATGGGTAAAAAAAAAAACCGCGTGCTAAGACGTCGGTTCAAGTCTCGTACTTTACCTTTACCTTTAATAATCATCACCCAATTTTAATTCTGAATGCCAAGTTTAAGCAGGTACACAAAATCAAGCACACGGGGAAGGGCCAATAGCTGAACGGTTGTACAGCACACAAGATCAAAGGTTATGGTAATGATTAAGACTATGTCATCAGAATATCTCAGGTTTGTTTATATTATGACCACCGACTGATATTCCAGGTATGTCCTTTATTATTTAATCACACTACACGTGGTAAATAAACCTGCGATAATACACACGTTTATTTATTTTAATATTAAAACAGCATCAAGATAATAAAATAATACATATTTGTCACGCATCTCTTATCATTGCAATGTCAAATAAGACCATTATAAGCGAAGTTTTCAATTCAGGATCAATGTAACACAGTTTTAAAAGTGTTATATCTAAATAATATGTCACAATAACATATATTTTTTAGTATTATGACACATATATCTTAATTATACTTATACTTTGACCGGATTTAATGAAGAACTTTATTTATTTCTCTCGTTCACACAACGACTACTTAAAGGAATCAATAGATCTCTTCGTCATTCGCCCGTAAACGGACGTTAAGAGAAGAAGAAGAATAAGAGAAGAAGAGGAAGTAGCAGAAGAAAACATCGGAAAATAGACTTAACAGCATCAGGCACTCAATATAACACAAAAATCAACATTGCGAAACAGAAGTTATGAACATCGCAACAGAACACCAACATAACGACATACAAATAAAAGAGGTGGAGGAATTTAAAAATCTAGGAAGTCTAGTGACAAACAATTCACAATAGGCCGAAATAGACTCAATATATAACAAAGCATGTCAAATAATCGGACAGATTTCACCACTGCTGTCCAATAAGGGAATAAATTATTTAGCAAAACGGACACTGTACAACACAATTTTCATCCCAACACTGCATTACCAATGCTAGAACTGGACCCTAGACTCAAGAACAATAAGAAAAATAACCTCCATCGAAATGGAATGTATTAGACGCATGACAACTTAGTCTGAGAGATAAGATTATAAATGAAGAACTGAAAAATTAGCTAGAAATAATTTCCGCCATTGAATGTGTATTATGAAGAACTGAAAAATTAGCTAGAAATAATTTCCGCCATTGAATGTGTATTATGAAGAAACAATAGACAAAGAATGGCGTGGTAACATGACAGAAACACCAGATCCAAGAGCCGACCTTAAAAATGATAGATTGATGGAATATTTGAAACAGTAGGAAACAAAACAGCAGGAGAACCTAACAGAACAGCAAGTCTGCAAAATATACACTCGACGTAGACAGGCAAATGAGGAAAGAAAGATGACGACATTCTGTAATAGATTGGAGGGGAGGGGGGAGAGGAGATGCTACCAATACCAGACTACAATAAATGACGATCTGGGTTCAGGACATAAGATAGACTGACAACGAGATGAACAGACAAATCATAGAAATAGGGGACTAGTTGGTCTCGAGGCAGGACGCTGGTCTCAAAACAGGAGGTTGAGAGTTCAAATCCTGGCTTCACCAGTTAGGATTTTCATCTATGATTTCTCTCTACGGCAAACACCCCTGGTCTCAGTAGCGAGGCCCGGCTTGAAACGTCAATTACTCATCGACGGAAAAAAAATATGAGTACCTGCGAAGTCGGAATTATCTGCCTGTTCGGCGAGGGACAACCGGATTAACACGCAAAATTCAGTTCGTAGTCTCATGAGAATTCGCCAGGGGGTGAAAGGTTGCGAACGCAATATATATATATATATATATATATATATATATATATATATATATATATATATATATATATATATATATATATATATACAGGGTGTTTTTAAAGTCGCAGTGCAGTGAATATTTCTAATATTCAGTAAATGACGTAATCATCATCTACGTACCACAATTTTGTAAACCACATTTATGAACAAACCGCTGCTTCCTTTAGGGTTTTATTTACGTAAAGGACGGGCACTACGCTACTTTCACTGTCTCATTGCTTGAAGGAAATGGTGTTGACGATTGAAAACAGGGTATTTCTGGTTGAGCATGTCTTTCGTAATGGCGGTAAATATACGGATGAGGTCATTAGACAATTCGTGAGGAAATTTCCAGACTCACAAGTCCCTCACCGAAATTCTGTTACAAAATTGATCAAAAAGTTTCGTGAAACCGGTAGTGTGGTAGATGCATACCGATCTGGAAGACCTTCAATTTCACAAGACCAAATTATGGAACTCCAAGACAGAATTACAATCAGTCCAAATGCATCTTTAAACCACTTGTCTCAACAGGTGCAAATATCTAAGAGTTCTGTTCACAAGGTTTTAAGAAGTGAACTATACTATCGTCCATACAAATTAACTGAAGTGTCTCAACTCCAAGAAAGAGATTATGAATCCCGTTTAAACTACTGCATGTGGTTTCAGAATTTTATTTATGAACATGACGCTGCCATCCTTGACGTCACTTTTTTCACTGATGAGGCCTGGTTTCATTTATCCGGTTATGTGAACAGTCAGAACAATCGGCTGTGGAGCAGTGAAAACCCCCATGAATTTCATCAAGTGCCGCTTTACGATCAAAAAGTCGGAGTGTGGTGCGCTATAAGTCGTATGCGGATAATAGGACCTATATTTTTTAATGAAACAATAAATGCAGAACGTTACCGTACTTTAATTCTGGAACCGGAGGCGAAGGCACGCCCCAACCAGCATCAGAGCTGGAAGTCGTCAGTGACTCATAACTGATGGCTTGCGCCAGGATCGGTGAACCAGAACCATCCAGACCCTGCTACACCTCTCCGCGGTGCCTCCAGAAACAGACTAACCTGTCTAGTCTGGCCAAGCGAGCAGGGATCGAAGAGGGAAGACAAACCCGGTACTCAAAAATGTCGGCTGAAGTCGGATGTGTTGGGCCGAAAGGCGCAGATATCACAGTGTTACACTGCAAACTTCAACACAACGTAACTACGTCCACTTAACGTCCTTTTAAGGGCGGATGACGAGGAGGAAGTCTACGGTTCGTATCCGCTAGAATACCTCAAATCATCGGGCGACCGCATCATCATCATCATCATCATTCTGGAACCGTTCATAGCACACCTTACAGAACGGGAATTTATGGAATCCTGGTTTCAGCAGGATGGGGCAACAGCACACACAGCTACAACAACACTCAATTATTTAGAAAGCATATTTGCAAATCGCATTATTTCACGTGGAATCTGGCCTGCTCGTTCACCAGATCTAACACCCCCAGATTATTATCTGTGGGGGGCATTGAAGGGAAAGTTTATGAAAATAATCCGCAGACAATTAATGACCTAAAGACTGAAATAGTAGACAAGATTAAACAAATATCACCAGACATTATTCTGAAGGTTTTCGCAAATATGGAAAGACGAATCGCGACATGTCTGAGGCCCGTGGTGGACATTTTCAACATATGCTTTAGGCACAACTTTATTGTGTTAATTCCAACATTACCTATTATAAGCTCGCCGATAGCAGTCAAGTATATTTGAATAATACCATTTATTTTACAATTTGTGTGACGCATTAGTTAACCGCATTTCTGGTGACGTTTTTTCTTCCGAGAGTAGAAATTCACTGCACTGCAACTGTAAAAACACCCTATATATATAAATCATGTAGCTACAATGATTAACAACTGCCAGTGTGGCACATTTGTTTCAGGCTAGAAAAACTGCATCTCCCGACTAAGCTTCACGTCACACATTAGTAAGTGTTAAGTTAAACACATAGTTTATGCCCATGTTTTTCTTCTTGTGTGGTACTCATTTTCAAAGACCAGGTCTAACCGCGAAGCTGTGTCAGTCCGGTAGTAAAAAAGAATTCACTGACTGAACATATTTGAAACATCAACTGTTTCTAGTTTTTGTGAGTTTATTTTAATTTTAAAAAAAGGTTTAGCGTTGTGTTTAGGTTTAGTTGCAAGCTTTTCCACGGTTTAGTTGTAAGCTTTTCCAAGGTTAGTTGTAAGCTTCTCCAAAGGTTAGTTGTAAGCTTCTCCAAAGGTTAGTTGTAAGCTTCTCCAAAGGTTAGTTGTAAGCTTCTCCAAAGGTTAGTTGTAAGCTTCTCCAAGGGTTAGTTGTAAGCTTCTCCAAAGGTTAGTTGTAAGCTTCTCCAAAGGTTAGTTGTAAGCTTCTCCAAAGGTTAGTTGTAAGCTTCTCCAAAGGTTAGTTGTAAGCTTTTCCAAAGGTTAGTTGTAAGCTTCTCCAAAGGTTAGTTGTAAGCTTCTCCAAAGGTTAGTTGTAAGCTTCTCCAAAGGTTAGTTGTAAGCTTCTCCAAAGGTTAGTTGTAAGCTTCTCCAAAGGTTAGTTGTAAGCTTCTCCAAGGGTTAGTTGTAAGCTTCTCCAAAGGTTAGTTGTAAGCTTCTCCAAAGGTTAGTTGTAAGCTTCTCCAAAGGTTAGTTGTAAGCTTCTCCAAAGGTTAGTTGTAAGCTTCTCCAAAGGTTAGTTGTAAGCTTCTCCAAAGGTTAGTTGTAAGCTTTTCCAAGGGTTAGTTGTAAGCTTCTCCAAAGGTTAGTTGTAAGCTTTTCCAAGGGTAGGGAGCCGCTATAGCTCAGTGGTTAGTTAACTGGACTACAAAGGACAAGAGGTAGGGTTCGATCCCAACCGACGGCTTCCGGGTTCACGCAGCCTTTAATGGGTACCGGATTTTTTTCAGGGAAAGTGAAGTGGCACGGGCGTAATACCGACCACATTACCCCAAAATCATGTGCCGAAGGTCTGTAACATATATGGTCACTAACAGCAAATTCCCTATACGCCACTTGGCCTGACGGGGGTACTTTACTTTTTTTTTTTTACTTTTCCAAGGGTTAGTTGTCAGCTTTTCCAAGGGTTAGTTGTCAGCTTTTCCAAGGGTTAGTTGTCAGCTTTTCCAAGGGTTAGTTGTCAGCTTTTCTAAGGGTTAGTTGTCAGCTTTTCCAAGGGTTAGTTGTCAGCTTTTCCAAGGGTTAGTTGTCAGCTTTTCCAAGGGTTAGTTGTCAGCTTTTCCAAGGGTTCGTTGTCAGCTTTTCTAAGGGTTAGTTGTCAGCTTTTCCAAGGGTTAGTTGTCAGCTTTTCCAAGGGTTAGTTGTCAGCTTTTCCAAGGGTTAGTTGTCAGCTTTTCCAAGGTTAGTTGTCAGCTTTTCCAAGGGTTAGTTGTCAGCTTTTCCAAGGGTTAGTTGTCAGCTTTCCAAACCATAAACCTAACCCATGTGTCTTCTAATTACAGATTTGAGAGCGACCGAATAAAATGCTAGGGGACCTTACTCCGAACAGAAATAATTTTGGACACTAAACTCGCAAATACCCTTTTTGCTATCTTGTTGTATGCTTTAATTATTGGCATTGAATTTTAATACAGTCGTTAGTCATCATCAAGTACCGGGCCTGCTGGCGTGGGTGATCATGTCTCTCCACAATTTTCGATCTCGATTGTTATTTATCATTTCTTTTCTTGACCTTCTGCCAAGCCATTCTCTTAAGCTGTCTGGTATTTTTTCTCTTTGCTTTCCTCTCTCTTTGTCCCTCAATTTTCCCAGTTGTTACAATACATTCTAGTTGTTCTCTTCTCATTACATGGCCAAAAATTGATGATTGTTTCTTCCTAATATTGGAAACTAGCTCTCTTATCGCTTTGGCCTCTTTCAGGACGTTTTCATTACTCTTCATAGCTGTCCATGGTATTCTTAACATTCTTCTGTAAAACCACATTTATACAGACTCCAGTGATTTTCTTGTTTGTTGTCCTATTGTCCATGATACACATCCATATGTTAAGACTGACTCTACATAACATTTAAGAACTGATAGTCGTTAGTACTTTGTTGAATTAAATGAGGCTTTCGTCTCTCATAGGAAAGTAACTGTTAGTGAACATGTCTACTGAGCATAAGTGGTCGATTCAATACAACGACAATTTGTAGGCTACAGTACGCGCAGTGCAGTGTAATAAAGGATAATTTAGCATCGTAAATCACATCACACTGAGCATAATAACGTGTAGTGGATAATATAGTAAGTGTATAAAACGTATATTTAACATTTCACTTCACTCACATATGTATTCATTTACATAATTCACTGAACGCTCATTGTTAACAAATATTAGCAACCAACCTTATTATTAGAAATAGCTGTTGCAATCCACACAACGTTCACTGCTGTTAAAAACTTTCCCCCAAAATGGTTGAATAAACACTGCAACAAGTTGTTGTAACTTCCCGCGTTACCGAAATTAACTTCCGCTTCTCATTGCTATAATTATATGACCTTGCCACGAGAAACCTGCGATAGAGCACATCGCCAGCTAACCAACCAACGGGTTCGATCCTGGCTTATACTGCCCATTGTTCTTTGGGTATTTTTTTTCTGTTGATTATTTGGTGATTTTTTCGAGTGTTAAAAATGATTCGTTCTTCTATCGCTTCGAAAAGTTTCTATTCATAATAATATTTATTTATTATTATTTGTCTTCTTGCTTATAGCCAACTTCGGTCCGATTTTTTTTTTTGAGGCACGCTGAGAAACACGGCTTTTGTTGCGGCGTGACCCTGTCGCTATAGTGTGTTGGAACATTAATTTTTTTTTGTCATTTTAATAAGCATTTCATATGCGCGTAAACACGACTTGAGTTTGCAGTCACCTTTGACCGTATAACCTTTGATCGTATAACCTTTGACCGAGAAAGCCTTTCTTTCAAGGATAAATTTAAAAAGGAATTCGACGGTTAAATATTTACGTAATTAATGGATGACGTAAAGCTTTAACATGCCATTTTTTTCTATTTTCTCCTTTACACTCAGCTTTACTGCAGCGTCCCATGTATATGCATTTCTTTACCCTGACCCTATTCATCAAAGGCTGTGATGTTTTATTTGCTCTTAGAAGTTTCCCACTGCCATCTATAGTAATCGTAAAGCCAGCGGGCAGAATGGAATGACCCCAATCTGGTGACGTTTTCAGCTTTGATAGCAAGGGTGGTTGTTTAGTAGGATTACATCACTCGTCGTCTATAGCTCGCTTTTTTTTATTGTGTGTGTAGGGGGTAGGGGGGGGGCCGGAGTTCCTAGGCTTTTCCTTTCCGCTCGCGGGGGGGGCGCCGGCCTTACTACTACTATAGGTGCCTATAGCCTTTTCCGCCCCTGAGCATGGCTGCATATAAGCAGAATAGTCTTAGATAAGTTAGGGCTGTCTTCTGTACACAGTAGGTAGTGAATTTTATATGCTTGTCTTTTAAAAAATTATAATAAATAGAGATTACAAAAATAATAATAAATGGAGATTTTAAAAAATAATAAAAGGATTTTTTTTTAAATAATAATAATATATAGAGATTTAAAAAATAATAAATAGATATTTTAAAAAAATAATAAATAGAGATTTAAAAAATAATAATAAATGGAGGTTTAAAAAAAATAATAAATAGAGATTTTTAAAATAATAAATGGAGGTTTAAAAAATAATAATAAATGGAGATTTTTAAAAATACCAGAAAATAGTTTTGTCAGGGGTCAACAACAGAACTGGCACATAATTGTTGAGATAGAAAGTTGTAGAGAGACGTGGTCTCCTACACCAGCAGGCACGGTACACGATAATGATGGTCTATGTCACAAATAACAATGATCACTTTATGAAAGATAGGATGATAAAGAAACATGACATTTAAGAAACATGACATTTAAGAAACAATGACATTTAAGAAACAATGACGTTTAGAGAAACAATGACATTTAGAAAAAAACCTACATATTTTATAAACACCAGGAAGCAAGAAGATAAAATAAAGTGATTAAATTAGAACCACCACATAAAGCGTCCATTACCATAAATAGTTTTCCTATGAAATAAAGAATGGCAGGACACGTTATCTGAAAAAAAGAATGATTTCTCACGACAAACAAAAAAAAAACATTTTATCTAAAAATAAAAGAATGATTTCTCACGATAAAAAGCACATTTTATCTAAAAATAAAAGAATGATTTCTCTCGATAAAAAACACATTTTATCTAAAAATAAAAGAGTGATTTTTCACGATTAAAAAAACACATTTTATTTACGACCAAAAAAAAAATACATTTTATCTAAAAATAAAAGAATTATTTCTCACGATAAAAAAGCACATTTTATCTACAAATAAAAGAATGATTTTTCACGCAAAAAAACACACATTTTATATAAAAATAAAAGAATGATTTCTCACGATAAAAAGCGCATTTATTTATATATATATAAAATAAAAATTTAAAAAAAATAAAAAAGATTGGTTTTCTCACGAAAGAAAAGCATCACATTTTATCTAAAAAAGAATGAGAAAAAAGACGAAAACAATAGGGCAATTTATCTAAGGAACGATTTCTCATGAAATAAGCAGGATATGATAATGAAGTGCTTATTTTCACAGCCTTATACATTAACTTGCCTGGCTGGACGTAGGGAACACACCATACAAACAGGACACGTCAGGGAAAATCCTGGTAACTATTTAAAACTACCTATTACCATTACTCTACCATTAAAGTGTATCTTCTTCTGCTGATGGTGTTGCTCCGTCACGCTCATGAGCTGAGACATCTACTCATCTTAATCAACCGCTGTTAAGGACATTACATATTTGTATGTAATTGTAGTGGTAAAGCTACCCTACCGACGGCTCCGGTTCACCCAGCCTTTAATGGGTACCGGATTTTTTTCTGGGAAAGTAAAGCGGCACGGGCGTAATACCGACCACATTACCCCAAAAATCATGTGCTGAAGGTCTGTAAAATGTATGGTCACTAACACCATATTCCCTATACGCCACTTGGCGTGACGGGGTACTTTACTTTTGTTTACCTTATTTTTACACCGGCGGTCGTGTGTTCAGGTGTCCCCCGCCATACAGGCAGATATTACCCCAACTTCAAAGATACTCTCATATTGTTAACGTTTTCGAGAGATTTTTCCTATTAATTTTTCCCTGGTGGCGGCCATTTTTGTCCTACACTTTTCAATTTCCAACAACCAAAGCTTCTTTAACGTGCGCAGAATGCACACGGGACCTCCTGTTTTTCACTGTTTTCGTAGAGGCTAGACATCGTAGAGGCTAGACATCGTAGAGGCTAGACATCGATTCTCACCAGAGACCAGGAAAGGGTAAAGCCACGGATTCATTTTTTTCATTTGTAAATTGTCCATGTGGTTGGAATCGAACCTGGGACCTACTTGTCCGGAGGTCGACGTCTTATCTCTATTCCCCCCCCCCCCTTCCCCGGTCATAAATTGAAACCACTTTATTCACACAAAAAATGTAAGAATAAGCAAGAAAAGGCTTGGGGGGAGAGTTGTGCAGTGGTAACGCCCTAACCTGGTGATATTGTGAATATGTGTTCAATAGCAATTCGATATTCTCTAGTCGACCTGTCTATTTTTTTTTTTTATGACAAATGTGTAGGGGAAAGAAGATAACAGCAATGAAGAACACTGACCTCCCTCAGACGATGTGGTTTATAAGTAAAAAAAAGTAAAGTACCCCGTCACGCCAAGTGGCGTTTAGGGAATATAGTGTTAGTGACCATACATTTTATAGACCTTCAGCACATGATTTTGGGGTAATGTGGTCGATAGCCACTTTACTTTGTACTTTACGTGTCCGTGCCGCTTTATTTTCCCAGAAAAAAAAAATCCGGTACCCATTAAAGGCTGGGTGAACCCGGAAGCCGTCGGTTGGGATCGAACCCTACCTCTTGTCCTTTGTAGTCCAGTTCCCTAACCACTGAGCTATCGCGGCTCCCGATGATGTGGTTTAAGTACAGTGAAATCTAATACTTTGCTTCTCTACAACATTAAAATATATCACGTTATATTTTTTACATAAAATAAAATAAAACAAATAAATGGTATTAAGAAGCTGAACCTAAGGAGAGACGAGACAAACTACGATGTTGCGGTAAAAACCTTAATCGGGTGCAATATAATAAATAATAGTACAAAAACACGCACAAGGCAAGAATTTATCTATCTTAAAAGTGTAATGCGAAGGATTGACCGGAAGAGAATTTGTCCAGGACCAAAGTGCTTGTTGGTCACATGTTATTCTTTACCAGACTTAAGACATCTTCAATCATTTCTAGAGTTGTCACTAAGACATCTTCAATTATAAATGTAACATTTCTAGAGTTGTCACTAAGACATCTTCAATTATAAATGTAACAATTTTAGAGTTGTCACTAAGACATCTTCAATCATAAATGTAACATTTCTAGAGTTGTCACTAGGACATCTTCAATCATAAATGTAACATTTCTAGAGTTATTACTAAAATACCACTTTGTTGTTAGAATAACAGCTGTGACAGAAGTGACAAAATGGATTAGAGTCGCTCCTGTGAATCTCATTGCTGGAAGAGGCTGTCTTAAGTTACCTTGTTATTTGTCAATTATTAAAACGATAACACAGGATGCAACATGTTCTTTAAGGATCGAATGGGACAGTAGAAAATGTACTTACTTTTGTTGGTGCCGTATTAAAAGCCCACACATAACACATACTGTGTAACACAAAACACAATACCTATCAGACTGTGTCACGACCACTAGATGTTATTTTGTCGTCTTAGATCATATTCAGTTACATAATTGGCAGTTATCTCAGTTAATCAATCACACGATAACGCGATGTTACTTGTGATCTATTTAAAGTGCGATGTTTACATAGCGATAACATGGACTATATGTGCTGTTGTGGATGACGGAGCAACCATTATGTTAGATAACTGTTTAATGTTCTCGTTTTCACTTCCTGTTATATGTTATGGGACCCCTGTGCACACGGCTGCCAGGGAAAAATGGATTAACACGCACAATTCAGTTCCTAGTCTTTAGGGACTTCGTCAGAGGTAAAAGCTGGGGGGTGGGGGATATTATGTCTTATATAGTATATAATCATCATCATCATCAAATACCTGGCCTACTGGCGTAGGTGATCATGTCTCTCCACAACTTTCGATCCCGACAGTTCTTTATCATTTCTGTTGTTGACCTTCTGTCAAGCTATTCTCTTAAGCTGTCTGTTATTTTTTCTCTTTGCTTCCCTCTATCTCTTCGTCCCTCAATTTTTCAGTTGTTACAATATATTCCAATTGTTTTCTTCTCATTACATGGCCAAAAAATGATGATTGTTTCTTCCTAATATTGGAAATTAGCTCTCTTTTTGCTTTGACCTCTTTCAGAACATTTTCATTACTCTTCTTAGCTGTCCATGGTATTCTCAACATTCTTCTGTAAAACCACATTTCTACAGACACCAGTGATTTTCTTGTCTGTTGTCCTATCGTCCATGATTCACATCCATATGTTAAGACTGGTTCTACATAACATTTAAGAACTCTTTTTCTTGTTTCTATTGTCAAAAATGGATTGTATAGTATCTTCCTCATTTTCTGGAAAGCTGCCTTTTAATCGAGGAGATTAAATAAGAAATGTAAGGGGAATATGTATGTAAAGAACAAGGATACAATTTTTTTAAATGTAAACTGATAAGTTATACAACTTATCCTATTTTATCCTGTATCTGAATTACGACATTTCTTTCAAGGAGTTTGTCGTTGTATAGAAAGAGCGGTAATGTCTACATTATAATTTGAACAAAATCATTACTGATACTAATAATGAAAACACCACTCCAGAGAGAGACACGTATACAAAGAGGTAATGGTGTGAAATTATGATATCAAAAGTCGCCATCTGGAAAAAATACTAAACCCTGGCAATAATGCACAACGTTTATCAAATATAATAATAATAATAATATTATTTCGGTTTGCCTGTATGTAAGGATGGCTTCTACCGAGTTAGGCAGCCATTTCTCCTAACCTGTGAAAAAGGATTTGGCAACAGATGTAAATGCAACGTGTCCTCTCGTACAATAATTACGACCACGTCTCCTTTAAGATTGCTGGTCCTGTATACGCGCATTAACTGAATCACCAGCCAAAAGGGAACATCATTATAGCAAAATGAAGGTAAGTCTACATTTATTGTTGTGAATAAAGTACCTAACGTGGTACCATTAAACTTTCTTCTTGTAGTATTTCATCATCATCAAGTACCGGGCCTGATGGCGTAGGTGATCATTTCTCTCCACAACTTTCGATCTTGACGGTTATTTATCATTTCTGTTGTTGACCTTCTGCCAAGCCATTCTCTTAAGCTGTCTGGTATCTTTTCTCTTTGCTTCCCTCTATCTCTTCGTCCCTCAATTTCCCCAGTTGTTACAATATATTCCAGCTGTTCTCTTCTCATTACGTGACCAAAAATGATGATTGTTTCTTCCTAATATATCACATTTTAAAATTAACTCTCCTTTTTTTGTGTGCAATATTTCAAATAACTAATTTAGGATACGTAGCATGTTTACCATGACAGCTATTTATATCTGATACTTTAGTTAATTTGCTCATTTGTGTTCATTCCATGGAGGACACCAGCTATTTGTATTATACAATAAAATTGATTGAAGCTGTTATCTTAAAGTTTTAAAACATTCGTTTGTTAAAAATGGAATTTTACATCTCCCCGAAACTCTCAGATTTGCCAGTCTTTGACCTCTTTGTTATGCGCATTAACTACTAAAGTATCACTCGCAGATCAATGTTTATTTTAGATCAACATTTGACGTTTGGTGTCTGGTGTCTGGTGTCGTAAATCGAAACCATTCTTATAAACTATCAATTTGAGAAATAAGTGGAATGTGCTAGGCTATGGACATCTTCATCCATCAACACTGGAAAGCTTCAAAGATTACAATTAGAATGCAACTTGGAGATGAAAGCAACAGCTGTGACCAGCGCTTTATTAAAATAAAAGTTTACCGGAACTCTATCTTCTCATTGCACTAAAAACATGAGGACAGTCAAATACTAAACGTATAGTGAGTGCTCTGGCGTATATTTACATTTATCATCGTCGACAAACATAACATGGATGTGAACTTGTAGCAATTCTAGTCTTTGGTAAAATGTGAAATTCGTATGTCGGGACTCTAAATTATAAAAGTTTACCGGAACTCAATCCTACTGAAAAAAAAAATTTAATCGGATTAAATTCGTTAGCCACTTCAGGTGATTCCGATTCTTTTTTCTTTAACTCTTCTATGTGCGGAGGTATATATGGTGTTTTATATATCGTGCATATGGACAGCTAATATTATTGAAGATTCATTTAATGAAACCAACGTACAAGTATCACTTTCGAAACAGATTAGAAAAATGTAGTATAGATTATTCGGTCGTGTCTTGATTATAAGAAGAGAATATAAAAATATTGTTCCATCAGAGAAGACATTCGGAAGAACTAGAGGAAAACAGCGACATTGTGTGATAGCTTAACAGCCACGCTTGACACGACATTTAACAACAGAGTTGATCACGATCAAAACAGAATGAAAGAAAGCCCGAAACAAACAAGAGCAGAACATATATGACAAATTAACAAGTCTTTGTTGGCAAGAGAGCAACAACAGAACGGTTTAGGAGCATTCGAGACAGAAATACGTGGATGGAGACAATCACCCAACACACGGTGGCATGATATCTCAGCTTGATAATGCAAATTGAAGCTTTCATTTAAATACATGTACTGCGGTAATAAAACACTATTTTAACACGATCATTCATGGTATTTATACAATCTTCATCTCAAAGTTGCGCTACCAATGCCATACCTGGACCCTAAGTGCAAGAACAACAAGAAAAATAACGACTACCGATATGAAATGTGTTAGACGAATGACAGGAAACAGCGTGAGAGATAAGATCAGAAATGTAGAACTGAGGAAAGAAAAGCTAGGAATAATTCCCGCCATAGAATCTACAATGAAACAACAGATACAATGGTTTGGCCATGTGATAAGGCAGAAAGATCAAAACACAACACAAAGAAGCCTTCAATAAACGTTGCGAGAACACCAGACCCAAGGAATGACCACGAAAAAGAAGGATGAATAGAATATTAGAAACACTAGGAAACATAACAGCAGAAGCAGCAAAATGAGGGCAAATGAGGAAGGAAAGAAGAAAGACGTTAGTGCTATCAGAATAATACATGAACGAGGATATAACACAAAGAAAACTTGTAGACTCGACTATCAGAAGTAGACAACCACTTTCTTCGGGCATGTGGTACGAGAGAGACATAGCTATAGTTAGACAATAAGACAGGCTATGAAGAAAAGAGACAGGTGAAGACAAGGAAAGAATAAACAAGATGCCTTGACAACGTGGCACGAACAAGAAATCAACAATGGTTAGCACTGTTGTTAGCGAGAGATGGAAAGACAATGATAATCAACGCCTACGGCAGAGGAAATGACTATCTATCTATCTTTCGTTCGCCTGAAGTATTGTCTATATCTGCAATGTCGTTTCCTGTATAAATTTTACTGTCTTTTGTAATTCTTGCAGTGGCCCATATAGTTTTGTCTGTAGTGTTGTATCTATGGCCAATGGATTTTCCTCAGTCTACTACATTCAGTGCAGTCTTGAAGTATGTGTTCAGCAGTCTGGGGTGCCTGTCCACATGTACAAGTAGTTGATGTGCCGATCTTGAATTTTGTATACATGTGACTATGGAGTCGATTATGTCCTGTTCTTAGGCGTATAATGATAACTTGTTCATATCTATTCATATTATGAAAGGCATCCTGATTTGGGGCTTGTGGTGCTCTGATTGATTTGATTATCTGTTTCTTATGATGGTATGTAACTGGTGTATCTAGTTGTGTGCCTGTTGAACCTTCCTTTGCCAACTGATCTGCTTTCTCATTTCCTGGTATTCCACAGTGAGACGGGATCCACTGCAGGGCAATCCTGTGGTGCTTGCAGAGTTCAGTCAAAAAGGTCTGCAGATGTGGTAATTTTCTGGATTGTAGTGCCTGGAGTACTGATCTTGCATCTGTCAAAAACACTACAGGCTGTGGGCTAAGATTACTGTTCAGCAGTTTTTCTATTGCCAACTTTATTGCTTGTATTTCTGCATCATAATTGTGACAATATTTCCCTGTTGCTATTTTATTCATATCCCTAGTGTTATTTGGGTACTCTATATATGCACCTGCTCCCCCATTCTTTACTGCATTCTGTGCTGATCCATCTGTGTACACACGGATCCATAGGTCTTGTGGGTATTCTTCATCCAGGAAACTGAGAGTTATTGTTTTTCGCTGTAGACTATTTTGTTCCTCTTTGTCAACTATTCCTTTCACTTCTGTCCGTATTTGAACTGATAATCCTGATTCATCTGTCCAGGGAGTCTGTTCTGGTATGGGCAGAAGGGGTTTAACAACTCTTGGCATGTCTGGTGTTTGTCTACTAATACGCTTGGCTTGGTGGATAAAGCTGCTTCTCTTAAGTCGTCCCAATGCAAGATTTTGGAATCTGTCCTTCATTGGATGTCTCGGCATGCATACAAATTTTTCTGCCTGTATCAGCACCTTTGTGTCTCTCCGTTCTCTCAGTGCTGGTATCCTCCGATATGAAATGTGTTAGACGAATGACAGGAAACAGCGTGAGAGATAAGATCAGAAATGTAGAACTGAGGAAAGAAAAGCTAGGAATAATTCCCGCCATAGAATCTACAATGAAACAACAGATACAATGGTTTGGCCATGTGATAAGGCAGAAAGATCAAAACACAACACAAAGAAGCCTTCAATAAACGTTGCGAGAACACCAGACCCAAGGAATGACCACGAAAAAGAAGGATGAATAGAATATTAGAAACACTAGGAAACATAACAGCAGAAGCAGCAAAATGAGGGCAAATGAGGAAGGAAAGAAGAAAGACGTTAGTGCGATCAGAATAATACATGAACGAGGATATAACACAAAGAAAACTTGTAGACTCGACTATCAGAAGTAGACAACCACTTTCTTCGGGCATGTGGTACGAGAGAGACATAGCTATAGTTAGACAATAAGACAGGCTATGAAGAAAAGAGACAGGTGAAGACAAGGAAAGAATAAACAAGATGCCTTGACAACGTGGCACGAACAAGAAATCAACAATGGTTAGCACTGTTGTTAGCGAGAGATGGAAAGACAATGATAATCAACGCCTACGGGCAGAGGAAATGACTAAAGTGAGCTATAAAAAAGTTATAAAGTTAACCTACTAACACATTAACTGGACTACAAAGGGCAAGAGGTAGGGTTCGATCCCAACCGACGGTTTCCGGTTCACCCAGCCTTAAATGGGTACCGGATTTTTGTCTGGGAAAGTAATGCGGCACGGGCGTAATACCGACCACATTACCCCAAAAAAGCATGTTCCGAAGGTCTGTAAAATTTATGGTTACTAACACCATATTATCCATACGCCACTTGGCGTGAGGGGGGTACTTTACTTTACTTACTTCATCATCATCATCATCATCATCAAGTACCGGGCCTGCTGGCGTAAGTGATCATGTCTCTCCACAACTTTCGATCTCGACAGTTATTTATCATTTCTGTTGTTGACCTTCTGCTAAACTATATTCTTAAGCTGTTTGGTATTTTTTCTCTTTGCTTCCCTCTATCTCTTCGTCCCTCAATTTTTCTGGTTGTTACAATATATTCCAGTTGCTTACTTACTTCTATTGTCCTTTCGAGCCGAAGACGGCACAAAGGGCAGAACCACAATCTCAAAAACAGAAACCTTGCATGGCACATATTGCAGAGATCACTGCTTACTAAAATCTATGGTTCTGTTTCCATAACAATGTTTTTTACAATAACAGCTTGTCAAGCCATCGATCAACCCCCCTTAGTCGCCTCTTACGACATGCCTGGAAGGTCACAGTGTCACTATTCTTTACTTCCTACATAATGAGGCCCCGGTAACACACGGGAGGCTTACTTACTTACTAACAAATTAATGAATTAATATAATATCTAATATGTGAACAACTAATAAATTATTTAAATTAACTAACAAATTAATTAATCAACAAATTAAACTGCCTTATCGTTATATGCCATGCCGGTTGGCGTAGGCGATCATGTCCTTCCACGATTTCCTATCTACAGTAAATAGTATCAATTCTGTTGTTGACTGTTTTCCGTTCCACGACACCAAGCTATCTCTTATCTTCTCTTTTTGTCGTCCGCGATCTCTCTTTCCCGGTATTTGGCCAGCTGTAACCAACAACTTTTTTCTTCTCATGATGCGCCCGAAAAATGTCGATTATTTCTTTCTGATGTTATTTAAGGGTTCCCTTTTTGTGTTAACTTCTTTGAAAATTTCAAGGTTGGTATTTTTTAGCTGTCCATGGAACTCTCAACATCTAAACTGGTAACCAAACGAAAAAAAAATGTTTATTCTGTAATGAAGCTCAATCCTCTCATGAAAACCGGTCGTAATATTTATAATTCGTCGAAATTATCTCTTTCTTTCTCCATCCCTCCAACCTCTACCCCCCTTTTCTATCTCTCTCTCTTTTTCTCATTCCATTTTCCTCCTTGTCTTCTCCTTTCCATCAAACAAGATTTCTAGTCACAGTAGCTCGTGCATCAAAATGTCATTCATTTAAGTGTTTTAACGGTGACAGTATTCGGGCCTCAGTATCTTATATATTTTCCCCGCACATCTGCTCCTTTGAACCGCGATAGTTCAGTGGTTAGTGAACTGTACTACAAAGGACAAGGTGTAGGGTTCGATCCCAACCGACGGCTTCCGGGTTCACCCAGCCTTAAATGGGTACCGGATTTTTTTCTGGGAAAGTAAATCAGCACGGGCGTAATACCGACCACATTACTCCAAAAATCATGTGCTGAAGGTCTGTAAAATATAGGGTCACTAACACCATATTTCCCTATACGCCACTTGGCGTGACGGGGGCACTTTACTTACTTACATCTGCTGCTTTAGTGTTTGAAAGGGCGCACATGGATAGGCGTGGACAGAAAAATATTGAGGTAGCCTGTGGCAAAACCTCCTCTCTCGACTACACTCCGAGACACTCCAAAGGAAGGCTGTAACCTTTAAAATTGTAACCAAATGGATGCCACCAGGCCAAAGAGATAAACTCACCACCACCAGGTCAAAGAGATAAACTCACCACCACCAGGCCAAAGAGATAAACTCACCACCACCAGCCCAAAGAGATAAACTCACCACCACCAGCCCAAAGAGATAAACTCACCACCACCAGGCCAAAGAGATAAACTCACCAACACCAGGCCAAAGAGATAAACTCACCACCACCAGGCCAAAGAGATAAACTCACCACCACCAGCCCAAAGAGATAAACTCACCACCACCAGGCCAAAGAGATAAACTCGCCACCACCAGGCCAACGGGATAAACTCACCACCACCAGGCCAAAGAGATAAACTCACCACCACCAGGCCAATGAGATAAACTCAGCCCACCAGGTCAAAGAGATAAACTCACCACCACCAGGCCAAAGAGATAAACTCACCAACACCAGGCCAAAGAGATAAACTCACCACCACCAGGCCAAGAGATAAACTCACCACCACCAGCCCAAAGAGATAAACTCACCACCACCAGGCCAAAGAGATAAACTCGCCACCACCAGGCCAACGGGATAAACTCACCACCACCAGGCCAAAGAGATAAACTCACCACCACCAGGCCAATGAGATAAACTCAGCCCCACCAGGTCAAAGAGATAAACTCACCACCACCAGGCCAAAGAGATAAACTCACCACCACCAGGCCAAAGAGATAAACTCGCCACTACCAGGCCAAAGAGATAAACTCGCCACCACCAGGCCAACGGGATAAACTCACCACCACCAGGCCAAAGAGATAAACTCACCACCACCAGGCCAATGAGATAAACTCAGCCCCACCAGGTCAAAGAGATAAACTCACCACCACCAGGCCAAAGAGATAAACTCACCACCACCAGGCCAAAGAGATAAACTCGCCACTACCAGGCCAACTGGATAAACTCACCACCACCAGGCCAAAGAGATAAACTCACCACCACCAGGCCAATGAGATAAACTCAGCCCCACCAGGTCAAAGAGATAAACTCACCACCACCAGGCCAAAGAAATAAACTCACCACCACCAGGCCAATGAGATAAACTCACCACCACCAGGCCAATGAGATAAACTCACCACCACCAGGCCAATGAGATAAACTCACCACCACCAGGCCAAAGAGATAAACTCACCACTACCAGTCTTAGATTCCCTCCCTTGGGCTTTTTTGCGTGTGTAATGGTTTACTCCCGTTACCTTTATCCCTGCTGGTTGGTTACTCACAAGGTATATTACTTGACAATGATTGTATTTACCACATAGGTGCATTTCTTCCTCTTTTTACATAACCCCGAAGGTCGTTGGGGCACCGCTAACACTCTTCGTCAGCCTTTATCATTTCTATCTTAGATGCTCGGTAGGCCAGAAGGCCTTGGCAGGCTTGTTGGGAAAACCACCCGACTAGGCTACCGACGTTCGGAAACCCGTGTTCGATTCCCGCTGGGAGCAGTGTGATATGTACTCGGGGTTGGAAAAAAATACCCCCGCGGTCGACCCAGCCGCTTGCAGAAATGGGTATTACTCTGGAAGATGAGGAATGCCGCCTTGCATCGTGAGTTTCGATGCTTGAAGCGACACTATCCTGAAGTCTCCAAACACTTCTGGATAGGCGGCCGAGCACATATGGATGAAAACACGCATGCTAAGACGTCGATTCAAATCCCGTACTTTGCCTTTACTTATTTTCAATCATTCTCTGGGACTGAACAGTTGAATCCTATCCATTCTTTGTTGCCACATTCCCATCTCTTTCTCTGCCTATTTCTCCCTCTCGTAATTTCTTGTAGAATATTCTTGGCCAGGCTAAACTGTCGAGACACGTGACCAAACTATTTCATTTTTGCTTCTTCACAGTAGTCGAAAGATAATCATGTACTCTGTTGTATCCTTTTGCGAACCCTTTCACCTCTTGATACGATCTCAGTAGGAGGTGTACAATATCTTACGACAACATTTCATCTCCAAGACTCATCTTCTATAGCTCTGCTGTAAATAGTTGCAACAACAGCTAACAAATTAAATAACTAACAAGATGGTTAACTGACACACTTACTAAACAACACGTTAACTGACACACTTACTAAACAACACGTTAGCTGACACACTTAATAAATAACACGTTAACTGACACACTTACTAAACAACACGTTAACTGACACACTTACTAAATAACACGCTAACTGACACACTTACTAAACAACACATTAACTGACACACTTACTAAACAACACGTTAACTGACACACTTACTAAATAACACGTTAACTCACACACCTATGAAATAACACGTTCACTGACACATTTACTAAATAACACGTTAACTAGCAATTTCTTCTGTTCTGAGCACACCTGCTAAACAGAACAGAAAATTGAAGCCTTTGAAATGTGAATTTATAGAAGAAATGTGAAGAATTGGATGGAAAGAAAAGAAAACAAACGATGAAGTCTTACAACAATTAAAAATGAAAAGAGAACTACTAAACACAATTCAAACAAGATAAATGGGATTTTTGGGACATTTTGAAAGACACAACAGCCTACTAAAAGTAATCTTGGAAGGAAAAAAGATACAAGGTAAAAGAGGCAGACCAAGACTAATATGGACAAGTGACATCAAAATATGGACAAGTCAACATATGGCAACCTGAACTATCAAAGAAAGAGACTGAGCGGAATGGCGCTCCATGGTAGCCAACTTCGATGCGGAGACGGCATTCAATGATGATAATCGCACCTGTTAACTCACAACATATTGTTGTTTTCCTTTATAGGTACACACTTTGTGCATTATTCTTGGCCTGACGATCTTGGCAGTAGCCACGAGCGGGAAACTACATAAACCTCCTGTCGCTAAAAAAGACAATGTGAAACCTCCTGTCGCTAAAAAAGACAATGTTAAACCTCCTGTTGCTAAAAAGACAACGTGAAACCTCCTGTTGCTAAAAAAGACAATGTGAAACCCCCTGTTGCTAAAAAAGATAATATTAAACCTCCTGTCGCTAAAAAAGACAATGTGAAACTTCCCAAGGGGAAAAAATCCATAAAAGCCCCATTTGATGAAGGATCTTTAGGTGGTATGGGTGGTATGGGTGGAATGAGTGAAATAATGAATGTGATGCAGGAAGAAAGAAAGAAAGAATTGCGTGCGATACGGAAACGTGAGAGGACAATCAAAGAAGAAGCTGAACAACGAGCCGCGTAAGTAGATTTCTATTTTATTCCTTTTGATTTTTTTTACTGTCCTAAAGGCATAGGAAATGATTAGGTCATCATCATCATTGAGTGCCGTCTCCACATCGAAGGATTGCTACCACGGAGCGCCATTCCACTCTGTCTCTTGCTTTGATGCTGCGAGAACACTAGACCCAAGGGACGACCACGAAAAAGATGGATTGTCATAAGCTGACTTGTCCATCGTTTGATGTTACTCGTCCATGTTAGTCTTGGTCTGCTTCTGCCTCTTTTACCTTGTATTTTCCCTTCCAATATTACTTTTATTATACTGTTGTGTCTATTAACATGCCCCAAAAATAAATTTCATTTGTCTTGCTCTAATTGTGTTTAGTAGTTCTCTTTTCATTTTTAGTTGTTTTAAAACTTCGCCGTTTGTTTTCTTTTCTTTCCATCCAATTCTACATATTCTTCTATAGATCCACATTTCAAGGCTTCAATTTTCTGTTCTGTTTTCTGGTTTAATGTCCATGTTTCTGCATCATATAGGAATATTGAGAAGATGTAACATTTTGCTATTCTTAGTTTTAGCCCTGGTGTTATTTGTTTTGATGTTAGTATATTTTTCATGGCATTAAAATTACTTTTTGCCATTCCTATTCTGATTAGGTACTCACTGGTAATGTATGTTCTTGGTGTCTCCTCTCCTGCAAGGTACCTTTCATCTATATAATCTTCAACGTCCCAAAAATTTTACTTCGTCTCAGTGTATTTCTTGAGTTGTATGTGTCCTCTTTATTTAGCGGAGACGATGGCGCAGGATAGAACACACACTGCGGAAGCCAACTGAGAGTATTACATAACAGGCCCTTTTTGGAATACCCAGGGGAAAAGACAAAGAGGAAGACCAAGGAATTCTCGGAGAAGACAGACAGAAGCAGAGATGAAGATGATGGGGAAGACATGGAATGATCTTAAAAGAATGGCAAGAAACAGAACGACTTGGAAAGTGTTTGTTGAAGACCTGTGCTCCACAGGGGGCTGAAAGGTAGTAGAAGATGTGTCCACTTTCCCAGTAGATGTCTCAAGATGCTTATACGTGGCTTTAGAAGTGTGTGAATTTAATGAGGATCTGAGGTAAGCTGTTTTAGGAGTGCAGTGATATAACGTTTTTTTTTGTGTGTGTCGCTTCTTATTGCTGTAGAGATATGCCTTAAACTCTTTTTCTTCTGTTCTCGCTTTTATCAGCTTCACCCCAACTGCTGATTCTTACACCAATTATCATTCTCATCTGTCTGTCCCAGCACTCAGCTTTATAACATTCTTCATCTTCAGTGCATCATTTCCTATATTCAGCATCATCATCGTGTGCCATAACGCTTATCTTAAGTTATCTCCTTCCACAATTTTCTGTCCTTTGTGTATCGTATCATTCCTATTGATGATTGTTTACAATGTCACGACACCAAGCTACTTCTTTGTCGCCCGTAAACTCTTTCCTTGTATTTTGCCAGTTGTGACCAAGTATTCGAATTGTCATGTTCTCATTATATGCCCGAGATATGTCGTTTGTTTCAATCTAATGTTTTTTTTTTTAGTAACTCTCTATTTTTGTATTGGGCTCGTTGAGAACTTCCACGTTGATCTTTTTCAACTGTGTAGGGACGCGATGCTGAACACA
This sequence comes from Megaustenia siamemsis, assembly GCA_032433765.1. Lineage (NCBI taxonomy): Eukaryota > Metazoa > Mollusca > Gastropoda > Stylommatophora > Ariophantidae > Megaustenia > Megaustenia siamemsis. The sequence goes on from JAVIAB010000106.1 coordinate 56,671,862, forward strand.
TTATCCATAAGTATGTGAATGCTAAAAAGGTAATATTTAACGTGTTTTCCATACGTTTCAAGGCGTGGCGTATATACTATACTTAACCATAGCTAACGCAACGAGCGCTAATATACGCTGCGAGAACACCAGACCCAAGGGACGATCACGAAAAAGATGGATTGACGGAATATTAGAACCACTTTGAAACATAAAAGCAGCAGAGGCGAACAAAAGACAGCAAATTATATCTTCTATCGACGCTGAAAAGCAAATGAGGAAGGAAAGAAGAAAAGCTACTGTTTTTTCCTTTTTTTTTTTTACATAAATCATCTGGTGCATACTCTATATTTGGAGCCGCGATAGCTCAGTGGTTAGTGAACTGGACTACACAGGACAAGAGGTAGGGTTCGATCCAACCGACGGCTTCCGGGTTCACCCAGCCTTAAATGGGTATCGGATTTTTTTCCTGGGAAAAGCGGCACGAGCGTAATTACAGACCACATTACCCTAAAAATCATGTGCTGAAGGTCTGTAAAATGTATGGTCACTAACAACATATTCCCCATACGCCACTTGGCGTGACAGGGGCTCTTTACTTGTACACAACCTATCCAGCTTCATAGTCTGTTATCTCTGTCTTCGTCTTCTTTTGTTTACACCTTTTGAGCATTTCTTAGTTACTGATTTTATTGAAACAAGTACAGAGGGCCAGATACTTGACACAATGATAGCACCAGATAGAAGGCGCGCCACCGAATTAAAAAGCATGCAGAATAGCACAGGTCAATGTAGCATTTCAGAAAATGAAAAAAAAACAACATCTTGTGCAACAAAGCTACGTAAGAGAGATCATCGGTGCTATATAAAGCAAATTATGAATCACGGACACTAGAGAAACAAATGAAAAGAATATTAGAGGTCACAGAGATGGGATTTATCAGAATGTTGAGAGTTCTTTGAACCAGAACAGCTAAAAAGAACAACGAAGAAATTGTCAAAGAAGCCAACACAAAAACAGAAACCCTAAATAAAATATAAGAAAAAAAAACAAACATTTTTCGGGCACATTATGCGAATGGAAAAATTGGAATACTTAGTGACAACTGGCAAAATAGAGGGAAAGAGAGAGATCGTGAACAAAAAATAGAGAATATACTAAAAAGCTTGATGTCGTGACACGGTAAACAGTCAACAACAGAATTGATGTCACGCACTTAAGACAGAATTACGGAAGGACATGATTCCATACGCCAATCGGCACAGCACATGATGATGATTTCATTAAGCCAAAGTATTCTCAGACGAATTGTGAAAAAAAAGACTTCTTTTATGAGTTTACATCCAGCATTCACATCCGTAAAGTGACATCATATATGAAAAGATGTGATAGTAACGGCATAAATACAGGAACGTTCATTCCATCAGGCGAGGCTGCCCAGTGACTCTCGACTGGTGTCGCCTTCAGCAGGAACTTCATATATATATACATGTATATATATATATATATATATATATATATATATATATATATATATATATATATATATATATAGTAATGGCAACATTAGTAAAGAATAGTGACACTGTGACCTTCCAGGCATGTCGTAAGAGGCGACTAAGGAGGTTGATCGATGGCTTGACAAGCTGTCATTGTAAAAAGTATTGTTATGGAAACAGCGCCATGTATTTTAGAGCAGTGATCTCTGCAATATGTGCCACTTTGGCACGCAAGGTTTCTGTTTTTGAGATTGTGGTTCTGCCCTATGTGCAGTCTTCGGCTCGAAAGGACAATAGATAGAGAAATAGAATAGCAACATTCATTAACATTCAGAGCGTGAATACCATTTTAACCTGATGGTTCTTCTTCCTCTTCTATCATTCCTCTGCTGCCGTTGGCGTCGAGGGGAGAAACAATCTGCGATTCTTTGCCTGATGGTTAGATGGACAATAGGGGAGATTATTGCAGACCTGGAATATCGCCCGTAGCATTCCATCCCAGGTCTACCTGATAGTACCATCATCGGAAGCATAGTTTATTTTATTTTTGGGGTTCTTTCAGCTCTTTCATTTCTCTGTACTCCTGTATGTCCAGGAACGTAGACAAAGGTGATCCAACATATTTTTTTTACTTCTGCAATGACTCTACCAATTTCATGCGTATTCTGGTTTTGTTAATAACTTTAGTTATAACGTTAGATTGTCTTTGTTGGCTCTCCCATATGGTGTTGAATTATTACACAATGTAAATATTTACAGGGAAAAACGAAAACTCAAGGAGGAGAAGATGAAGGAAGAACTGGAGCGTTTACGAAAGGAATCACAGGAGATTAAAGAGAAAGAGAAATTAGAGCAGTTAAGAAAGGAAGAAGTAGAGAAAAAAGAGAAAGAGGAGTTGGAGCAGTTAAGAAAGGAATCACGAGAGAGAAAGGAGAAGGATGAATTAGAGCGGTTAAGAAAACAAGAACAAGAGAGAAAGGAGAAGGAGAGATTAGGGGAATTAAGAAATGAGAACAATGAGAGGTCAAGAATAAAGCCAAGTAAGACGCAGTGTGACATCTCTGAGAAGGCGACGTCACTGACGTGCAGCTATGAAGAAGAAGTCATCAACATGCCTTGCAACCAAGAATGCCCTGCTTGTGACAAAAGTATGCCTCTTCCATGTGAAGAGTACAGCAAAGTCACATGCAACTGGCCGTTTTAGAAATGGAGTACATATTTTGTAAGTATATTATGGGTGTTTGTACACAGACAAATAGTTATAATCATCATCATCAAGTACCGGGCCTGCTGGCGCAGGTGATCATGTATCTCCACAACTTTCGATCTCGATAACTATTTATCATTTCTGTTGTTGACCTTCTGCCAAGTCATTCTCTTAAGCTGTCTGTTATTTTTTTTTCTTTGCTTCCCTCTATCTCTTCATCCCTCAATTTTCCCAGTTGTTACAATATATTCCAGTTGTTCTCTTCTCATTGCATGGCCAAAAAATGATGTTTGTTTCTTCCTAATATTTAGTTATAATAATAATTAAATATATAGCATTAGGTGGTATATATGAAACAATATCTATAATTTGACAGTGTGTAAGTGTTTTGCTTTAGCTTTATACTTTATGGCAGATAGTGAATATGTTAAAAATATAGAAGTGAAAAAAGAGTTCATCGATATATTGAGTTAATTCTAACCTATGGAAGCGAATCATGGACACTAGACAAACAAATAAAATGATTAGAGATCACAGAGATGGGATTTCTCAGAAGAATGTTGAGAATTCTCTGACCAGCCATTAAAAAACCACAGAAATGTAGTTTTTTAGAATTAGGGGACTCCAAAATGTATACAACTTCAACATAGTGGTTATATCCCTTAGTGATATAACGCGTTAATGCAGGGGATATAATCACTACTGAAGTACGTTTACGTTTTTTGGGGCTCCTCTGGTGTTAGATTACCCTGGACAGTTTACAAGTAACCAGAACATTCTAAAAGAGACAAACACAAAAAAATAAAACTATTATCAATATAAGGAAACATTACTTTAGGACACGCAATGAGAAAATGAAACAGCTTGATTGTGTTGTGACAGCCAGAAAATTGAGGGAAGAAGAAATAGACAAAATAAAAAAAGAGCTTACAAGTCAACAGCAAAGATGATAAACAACTATAGAGAAATAAAGTTGTGAAAAAGACATGATCACCTAAGCCAACTGGCACAGTACTTGATATCTTAAAAGAATGGCGGAGAAAAATGGTTAAGAGCAATTTAGAAGAAATGGAAAAATAAGATAAACTTTTTCTAATCTAATCTTAGGTGTTCTAGATCCATATATTCTCTATACTATAAAAACAATTTGTTCTATCTAATCTAATCTTAGGTGTTCTAGATCCATATATTCTCTATACTATAAAAACAATTTGTTCTATATAATCTAATCTTGCAGACTTCCGGTGTCATGGCGGCTTCGTGTAGTCGATTTTTATAATTCGGCTCTTGCTGATATATTTAAATGATTTACGCGACAGTCTAGTTGTGAAATTATGTGTTGCTATTCTCCCGTTTGGTGTATGTTTTACTTCTAACGTGGGGATGGACTGTGATTGCCGATATTTAAGTGGAATATGATTTATTCTTCTTTGTGTTGTGTGTTCGCGGTTCGATAGGCAAGCACATGGTTTGACAAAAATGTCAACGGAAAAACGGGTATGTTCAACCCTTATGTGAAAAGTCTGTGACGGTGGATGGAGGCATCAAGAATGATCAACGGCCCAGAAAGCGAAAACAGCAAAGTGTGTGGCACACAAGAGGCATGTTCAGAACACGAAAGACGAACATGGCTGACCACCGTGAAAGAGATTGGAGCCTCATCACGTACCAGTCCAGAGGAAGCCATGGAGAGTCGGAGAAATTCGAACTTATGTCGGAGGAAAGATCTTAAAATAAGTACTTGGAATGTTAGGACTCTATATCAACAAGGGAAATTGGAAAATCTAATTCAAGAAGCAGAACGAATAAATATAGATATTTTAGGCATATCAGAGACTAGATGGAAGGAATGTGGGTACATTGAAGACGAAAAATATACATTTATATACTCAGGAAACACAACAGAACATCAAAGGGGGGTAGGAATACTGATAAAAAGAGAGCTACAAAAATATATAAGTACCCACTGGACATACAGTGATAGGATTATACTACTCAAGTTGAAAGCAAAACCATTCGACATAGCAATAATACAGACATATGCACCTACTCAAGACTACACAGATGAACAAATAGAGGCATACTATGAAGACCTAAATAAAGTTATGAAGCAAGTGAAATCTTCAGACATCTTGATTGTAATGGGTGACATGAATGCTAAAGTAGGAAAAGGTAGATATAAGACAATTATAGGAAATCATGGTTTAGGAAAAAGAAATGACAGAGGAGAAAGATTAATACAATTCTGTGAAGAAAACAGGCTGATAATATGTAACACCTACTTTGAGCAAGAGAAAAGGAAACTATACACATGGAAAAGCCCTGGAGATAGGAAGAGGAATCAAATAGATTACATAATGATAAAAGAAAGGTTCCGTAACAGCGTAAAGAAAGCCAAAACCTACCCAGGAGCAGATATTAATTCTGATCACAATCCTGTAATGATTAAAATGAAAATCAAACTAAAGAGAAACAAGCAAAAATCTGATTCATCAACAAACCCACTCGACATAACAGCTTTAAATCAAAAAGATATTAAAGATACCTATACAATACAAGTAAAGAACACATACCAGAAGCTGCTAGAGGAAGGAATTGAACAATACAGAAGAGAAAATCCTGATGAAAAAGTAACAACCAAATGGCAATGCATAAAGAAAAGCATACAAAAAGCCTGCGACACCTTACCCAAAAGAGAAAAGAACAAAAAACAAAAATGGATAACTAACACCATCTTAGAAAAAATGGAAGAAAGGAGACAAGCGAAGAACACTGCCCAATACAATAAAATAGATAATGAGATACGCAAAATGTGCAAAAAAGCAAAAGAAGACTGGCTCAGCCAAAAATGTAGAGAAATAGAAACTATGGAAAGCAAACAAGACCTAAGAGGAATGCACACAGAAATAAAGAGAATGACTAATAAAAATAAAAAGCCACAGAAGGTGGATGCATTGCAGACAAAAAAGGAAAAATGCTAACAGACAATAAGGATATCATAGAGAGATGGCAGGAATATATAACAGAACTATTTCATGATCAAAGGGACAAGAAACCAGTTATAAAATGTACATCAGGCTATAAAATCTTAAAATCTGAGGTGGAAAAAGCTATAAAAACAATGAAAAGGGGAAAAGCAGCAGGACCTGAAAGCATACAGATAGAGATGATACAGGCACTTGAAGATTTTGGCATTGAAGTGATTACAGACATATGCAACGACATATACCACACAGGATACATACCAAATGAACTAAAAACATCAACTTTCATTGCATTGCCTAAAAAGAATGGTGCAGTTGAATGCAGTGACTTTAGAACAATAAGCCTAATGAGCCATGTTACAAAAATCTTGCTAAAAGTTATACAAGGAAGGATTCAGAATAAAATCAATACTGAATTAGATGAGCAGCAATTTGGATTTAGGAAAAATAGCGGGACAAAAGAAGCCATATTCTGCATGAGAACATTAATCGAAAAATACACAGAAGTAAACAAACCAATATATGCCTGCTTCATAGACTACACCAAAGCTTTTGATAGAGTACACCACAAACAACTTATAGAATGCCTAAAAGAGATACATCTAGATGACATGGATATACGACTAATATGCAATCTATACTGGGAGCAAACAGCAATAATAAAATATAACAAGAGTTCTCTACACCCATTGATATAAAAAGAGGAGTAAGACAAGGATGCATCCTATCACCAAGCTTGTTCAATCTATACACTGAGCAAATCTTTAAAAACATCATAGAGATGCCAGGCCTACAAATTAATGGAAAGATAATCAATAACCTAAGATATGCTGACGATACTGTACTACTAGCAGAAAATCCTAAAGACCTACAACAATTACTTAATGAAATAAACACGACAAGCAAAAAATATGGACTAGATATGAATATCAAAAAGACTAAAACTATGATCATAAACAAAGAAAATACCCAAAACCCACAAGTGGATATCAAAATTGAAGGAATAGACCTTGAGACAGTTCAGAACTATAACTACCTTGGACATACTATAACCAGTGATGGAAAATGTACAACTGAAATAAACAAAAGAATAGGAATGGCAAAAAGTAATTTTAATGTCATGAAGGACATACTAACATCAAAACAAATAACACCAGAGCTAAAACTAAGAATAGCAAAATGTTACATCTTCTCAATATTCCTATATGGTGCTGAAACATGGACATTAGACAAGAAAACAGAACAGAGAATTGAAGCCTTTGAAATGTGGATATATAGAAGAATAGGTAGAATTGGATGGAAGGAAAAGAAAACAAATGACAAAGTCTTAAAACAACTAAAAATGAAAAGAGAACTTCTGAACACAATTAGAACAAGACAAATGCGATTCTTAGGCCATGTTAAAAGACACAACAGCCTACTGAAAGTGATCCTGGAGGGGAAAATACAAGGTAAAAGAGGCAGAGGCAGACCAAGATTAACATGGACGAGTAACATCAAAAGATGGACAAATCAACCAATGACAACCTGCACCATCAAAGCAAGAGATAGAGCAAAATGGCGCTCCATGGTAGCCAACCTTCGTTGCGGAGACGGCACTCAATGATGATGAATCTAATCTTAGGTGTTCTAGATCCATATATTCTCTATACTATAAAAACAATTTGTTCTATCTAATCTAATCTTAAGTGTTCTAGATCCATATATTCTCTATACTATAAAACCATAAAATAAACTTGTTTTTCTTTAATCTAATTTAGGTGTTCCAGATCCCTGTATCCACTTTCAAGTGATATAACCATGGCTGAAGAAAGGGTTTGGAAGTCACTGCAATATTTTGTGTGTATCTTGAAGATATTCATATTTATATGTCATAGCAACAAAATAAAATTATTATTCTTCCCTGTAACAACTTGTATGTGTTACTACATAACTTGTGGGATAATGTTGTTTTTACCTTCTTACTGAAACTTTAATTTAATTTATTTAAATTCAATTTTCATTGATTTAAAAATTGTTTCAGAAAGTGCTTCCTGATGGATAATGCAATGAAAGAACAAACAGTTTACAAATCTTACTTGGCAGTGACCAAGGCATTCAAATGGTTAGAGTCACAAGACTACATCCACGCATGTATACTGAGTGATTCGATGAGCATGATAAAAAAAGTGGAGGCGGGCTTTGTACGCATGCAATGGGTAGAGTCATTGCAGAAATCCAAAATACGTAAGGTCACCTTTGTCTATGTCCCTGGACATGCGGGAGTACGGGGAAATGAGAGAGCGGACAGGTTGGCTAGCTGCGCTGTCGTTGAGGTCGGGCAACCGATGGATCGGGCGGACATCATCAATGCACTCCGAGATGTGGGAAGAGCACAGGACTTCGACAAACACAGATCAACGTCGCTTCTTCGGATGATGGAAATGGGAGTTAAGATGGGCACAGCCAGAAATGAGAAACTTGGTAGCCGTGTAAGAAGACTTATCAACCAACATAGAACTGGAGTCGTCAGTCGCTGGACACTGAGGGAATTGCTGAGGAGGGGATCTGAGCACCTATGGACATGTTCGGAGTGCAATGATGATGACCCGCAAATAACTCAAAATCTTACTTATACAGTTGTATGGCCAACTATTGCCATAGCTCCATCTGTGTAATGTCAGCATTTTCCAAAGTGTCCAAACTGAGAAACTACGCCATCTATAAGTATTTTGACTGCATAATTTTGATAACTGCTTCTTGAACTTAACTCCAAGTGCAGCTAGAACACTGGACTCTGACTCAAGGAAAGAATAACAACTCCAAGTGCAGCTAGAACACTGGACTCTGACTCAAGGAAAGAATAACAACTCCAAGTGCAGCTAGAACACTAAACTCTTGACCCAAGGAAAGAATAACAACTCCAAGTGCAGCTAGAACACTGAACTCTGACTCAAGGAAAGAATAACAACTCCAAGCAAAGGATCTGAACCTACCCCCGTTAAATCAGCAAAACCACTCAAGTGTCTTGCAAGGGCTCATATATTGTTCCCCAAAAACATTCTCCAAAACTTCACATCATTCTGCAGCCATTCTTTTCCTAACTTTAAACAGAATTTGATGTAAATGCAATGCCTCAAATAGCAGAGGGTGCCTACCATGTTTTTGAAAAACTTTCTTTTCATCACTTCTAATACACACACATTAGGATGGAATTTGCAAGACAAAATCACTAACATAGAATTATGGAAAAGTACCAGTCAAATACCAGAGGATAAGGAGATACAACGAAGACAATAGCACTGGATAGGACACACACTGTGAGAGAATTACATGACAGGCCCTTTTTTGGAATCCCCAAGGAAAAAGACAGAGGAAGATCAAAATATTTTTGGAGAAGACGATGGAAGCAGAGATGAAGATGATGGGAAAGACATGGAATGATCTTAAAAGAATAGCAAGAAACAGAACGGCTTGGAAAGTGTTTGTTGAAGACCTATGTTCCACAGGGAGAAAGGAAGAAGAAAAATCCACACAGAATGCTTATTTTCATCACACTGCATACTTATACAATGAGGGTCATGATAACAGTGACCTGGGATATAACTACTCTGTTTGAGCATGGGAAATTCAGTTTCAGAATTTTTTAAAGTGTGCTTCATATGTATTGTGTGGGTGTGCAATGGTTATGGTTAAGGAAAGCCCCGGTATCACTGAAAATGAATTAAAATCCATAATTGCTCAACCACCCGTGTCAGTGAAATCATCCGAATTAACATCTCATCTCCCAAACAAAGAAAGGTAGCTGCAGTCCCCATCATAGTAGTCTCAGCACATGCCAAAAGACATAAGGTGAAACCCCACAGAAAATGAACACAGCCACCTGTTCCCCCTAATATGTGCAATGTAACTGAGTATTGTTAGCATTTGCATATATTTACTTACTTTGTCAACAACAACAACAAATATATATATATACCCTTTTTTTATGGGGGGGGGGAAGAGAGAGAAAGAGAGAGAGAGAAGAGTAATTTAGTTTATGCAAATTTCATAAGGAGATCAACCATGACTGATCAATAATAACTTCCAATGCTGAGGTAAATCCATCAAATGTAATAAATGATTAACAAATGTGGCTGCAATGATGAATTCTTTTATTCATTGCTGAATTTAATTGTTTCTTCTCACGTGTGTAATTTTTACAAAGTAACACAGAATGCCCACATATTCAATATTTCAAACTGGTAGCATCTGGTTTTATCCAGTGGCTCTCCGTTTCAAACACTGATTAAGAACATCCAGAAGATGTGAATTCTCTAGAGCTGCAGCAACACGTTCTTTATCTGCAAGCTGTTTGTTCACTGAAGATAACAATGAAAGAAAATATCATTTCTTGTGTATTCAAATATTCAAAGAATGAGGGAAAAAATATAACTTGGGAATAGACATGAAAATCATAAAAGTCATGGACAACTTATCTAGATAAAATAAAGTTTAAAAAATAGACCACCTCAGCTTTTTAGATAAGACAAGACTTAACACAAACCAACGGTTCGACACTGAGAGGTCTTCGACAGGGAAACAAGCACAAACAAAATGAACTACTGGTGGTGGGGGGGGGGGGGGGGGGGCGCGGCGCACATGGCTGGGTGGTCTAGCGGTAAGACATCAGCCTCTGGACATGAAGGTCTTGGGTCTGAGTCCCGTCACAGGTAATGGGAATTTTTCACTTCAAATCCGTGGTTTCATTGTGATTTTCCCCTCCCTAGGTCTCTGGGTAGTGAGATCTGATGTCTAACCCTCTCTGGGTAGTGAGGTCTGATGTCTAACCCTCTCTGGGTAGTGAGATCTGATGTTTAACCCTCTCTGGGTAGTGAGATCTGATGTCTAACCCTTTCTGGGTAGTGAGATCTGATGTCTAACCCTCTCTGGGTAGTGAGATCTGATGTCTAACCCTCTCTGGGTAGTGAGATCTGATGTCTAACCCTCTCTGGGTAGTGAGATCTGATGTCTAACCCTTTTCAACAATTGCAAAGCCAAGAGGTCCTGTGTACACTCTGTGCATCTTAAAGAACCCTTGGCAGGTACAAATCAAAAAGAGTAGGCCATAAATGGCCACTACCATGGCATAATTAATAGGAAAAAATGTACCCAAAACTCTCAACAATTAAAAGAATTAGAATATCTCAGAAGTCAAAGAATATCTGTCTGTACGGTGAAGAACACATGTGCATTTGACTGCTGTTGTGGAGAAACAGGAAAAAGTGACATTCGCACAATTTTCAGTCCCTCTGGACTTCGCTAGAGATATAAAGCTGTCTTACACAAACAAACAACAACAAAATAAATAAAAAGTAGATAGTAAATTGAATTAAGCAAAGAAAAGTCACAATTATGGTCATATTAGTCACCATAATGGCTTTCAAAAAAACATTACTAAAGAGAATAATATCGGGGGAGGGTGGGAGAAATGATCTAAAAGATGTTGGGATCAAAATGTCATGGATCCCTTACAGTCTACACCCATTGAGGCAGGTAACTCAGCAGAATAATGAGAAGCATGCACTCTGACAGCCAGAAGGTAACATACTCAACTGGTCATTTCAGTTTTCAGAGTACCTGATGATGATGAATGAATAATGCTGAATTCATAAAGTGAGTACATAAACAGCAATTAGGAAGGACCTAGTCTTCATGTCATGAGTCCACTGTGATGGTACATAAGGAGCCATCATAACTGCCATCATGCTTCTTCTTCTTAATCCTCTGAACTCTGGTCACAGCATAGGATTAAGGGCAGTCAGGAGCAAGCATGAACAACTCTTGCCAGCCTCTTTCATTTCATCATGTATAGTTCATCACCATGTCCCCAATGGTTTGTCTCTTCTTTGTTTGCCAGGTGATGTCCATGTTAATGCTTGGTGCTGATGGCTGATTTATTCCATGGTAAACATGGCCTCAAAATATTATGTCTTCTCAACATTCCTATATGGTACAGAAACATGGACATTAGACAAGAAAACAGAACACAGAATTGAAGCCTTTGAAATATGGATATATAGAAGAATAGGTAGAATTGGATGGAAAGAAAAGAAAATAAACGATGAAGTCTTAAAACAACTAAAAATGAAAAGAGAACTACTAAACACAATTCAAACAAGACAAATGCGATTTTTGGGCCATATTAAAGGATACAACAGCCCACTAAAAGTAATCCTGGAGGGGAAAATACAAGGTAAAAGAGGCAGAGGCAGACCAAGACTAACATGGATGAGTAACATCAAAAGATGGACAAACCAGCCTATGACAACCTGCACCATCAAAGCAAGAGACAGAACAGAAAGGCATTCCATGGTAGCCAACCTTCATTGTGGAGATGGCACTCGATGATGATGATGAAATGTGGCCCAGCTATCTTCTTTTCACTTCTTGATTGATGTTTTAATGCTTATCTTCTGGCAACTTCTTTGTTCGCAATGTATTGTATTAATCCCAACGATATTTAGTATCTTCTTAAGACAGCGATCTTCATATCTTCTTAGCTGACTTTCTATCTTATGGTTCATTCTTCATGTTTCAGCTGTATATTGGAGTATGGATTGCACATTTGGCTTGTAAATTCTACGCTTGGTGCTGAGATGGAGACTCACAGAATACCAAATGTTTCTAGTCTAATTGAATGCCTGAGCTGATATGCTGATTCTAATAGATATCTCTTTCTCAATGTCACTAAATAATGAATAAAAAAGCTACCCAGGTATTTAAAGTAATCCACTTCTTCTAGTTCCACTCCTCAGAATGCAACTTTCTTTGTACTTTTGACATTTATTCTCATAATTTAGTTTTCTCTGCATCTATGTTCAGTCCTGCTGTGTTAGAAATCTGATTTACTCTATATGTTTTTCTCTTGTATGTCTTGGTGGCAAGAAATCCAAAATCGCGTGCAAAATCAGTATCTTCAAGATGTCCTGTGATACACCATGTAATCTCTCTTGGTATGTTGATAAACAACCATTTGCATGATTCAGTCCATAACCACAAGGAAAAGGAGTGGTGACAAAATACATCATAGGCTAACTTCTGAAAGTTATGACTCTGGATTAAGCTGTCTGCTGTCCTTCATGTCTTACTCAGCATCGGTTGCGTTGTACGTGTCCTTTAGAATATTGATAATTTTATCCAGTATGCATGTAGGATTTTCCAAAGCAAAGTTTCATTCCACACTATTCCACATGCATTGGAGAAGAAGACATCAAGCTACAAAAAATCAATAGATATGGCAGAACACTGTGAAATTTGTCACCTTATAAATTCTACCAGATGCACTCTAAGCAAATTCTATGTCCCACTTTCTTGTGTGAATTCTTCTTCATTTCTTGTTTTCAAATTACTTTATATATAGGGTGTTTATAAAGTCTCACTACACTTGGTATCTAGGTCAATTTGAAAAAAATGTTTATGACGTCATCACAATATGTGCTCAATGGTAAGTTCACTTGTTGCGACAGTTTTCTTAATGACTTGTCTGGACTTTTAAGGATTCTGTCTTGGATATCTAAACATATTTCATCATTCACAGCAGGCCTACCAGATCGTGGAGCATCTTCCACATTTCCAGTAGCAATAAACTTATTCAACAAATTTCATTGACAGTGGGAGCACATATTGTGATGACGTCATAAACATTTTTTTTTCAAATTGACCTAGATACCAAGTGTAGTGAGACTTTATAAACACCCTCTTTCTATTATTAATCTTAGGACCAATTTCCTGTCACAACCTTAAATTGGAGCAAGAGAAACCTCAGAGAAGGATGTATCCCATCAATCAAGGGCCATGCATGTTGTGTGCAAGCCTTCAGAGACACACAGTCTGGCATGCTGTTTGTCTATATACTTTAGTTTTTTGGCCATGCAGTCAGATTCTGTACTCATAAACCAAATTTCAGAACAGGTGTGGTGTTACAGTGGTTCATGTCTAATGATATGGCTGATGGATTAGGATTTTTGCTTGATGTACTGCTCCCTTTAGCAATGGAATTCAACTAAAATATAGTGAGTTGAAGTAAGCAGGCATTTTACAAATGTGTGTGAAAGCTGCACACTTCCAAGCTTAATAATAAGGCACAATAATGTGTTTTCTTTGCCATGGTGAATTTAAGAGCTCATGCTCAAATGACCACAAGATTATGACAATAAGATCCAGACTGCTAAATTGATATGTCATTCAACCCATTTGTAAATATCTGCTATCCAAAAATTTTCCACTTAGAATTTTGTTTTCATATTCTTGTTATGTTTTTCATCAACTAATAGACATATGTTCAAGGAAAAGCTGCCATTCGATGTGAATACATGTAGGTTAATGGCATGGCAATTGACATGTAAGATAAACTTACCTGCAACTTCTGACTGATGTGTTCCTGGTGTTATCTGTACATCTACCTTTAATAAACAAACAGAAAGGGGAAGGATGCTTTTATTTGAAACAAAAATAAAGAACTGAACATCTTTAAAAAAATAAACAAACAAATAACATGTAAATTATAATAAAAGTTTAGACCATGGACAAGGTTGCTCCACCCATCCCTGTTCTTGGACATTTTCTCTACTTCTCTCCAGTCTAGATCAATGTTCAGTAGGGTTTCCATGTCTTTCCTTCTCCATGTGTTCCTCAAAATTCCTGATTTTTCTTCCCCTATGGGTTCCATGACAATGCTTGTCTTGCTATGATGGTGTCAAGTTTTCATAGTGTGTGTCCTATCCATCTCCATTTTCTATTCAAAACAAGTTGCTCGGTTGGCCCTTGTTTTGCTCTTTCTCAGATTCTCCATTTCTGATCTTTTCATACCATCTGATGTTCAGAATGAACATACCATCTGATGTTCAGAATTGGAAGATAGTAGTTTATTATGTCAGTCAAATGTAATGTAGTCACCATTTTCATTATACTACTCCTTTCAGCTTAACCGGATGGCTCTCTTTATATCTGAGAATGTGGTTTCAAGATCTATTTGCTCTCATTCTCCTCCCTTTTTAGCAAATATATCTAAATATATCTTTCACTCCAAGATACCCCATGGTGTGATCATATCTCCCTTAGTATGAATATTTTTGACAGCATGTTTGTGTGGCTCATTTATTCTTTCCTACTTATGATGAATCTCCCGTGTGTTACAGGGCCTCATTATGAGGAAAGTAAAGAATAGTGACACTGACCTTCCAGGCATGTCGTAAGAGGAAACCAAGGAGGTTGATCGATGGCTTGACAAGCTGTCATTGTAAAAAGTATTGTTATGGAAACAGCCATAAATTTTATAAGCAGTGATCTCTGCAATATGTGCCATTTTGGTACGCAAGGTTTCTGTTTTTGAGATTGTGGTTCTGCCCTAGGTGCCGTCTTCGGCTCGAAAGGACAATAGATAGATAGATAGATAGACTTATGATGAATTAACCAATGCAGTGACAAAGATAGCATTGACATTTATGCTAGTTCAATCTGTTTAGGAATAATGCATGCTTTATTTATGCTATTTTTATACAAAAATAAAAATTACAACAATTTGTTATATTACAATTGTGTTAAGAGTAATTCTCTTTTATTGCATGCACAATTAATTAAAAACAAGAAAGGTTGCCTCAAAGTGCCCAAAGTGCTACCAATAGTCTTATATGTGCTTAAGGTACTAAAACACTTGTGGTATTTGCACTAAACATACCTTAAACCTTGCAGGCAATGACCTCAGGAGCTTAACCCTAATGGACAAGCCAATCAGAGTTGCCATACTGCAGTGTGGGATTGTGGGAGTGAACAGCACATGCACACTATTGGCATCATCATCAACCTTTAAATATAAAAAAGAAGCAAAATTTAAACTCATCATCATCATGTAACCTGCCAGTGGGCGTAGGCGATCATGTCCCTCCACAATCTTCTATCTACAGTGCATCGTATCAGTTCTGTTGTTGACTGTTTTCCATGCCATGACACCAAGCTATCCAGTATTTTCTCTCTTTGTCGTCCACGATCTCTCTTTCCTTTTATTTTGCCGGTTGTAACCAAGTATTCCAACTTTCCTCTTCTCATGATGTGCCCGAAAAATGTTGATTGCTTCTTTCTGATGTTTTTTAAGAGCTCCATTTTAAATTTAAACTACATACACATAAAATATAACCATAAAAATGCTGCTTTTGTGGCTTGAAAAAGGTGACAAAAAAATAACCAGTAGAAAAAAAAATCATTCCAGCAAACAGAATTTTTGGTTACAACTTTATAGTACAGATAAGATGAACAACTACAATAAGATGAATAAACTATAATAAAATTGTATTTTCAAAAACAATTTCAGATTCATGAACAAATCTCAAGCACAAGAAAATGGAGTGTATGCAGATAAAAATAGATGTTCTGGAGTCTTTGTGATATATTCAGTCATAGAAAGCCAAATCTTGTTTTTTTTTCAACTGGAACATTCTGTTCTAACTACACAAGCCATAAGAAATGCTGTAGAGATGATAGACCAATTAAAATGTCTGTGTCAACAGGTAGTAATCCTTACTCCTGCAATGTCAGTCCTGCAGGCCCTCAATGGAGACAAATTACCAGAGCTCAGAAAAGCCCTAAGCAAAGTGAACACCAAGAAAGAGAAGTACTGCAACAGATACCATCAGACTGGTAAAATCAGGAAATAAAAGAGTGGACATGCTCGTAAAAAAAGCTATACAAGTACAGCCAACAAAAAAAAAAACAATAATATTTCAAGAAAAGGAGACCTTCAAAGCTTGACCAAAAAAAGGACAACTATCACTACCTTGACCAAGCAGAGCAAATAATCTTACTCAGCTTTATAATAGAACAAAACAGACTGAATACACGCTGCACAGGTTGAGATTAGTCCCATCAACCTTCTACATAGGTGGATAGGCAACACTGACAGTCGGACACATTCTACAGGACTGCAACATATTCAGGCAGTCACAGGAGGAATGCTGGCCAACAGAAATGTATATCGATGCAAAGCTTTTTGGAAGTCCCAGAAACTCTCAAACACAGCAACGAAAAACATAAAACCGGACTACATTTGTAGACATTATGACATTGACCAAAAAGAAAAAAGAAGAGGATAATATTTATAAATTATCCAATAACTCATAGATATCATTGAGGACTGTGCCTACTGGCATAGGCAATCATGTATCCCTACAGTTGTAGAGATTATCTTTTCTATTGTTGATTTGCTACCAAACCATTCTATGAAACTTATAAAAGAAACCATAACAAAGAAATGAGATAAAGAAATTGACAATCAATGAATATACAAAAAAAAATCAAAATATTTAATTTTCATAACTTACCATAACCTTTGATTCTTCCACAACATTGAGCTCTTCCAAGCTTAATGGATGTTCTGGATCATTGATGCCACGAATTAAGTCTGCAAAGTTTGAGAACAATCAATTAAGTCTGCAAAGTTTGAGAACAATCAATTAAGTCTGCAAAGTTTGAGAACAATCAATTAAGTCTGCAAAGTTTAAAACAACAAAAACAGAAACATTTAAAATTATGAAAATAGTAAAATAATGCAATAATAAATTCATCACAAGCAGATATTGTTAAATAAAATTAATTAACACTTTCAGCTTACTGACATTTGCTACATACTAATTTGTAGCTCAGTTTTTATTTAAATTTAATATTTTAACTCTATAATGACATTAAATTATGATGGTTAAAGCTGCGGACTACAGAGAGGGAATTTCTCAGAAGAATGTTGAGAGTTCCCTGGACAGCTAAAAAGACCAACAAGGAAATTCTCAAAGAGGCCAACACAAAAAGGGAGCTCCTAAGTCTTTCCCTTTCCAGTAACGATCAGTCCTTTGCACATCTGTGTCCTCAGTATTCCAATATACACTATCTCCGTCCACAGGCAGATCATCATGAGAAGAGGAAAGTTGGAATACTTAGCTCTTCTTCTTTCCCTCCTCATTTGCCTTTCAGCGTCAGGGGGGGAGATATTTGCGGTCTTTTGCTCTTCTGTTTGCCTCTGCTACTGTTATGTTTCTTAGTGTTTCTAATATTCCATCAATCCATCTTTTTTTCATGGTTGACCCTTGGGTCTGGTGTTCTTGCAAAGATTATTGAAGGCTTGTTGTGTTGTGTTTTAATAACTCTGCCTTGTCACATGGCCAAACCATTTTATCTGTTGTTTCTTTATATATTCTATGGTAGTTGGCATTGGTAGCACAACATTGGGATGAAGATATATATTATTAATATGTAATACTTAGTTAAAAACTGCAAAATACAGGGGAAGAGAAATCACTGATGAGAAAGAAAGAAGATACTAAATTAGCTTACTTTCATGGCATGGAAAATAGTCAACAACAGAATTGATAATATGCACTGTGGACAGAAATTGTGGGAGGACATGATTGCCTATGCCAACCCTTCTGGTACAGGATGATGATGAAGCTGCCAGAAGACTTGGAACTAGAACTTTGTATCTCTCTCAACGCCACATAAAGTATCAGAGAAGAAATGAAAAAGTGAAATTATATTCTAATAGATTGTAACAGATATGTTATTTTTAAGATAAGTTAATGTATAATTTCAAAGGAGAATTAAACATTTTCTTACATCTACTGCAACCCTCAGTAAGGTATAGAAGAAGTTGTAATCAATAAATGTGTTACTTCTTAGAATAATAAAATCAAAGAATGTTTTATTTTTTAGGAGTGACTGATAATGACACATCATCATTTGTTTCATTGATTAACAGTCAATCTTCTTTTCTCTTTCTCACTGGTACCTAAAAGGTGTTGTGGTTTATATCATTTGTCGTTCTTGAGCTGCTCGAACTGTCTGAATTAGTGATTTTCCTTTGTTGTTACATGTCTCTGTCACTGCATCTATCCACCTTCTTCTGGGTCTTCCACTTGGTCTTTTTCCATGCATTCTCGAGAAGAACGCCCCTGATGGTGATTGGTGAGGATTTATTCTGACCAGGTGGCCAAACCATTTAACAGTCAATGGTACACTTCATTAATGCATGATATTGAGAACAGACATTTGACCTTGTCTTTATTGCATTGTTGTATAAATTCCTTGTAGAGTTGCTCTCTCTTTCTTCCTGGCATTCACATTTTGACTGCTAAAGGAATGAAAAGTCCTCTTCATCATTGGCTCTTAAAAGGATATTAAGTTGATGTAGATGTGTTGTGGTTTGCAGCTAGGCTATGATATTTGCTCTCTTTAGCCCAACATATCAGACATCAGCACTGAATTTTAAGTACCATATTGCCTTCCCCCTTGGGTGCCTTGATAGTCTAGTTGGGAAACCCACCCGACTGGCTATCGGCATTCAGACAACCCATGTTAAATTCCACTGGAAGCAGTGTGAGTTGTACTCATCATCATGTACCCTGCTGGTTGCCGTAGGCGATCATGCCCCTCCACAATCTTCTATCCACAGTGCATCATATCAGTTCTGTTGTTGACTGTTTTCCATGCCATGACACCAAGCTATCCAGTATTTTCTCTCTTTGTCGTCCGCAATCTCTCTTTCCTTTATTTTGCCAGTTGTAACCAAGTATTCCAACTTTCCTCTTCTCATGATATGCCCAAAAAATGTTGATTGCTTCTTTCTGATGTTTTTTAAGAGCTCCCTTTTTGTGTTGGCCTCTTTGAGAACTTCCTCATTGGTCTTTTTATCTGTCCAGGGAACTTTCAACATTCTTCTGAGAAATCCCATCTCTGTGGCCTCTAACCGTCTTTTCATTTGTTTGTCTACTGTCCATGATTCGCTTCCATAGGTCAGAACTGGTTCTATATAGCACTGATGAACTCTCTTTCTCATTTTTATTGACATAGATTTGTTGCATAAGATATTTTTCATTTTCTTAAATGCTATTTTGGCCTGAGCTATTCTGCTTTTTATTTCTGTGGTGCATCTCCCATCTGATGTAATTATTGTGCCCAAGTATTGAAACGTTGCACTTGTTTTAGATTTGTCTCGTTTATTTTTTATGCTGCATGATGGTGATGATTGTTTCTTCGATATAACCATTACTAGGAGTTGAAAAAAAAAATACTCCTGCGGTTGACCCAGCCGCTGGCAGAAATAGTACCTGGGTATTACTCTGGGAAGGTGAGGAATGCCGCCTGGCATCGTGAGTTTTGATGCTTGATGCAACACTATCAGAAGTCTCCAATATGTCTAGAAAGGAGGATGAGCACATATGGGTGAAAACGCGCATGCTAAGATGCGGTTCAAGTCTCGTACTTTACTTCTCTCTTCAGTTCTCTACTTGCTTGTCCAGACTGGTTAGTCAGTTTTCAGGAGCACAACATGAAGGAGGAGTAGGGTTTAGATCAGCTCTTTTGTTTGCCAGTCTTAACACATGCAATTATAAATCGGCTGTTGACTGCTCCCAGCTCAGTTGCTGGCAACTTGCTTGGTATACTTTCTAGACAAGGAGTCAGTCAGAGTTAGTCTAATTCTATATTTCCTTTGCTTTTCCATTAGGTTTAGATAAGCCAGATAGGTTAAATATAAAAAGAAATGGTTGGCATTTTGCCTGACATTTCATTGGTATTGATCTTTGCGAATCAAATTACATTAAATATATCAAACAAGTAAACATGCTAAGTACTGCCTGTCTGACGATGTAAAGATATAACTCACAAGCGTGCCATAGTCCACCCAACTTTATCATCATAAGCATCTTTGAGATAGAAGGCTGCTAACACACAAGCACATACTATATATATATATTTAGAATTTCGGTTTATTATACCTCTCATCCAAGTGTCTGAAGTTTCAAACTCAAAGTAAAGGAAAGTACAGTTACTGTGCTTCTACTGAGTAAAGTCGGACAAATAAGTGATATTTTATGTAGCAATTTTTTTTCAATTTATTAATAAATGATGAGATTCCCCCACTTAGAAAGTGGCCGTCTTTCAATTCATAATATCAGTATCAGTATCTGAGTATCAGAATGAAAATTGAATATGTTTAATGTATTAAATTAATTATTTAATTATAAAAGTAATAGAAAATTGAAATTGAATTGAAAAAAAATAGACTAGTCCTAAACCTACTAAACTTAAACTTAAACTTAACGTCGTAACGTTGTAAAAGTAAAAGCCTCCTCCTACGTCCTAAATAATAAAGTTTATAATAAAGTTATAAAAAAAAAAATTACACGAACCAAATACTTCTCTGCTATCAAACTTGTCGGTGATTTCATCATCTTCTTCTTCTGGTAAAATTTCCCTTTCTTTAATTCGTTGAAACACTGTTGGATTAGCATTATCTAAGTTTGCCATGACATCAAACGATAATATTGAATATTGCAGGATCGTCCTAGCAACTCACAGCAGACATGTTTTATCATTCAAAATAGTCCTGCTACAGTCATCGCCAGTCAAAAAACAACTTCCTCCTGGCATATTTTGTAACAAAAGCAGGTTCTATCATTCTACATTTTATTTATTTATTTTTAATATGCGTTCGTTTACTCTTTGGGTTATTTAAATAAAAAATTGACACCTACATTTGCTATTTATGCTACATATTAGATTATGTTTAATTTCAGCAAGACTTACATTTTTTATTTGTAATTTTATGTGATGAACACAGTCAACTGGTAAAAACTTTTCTATCTATTGTCCTTTCGAGCCGACGACGGCACATAGGGCAGAACCACAATCTCAAAAATAGAAACCTTGCGTGCCAAAATGGCACATATTGCAGAGATCACTGCTTCTAAAATCTATGGTCTGTTTCCATAACAATGCTTTTTACAATGACAGCCTGTCAAGCCATCGATCAACCTCCTTAGTCGCCTCATACGACATGCCTGGAAGGTCACAGTGTCACTATTCTTTACATCCCATAATGGGGCCCCAGTAACACACGGGCTAAAAACTTTTACAACTGGCAAAATAAATGGAAAGTGATATCGCGGACAAGAGGAAATATTATAGATAGCATGGTTTCGTGGCACGGAAATCCATGAACAACTGAATTGATACAATGCATTGTAGACATAAAATTGTGGAAGGATATGTTTGCCTACGCCAACCGGTAGGATACATGATGATGTGAACAGACAACGGTAAGTGTAAGATATATTTAATCTTATTGCTCACATGTTGACCAAATTCAAAATAGGTACAACCAGCCTATGCCACTGTACACTGGACAATATAACTACAAAACATGTTCTACAGGATTGCCCCCAGCACACATACCTGAGAAGAGTAATGTGGTCCACACCCACCTCCCTGGAAGAAAAACTATATGGGGCAATCGAATCACTCAAACAGACAGCTGACTTCATGATAGAATCTGGAATCCAACTCTTATTGAGTCTTGAT
Source organism: Megaustenia siamemsis (assembly GCA_032433765.1). Classification (NCBI taxonomy): domain Eukaryota; kingdom Metazoa; phylum Mollusca; class Gastropoda; order Stylommatophora; family Ariophantidae; genus Megaustenia; species Megaustenia siamemsis. Next base: position 56,693,891 of record JAVIAB010000106.1, read on the forward strand.
CGCAGTCAGAGAGAGATCTTATTGCTCTTTGATTGATTATTGAGTTATTTGCGGGTCATCATCATTGCACTCCGAACTTGTCCATAGGTGCTCAGAAACCCCCCCCCCCCCTCAGCAAGTCTCGCAGTGTCCAACTCAGTTCTGTGTTGGTTGATAAGTCTTCTTACATACCCACTAAGTTTCTCGTTTCTGGCTGTGCCCATCTAAACTCTCATCTCTTTCATCCCTGGCCGGTCTGTTGTTAAGGACGCATAATTCATTTATTTGTAAAGAAAAAACAAGAAAACTCAAACTCGCAGTGTATCCGCGTGCTGTATAGCGATTTACTGGAGTTGGCCAGTTTATAACGTGGAAACGGGTTCTGGACTGTGCGACTGAGTGAGTGCACTTGAGTCTAGACCATCCACAACATCGACTTCTAGCGACAAAATCAACAATGACGAAAGTAAGTATTCAGATGCAGCCCAAACGACAACATCGTAGAAGGAAAACACGACAAGACAAGCGTGGTGGCATTAAACTGTCGAAGTTATTGGTTATTGGTTATTGGTTATGGAAGGCTTCTGCATCACAGCTAACGAATTAAAATCCATAATTGCTCAACCGCCCGTGCCAGTGGAATCATCCGAATTACCAACTCATCTCCCAAACAAAGAAAGGTAACTGTTGTCCCCATCGTAGCAGTCTCAGCACACGCCAAAAGACATAAGGCGAAACCGCGCAGAAAGTGAACACAGCCAACTGTTCCCTGTCATACGATATCATCATTCATCTTAAACAAGCGGGATATCGAAGCAGGATCAAAACGGATGAGACACACAGCTCACGGTGTGCACAGAGCACTTAACTCAGTAGCTCCTGCAAGAAGCCGGACTTGGAATATGAGGAAACTGCAAGAAGGAACACTTTTCAGACATATCCTTCAATGGTTCCAGCCGCCTATCCACCATATTGACCAGAAGTTCACGTCCTCCTGAAAATGATGATCGTCATATTTTTTTAATGTATAGCGCTTGATGATGTTAAGACATCGTTTAGACTCCAATCCGAACATATAAAACACAGTTAGTCGTCAGATTATCCCCGTCGCACATCAAACAACAGACCGTAAGATTAGCGTATGGCCGGTCTTGGGATATACGATGAGCCATTATACGATGAGTCCTCACCTGTCACCTTGAACAGAAACGCGCGTTCCCACCCACACTCGGAGGTTATAGATATTAAAAAAAGAGAAATGGCTCAATGCGGCAGTCTTTGCCATGACATCTTCGAATGTTTCCACAGATTAGAGAATACATGTGCTGCTGCTAAAGATCTGGAATATGCATACAACAGGGTACCATTTGGATACCTCATGCACGTACTCCTCAAACTGGCGGTGCAACCCTCCCTCATTAGATGGATCGCTGTTGCACTGTTTCAGAGGAAGGTGATACTCAGATGTGGAAGTTGGTCTTCCGAGCCAACATCCATTTGTCCAGGGCTGCCACAAGGCTCACCATTGTCACCAGTTCTATTTAACGTGTACACAATAGCGATCACGGAACAACAGCTGGATGAGAGGGGAAGAACTATGACTTTTGCTGATGATATTCTGGTATATCGACAGGGAAGAGACAGAAGGGAAATCGCCTCCACAATGCAAGACGAACTCGATCGCTTTTCTTCCTGGTGTGGGGTTTCAGGTGTCTTGGTTAATCCTAATAAAGCATCAATTTCATGGTTCTCCCTTAACAATCATATCGTTAATACGACCACACCGGTAGTACTGATGGGAGCTGATGAGGTGACCAGGGACAAGTTGATGACATACCTTGGAGTTAAGTTTGATCGCAGCCTGTGTTTTCGAGACCACGTTGACCATGTGATAACAAAATCCCGCAGAGGATTAGCCGCCTTAAAGGTCATGGCAGCTGCCAACAATGAGCAGAGACTACCCACTCTTCTGTTCCAGGGATTAGTCCTCGCACCAATCGAGCATGCTCTGGCAATTCTTACTGTCAGTACAACTCAAATTGACAGGGTGGAAAAAATACAGAATGAAGCCACGCGCATTATCTTGGGGTATACGAGGCACTCCCTGTGTAGCAATGAGGTATCTTCTTGACGTTCCAACCATGGATGACAGGATCAAGATCTGGAGGGCACGGGCATACTTGAATATTAGTGCAGATAAAGAGCACCCATTGCACCACGAGCTCAACACAGGGAAAGGTACCAGGCTAAAAAGAGGCAAATCATTGGTGGACCGAGCAGAAGATGTCATCAAACAGGTCTGTGGGCTTACCAATATCAACGTTGGCGAGGAGTGGATACCGGTGTCTACGTCATTCAAGGGGACATTCTCGTGTATTGTCACACTCGACAGGAAAAGTAGGGAACAGAACTCAGTCGTAGTCAATGCGTAGGTCAACGGTCTCATCTGCGACAACACCGATGAGAAAGATGCAGTCATCTATACAGACGGATCTGTAATACGACACCAAAGAAGTGCATCGGCATTTACAGCACGCTTGGCAGGCAGAATAGTCAAAGAAGACAGTGGTGCATACGTCATGACCACGAGTAGCATGACGATGGAGGCGATGGCAGTGACGAGGGCATTCAAATGGTTAGTCACAAGACTACACCCACGCGTGTATACTGAGTGATTCGATGAGCATGATAAAAAACGGTGGAGGCGGGCTCTGTACGCATGCAATGGGTAGAGTCATTGCAGAGGTAAAAAATACGTAAGGTCACTGGACATACGGGAGTACGGGGAAATGAAAGAGTGGACAGGTTGGCTAGCTGCGCTGTTGTTAAGGGCGGTCAACCAATGGATCGAGCGGACATCATCAATGCCCTCCGAGATGTGGGAAGAGCACAGGACTTCGACAACCACAAATCCACGTCACTTCTTCGCATGAAAGAGATGGGAGTTAAGATGGGCACAGCCAGAAACGAGAAACTTAGTGGCCGTGTAAGAAGACTTATGAACCAACATAGAACTGGAGTCGTCAGTCGCTGGACACTGCGGGAATTGTTGAGGAGGGGATCTGAGCACCTATGGACATGTTCGGAGTCCAATGATGATGACCTGCAAATAACTCAATAACTCAATAACTCAATAATTCAATAACTCTTTAATCCGAAAGAGTGAGGTGGACTCATGGTTGTCGAAGTCCTGTGTCCTTCCTACATTTCGGAGGGCATTGATGATGTCCACCAGATCCATTGCTTGACCGTCCTCAACAATAGCGCAGCTAACCAACATGTCCGCTCTTTCATTTCTTAGTACTCCCGCTTGTCCTAGGACGTAGACAAAGGTGACTGTACGTATTTTTGACTTCTACAATGACATCTATCCATTGCATATATTCGGAGCCCGAATCCACTTTTTTTTAAAATCATTCTCATCGAATCACTTAATATGCAAGCATGGTTTTAGACTTGTGACTCTAACCAGATAATGCTCTCGTCACTGCCATCACCTCCATCGTCATGCTACTCGTGGTCATAGCGTATGCACCTATAATCTACCTTGACTATCCTGTCTACCTAGCGTGCTGTAATGCCAATGCACGCCTTTGGTGTCGTATTACAGATCCGTCTGTATAGATGACTACATCTTTCTCATCGCTGTTATCCCAGATGAGACCGCTGATCTCCGCATTGACCACGACTGAGTTCTGTTCCCTACATTTCGTAAGTCTAAGTGGACACAGTTACGCCATGTTGTGGCTTACAGCAAACCATGATATCTGCATAAAGCATCTCACTTCAGCACTGTATTTATGGGTGCCGTTTTCCCTTCTCTATTCATTCTTTGCTTGTTTGGTTAGACTAATTTGTCTGTTTTCAGAGTCACTGCGAGGAGATAGAGCAGGATCTTGATCATTTTTGGTGCACATATACTAGCACAAGCGGTCAGCGGTAAGTTTGGCACCTAAATGCACCTTGGCTCTAACTAGACCAATATTTGAACTCTAAGATTATAACAGTTTTTGATGTTTAGCCAATTCTATCTATCCATCCAACCATTCACATATCTTTCTGTCTGCCTGTCCGTCCGTCCGTCCGTCCACCTCTATGTCTGTCTGTCCATCTTTTGCCATTTCGAGCCAAAAATAACAAATAGGGCAGAAATTGTAGACTCCGTGTCAGATTATCTTTGCTATCAACTGTCAGACCTTGCACAGGACCCGCAATGGTTAGTTATCACAATCGTTCCTGTTCTGGGCAAGCCGCTCAATCTCGACAATGGAGCTGATGCCTGCTGTTGTTTTCTTTCGCCTATTTTGTTATTTTCTAGTGCTTCTCTAGGTCGGCCTCTTTTTCTTTTACACTCTTGTTCCCATTTGCTTTGAGATATCTTGTTGTCTCTTCTTCTGTTGTCCTCTTTAGTCTTGGTTTGTCTATGTCTTGTCTACCTTGTACTTTCCCATCTAATATGCCTTTTAGTAGTGTATTGTGTCTATGGATGGACGCATTGTGTATCTCCTTTTGCTGTGGACGGTTGATCACAGGCCGAACAAGCCACCATCGTAACATATCCACTCACTCACTCACTCACTCACTCACTCACTCACTCACTCACTCACTCACTCACTCACTCACTCACTCACTCACTCACTCACCACCACCCACCCACCCACAAACCCACTCACTCACTCACTATTTTTAGTTACTTTCTATGATATTGTTAGATCTTACTACATTGCTTGTGTTCGTGCTCTGTGTGTTCTGTTTTTGTTTCTGGTAAATTCATACGTGAAGCCGTCATTTTGTTTGTATTGTTGTCTCACATAAAACTATTAACATCGTGTTCACCTCGTTCCTGGACAACCAGACCTTTAAACAAAGAAAAAAGAAAAACAAATTTGTTTTTAAGGACTCGAGAATCTCTTTACATTTAATGAATAGATTGGAGATGTGAGGTCGTCAGACCCTAGCTATAGTTCAATACAGGGTCAGCAGCAAGTGGGTCGTCCTGGGCACTCATCTTGTCTGTACTGGGCCGGATTGTACTCGCCAGGCTCACATGTACAGCATTCTCCGAGTTTTTGAACAGGACTCAAAGCACAGTCACAAATCTTCTCCTGTGGATTTAATTAAATTCATTAAAATAATTGAAAATATGGTTTGTTGCTAAAATTTCTTTGAGATTATCCATTAGATAATGTGTACAAAAGCGCCAATCAACCATTAATATCTTCAGTAATTAAGAACAGACGATGGTCATATGCTGGAAATGTGATGAGAAGAGATAATAACCGAATAGCAAAGCAAGCCCTCATGTGGGAATTAACAGGTAAGAGGAAAAGAGGAAGGCCCAGAGAGACACCGAGAAGAACATTGATGAGAGAGGCACGAGCAGCAGGAATCGGCTCCCTCAAGGAGATAGAGCTGCTTGCACAGAAATAGACAAATAGCCAGATTTGATAAAATATCTTTAAAAGAATTGAAACTGCTAGAATAAAATTTTAGATAAGAGAAGGAGTATCTTGGTCTACGCACTATGGGCCGGCTACGGCTCGAAAGGTCAATAGATAGATAGAATATGTACAACCATGTGCATACGACACTAAAAGAAAGATGGCACGCACCAGGACTGTAATTAATTAATTTTGTGGAGATAGCACTTTACGGTAAGGGTCTAGTGGTGTAGTAGTAGTAGCAGTAGTTGTAGTAGTAGCAGCGTGGGTGATAATAGTGGTAGCAGTAATAGTAGTAATAGTAGTAGTGATAGCAGTAGCAACAGTAGTAGTAACAGTAGAACTGGTAGTAGTTGAAGTAGTAGTAGTAGTACTTGCAAAGTATTAATAGCAACAACAGCTGCAGCAGTAGTATCAACAGTAACAGTAGATGTAGCAGTAGTTGTAATAGCGACAGCAGCAGTAATAGAATAAGTAGCAGTTGTAGTAGTTGGATTCATTAGTAGTAATAGTAGTAGTAGTAGCAGCTTGGTTGATAATAGTAATAGTAGTAGTAGCAGTAGTAATAGTAGTAGTAGTAGTAATAGTAGCAGCAGCTTGGTTGATAATAGTAGTAGTAGTAGTAGTAGTAGTAGTAGTAGTAATAGCAGTAGCAACAGCAGTAATAAGAGTATCTCCAATCCAATCACTATCAATGAAATCGCACATCAACGAAAAAATAAAAACAATCACATGTATCATGCAGGAGAACTGCTATCGGCGTATGGTCCCTTTGTTAATCGAAATATACACGACATAACGACAAACATGTCTAGTTAGGACGCCATTTTGATGTCATACATATTCTATAATAAAATAAAAGCACGTTCTAACGCAATTCTATAAAAGGTCAGGAAGAATTGCTGCAAACCGCAATCATTGGAAATACACTGTAAAGCTCCAACTGAAACAAGAAGCTGACAGATTCACAGAAAAAAAAAAGAGAATACACGGAGAAAAAAAAGAAAGAGTAATATTTCCTAGGAGCGTTGCAAAATCCATAGCCAACTATGACTAAGAGAGGCTACTACTGCAACTACTAACGCAATTCTATAAAAGAATCATAAGATGCACTACTCACTGGTTTGAACCTAAAGTACCCCAGGGTATCTCCATATGGCAGGCCTTTTCTTGAGTAGGCAATATTTTGTGTGTTGTGGTAAGGTGGAACTGTGTCATTGTAGATTGATGTAGTACAGCAGGGGTTCAGCGCTTTCCCGAACTGGTTCTCGTGGAATCCCATCGTCTGTATGTGAAGACAAATATTTCATTTGTAGAGACAGAATTAGGTTGCTTATAGTGTGCTTCATGTGTTTTTGTGTGCTATCTCGATTTGAAACTATTATCACAGCATCTTAAGATGTGGTTGTCTTCCGTATTTATAATAACCGTATGTGAAGCCCCTAAGCAACAAATGTGGCCCACGGAAACAACCCTGTTTTACAAACCATGGGGTGGGGGGTGGGGGGGGGAGAGAGCAGAAGCGCCTGCGACCTGCAGTCGCGATAGCAGGGTCGGCGCACCATCAGCTGACCAAGACCTAGCAGTTCTACCTCCTCGTGGTCTCCCCTGGTAACAGTCTGCGTCAAAACAGGCTTCATATATACCATTTTTTTCTATTTTTTAAATTTTGGCTAACTGAAGCTGGGATCGCCGTGTTCCCTGTAGTTGGGGCTTTTACTGATATAGAGGACCCAGTATTGCAGTACCTCTGGCTGGACTAGTAGTTTCCCAGCATAGTCTGGGATAGACGAACTCCAACCTCTCCAGTAAGAGCCGAGAATGTCAAGGAAGCCGTTATGATCCGCCACATCAAATGAGTCAAAGGGCAACCTGCCCGCATCAACTTGTGGCAATCCGTCAACAACAACAACAAACCATGGGGAACAACCCTGTTTGACAAACTATGGGAACAACCCTGTTTGACAAACTATGGGAACAACCCTGTTTGACAAACTATGGGAACAACCCTGTTTGACAAACTATGGGAACAACCCTGTTTGACAAACTATGGGGAACAACCTTGTTTGACAAACTATGGGAACAACCCTGTTTGACAAACTATGGGAACAACCCTGTTTGACAAACTATTGGAACAACCCTGTTTGACAAACTATAGGGAACAACCCTGTTTGACAAACTATAGGGAACAACCCTGTTTGACAAACTATAGGGAACAACCTTGTTTGACAAACTATGGGGAACAACCCTGTTTGACAAACTATGGGAACAACCCTGTTTGACAAACTATGGGGACAACCCTGTTTGACAAACTATGGGAACAACCCTGTTTGACAAACTATGGGGAACCGGCGAAGACCTCAAACACACCCTCTTGTTCATGACCCATGCTGGTTTTTTTATATAATTTTTTTTTCGGTGCATTCGCCAACGTTTACCACTGGCGAATTTTCTTGAGACTAGGAGGAACAGAATTGTGCGTGTTAATCCTTTTTTTCCCTGACAAACCTCGACGCACAGGCAGATAACTTCAACCTCGGAGGTACTCATATTTTTTTCCGACGATGAGTAATTGACGTTTCAAGCCGGGCCTCGCTGCTAAGATCAGGGGTGATTGCTGCAGATGGAAAATCATAAATAAAATTCCCTATTGGTGCAGATGACTAAATTCCCCACACACCAGATACAGTCAAATAAAAACACTGTCCCACCCCGTGACATGTAGAGAACATGATCTTCCCGGAAGCCAAATGAATTATCCGATAAATATTCTGCTCAATAGAGATACATTTCTTCGTTGAGATAAACTGACAGTGCATTTTGTTTTCAAGATAACAGTAAAAAACGCATTTAAAGCTGTTTGCTGTATAACCTGTAAAATATAGGGTCCCTAAGGTAGTTATAGGCGTAGGAAATAGTTAGTGTCCATGCTGCATGCATAACCTGAAACACTTAGTGTGTAAGTGTGAAAGCTGTTTGCTGCATAACCTGAAACACTTAGTGTGTTAGTGTTAAAGCTGTTTGCTGCATAATTTGAAACACTTAGTGTGTGTGAAAGCTGTTTTCTACATAACCTGAAACACTTAGTGTGTATGTGTGTGTGTAAAGCTGTTTGCTGCATAACCTGAAACGCTTTGTGTGTATGTGTATGTGTTAAAGCTGTTTGCTGCATAACCTAAAACACTTAGTGTGTATGTGTTAAAGCTGTTTGCTGCATAACCTTAAACACTTAGTGTGTATGTGTGTGTGTAAAGCTGTTTGCTGCATAACCTGAAACACTTAGTGTGTATGTGTGTGTGTGTAAAGCTGTTTGCTGCATAACCTGAAACACTTAGTGTGTATGTGTTAAAGCTGTTTGCTGCATAACCTTAAACACTTAGTGTGTGTGTATGTGTAAAGCTGTTTGCTGCATAACCTGAAACACTTAGTGTGTATGTGTGTGTGTAAAGCTGTTTGCTGCATAACCTTAAACACTTAGTGTGTGTGTGTGTGTGTAAAGCTGTTTGCTGCATAACCTGAAACACTTAGTGTGTATGTGTGTGTGTAAAGCTGTTTGCTGCATAACCTGAAACACTTAGTGTGTATGTGTGTGTGTAAAGCTGTTTGCTGCATAACCTGAAACACTTAGTGTGTATGCGTGTGTGTAAAGCTGTTTGCTGCATAACCTGAAACGCTTTGTGTGTATGTGTGTGTGTTAAAGCTGTTTGCTGCATAACCTGAAACACTTAGTGTGTGTGTGTGTAAAGCTGTTTGTTGCATAACCTGAAACGCTTTGTGTGTATGTGTGTGTGTAAAGCTGTTTGCTGCATAACCTGAAACACGTAGTGTGTGTGTGTGTGTGTGTTTAAAGCTGTTTGCCGCATAACCTGAAACACTTAGTGTGTGTGTGTGTATTTAAAGCGGTTTGCTGCATAACCCGAAACACTTAGTGTGTGTGTGTGGGTGTGTGTATTTAAAGCTGTTTGCTGCATAGCCCGAAACACTTAGTGTGTGTCTGCGTGTGTGTGTTTAAGGCTGTTTGCTGCATAGCCCGAAACACTTAGTGTGTGTGTTTAAAGCTGCATGCTGCATAACCCGAAACACTTAGTGTATGTGTGTGTTTAAAGCTGTTTGCTGCATAGCCCGAAACACTTAGTGTGTGTGTTTAAAGCTGCTTGCTGCATAACCCGAAACACTTAGTGTGTGTCTGCGTGTGTGTGTTTAAGGCTGTTTGCTGCATAGCCCGAAACACTTAGTGTGTGTGTGTGTTTAAAGCTGTTTGCTGCATAACCCGAAACACTTAGTGTGTGTGTTTAAAGCTGCTTGCTGCATAACCCGAAACACTTAGTGGATGTGTGTGTTTAAAGCTATTTGCTGCATAACCCGAAACACTTAGTGTGTGTGTTTAAAGCTGCTTGCTGCATAACCTGAAACACTTAGTGTGTGTGTGTGTGTTTAAAGCTTCTTGTTGCATAACCTGAAACACTTAGTGTGTGTGTGTGTGTGTGTGTGTGTTTAAAGCTGCTTGCTGCATAACCTGAAACAACTTAGTGTGTGTGTGTGTATGTTTTTAGACTACATAGTAATAATTCGGATTAAAAATAAAATAAAAAAACTGTACGCGAAGCAGTGATCGAAGTTAACATGAAATATTCGACGCTCTACGTGGCAAAATAAACATAGATGATCTGTGTATGTATCTTTATGCGATAACGATACATTGTTTATAATAAACAAATATGTTACCTGGGGGTATCTATCTCTGTTTCTATATGGGCCGTATATCTGAGGTGATTTGCCTGGTGCCTGTACAGACATAGCAGGAAAACATAATATTTTACATTCCGTATGCGTATGAATAGATGGAGAAAGAGAGAGAACAGACAGACTGACTGGCACATATATGGGTATGTATATAGGTAGATAGGTAGGTAGGTTGGTATGGACATAAGTAAGCAGATAGGTAGATAGACAGGTTGGTGGTTTGGTAAGTGGGGAGATAGGCAGGTAAGTAGATAGGTAGGTTGGTAGATAGATGGATGGATAGATAAATACAGATGTACGTAGGTGGGTTTGTAGGCAGGCAGATAGGTGGGTGGATTGATTGATAGGTAGGTAGGTAGATAGGTGGGTTGGTAGATGAGTAGGTAGGTAGATTGGTTGATAGGTAGATAGGTAAATATTTGGTTAGAGAGGTAGCTAGGTGGGTGTGTGGGTCGTTGAGTAGGTAAGTAGATAGTTGGGTGTATAGGTCAGTGGATATGCTTGAGGGTAGATAAATAGGTTGATGGATAGGTCGGTGAGTAGGTTGGTAGTTAGATGATGATAGATAGGTAGTCGGGTTAGGTGGATTTAGATAGGTGATTAGATAGGTAGGGGAGGTAGGTAGGTGGTTGATCGTTGAGTAGGCAGGTAGCGGTGTGGTTAGCTAGATAGATAGATAGATAGATAGATAGATAGATAGATAGATAGATAGATAGATAGATAGATAGATAGATAGATAGATAGATAGATAGATAGATAGGTAGATAGGTAGATAGGTAGATAGGTAGATAGGTAGATAGGTAGCTAGGTAGCTAGGTAGCTAGGTAGCTAGGTAGCTAGGTAGCTAGGTAGCTAGGTAGGTAGGTAGGTAGGTAGGTAGTTAGGTAGGTAGGTATATGGGTGAGTCATTTGGTCAGTGGGTAGGTAGATAGGTGGTTAAGTAAATGGGTAGGTAGGTATGAAGTGATACACAGAGAGCAGTTTACCAGCCACGTGCAAATGCTAGACAGCAATTAAACTGTCTGGTAAGGGTATGATAAAGATAGCCACATAGCAACTGTCGTTGTGTAAGGAAGTGTAAGCGACTTCATTGCAGTAATCCTCAGCTCCATGAGGCGGGGTAGCCAGTTCCTTTCCTCTGTGCATTTCTTTCCCAGATAATATCTCTGGCACCCATTGAATGTGACTGGGTGGACCTCAAGAGCCTTTTATTTAGAAAAAACAAAATTGCCTCAAGTGGCATCTGAATTCCAGGATGGATGATCAAATGCAATGTTCCAAGGATTTGTTTATTAAACAAAACAAACATTGGCACTTACAAATGATGGGATGCAATGTTCAAAAGGTGTGCTCATTAAACAAAACAATCATTGGCACTTACAAATGATGGAATGCAATGTTCCAAGAATTTGCTTATTAAACAAAACAAACATTGGCACTTACAAATGATGGAATGCAATGTTCCAAGGATTTGCTTATTAAACAAAACAAACATTGGCACTTACAAATGATGGAATGCAATGTTCCAAGAATTTGCTTATTAAACAAAACAAACATTGGCACTTACAAATGATGGAATGCAATGTTCCAAGGATTTGCTTATTAAACAAAACAAACATTGGCACTTACAAATGATGGAATGCAATGTTCCAAGGATTTGCTTATTAAACAAAACAAACATTGGCACTTACAAATGATGGAATGCAATGTTCCAAGAATTTGCTTATTAAACAAAACAAACATTGGCACTTACAAATGATGGAATGCAATGTTCCAAGGATTTGCTTATTAAACAAAACAAACATTGGCACTTACAAATGATGGAATGCAATGTTCCAAGGATTTGCTTATTAAACAAAACAAACATTGGCACTTACAAATGATGGAATGCAATGTTCAAAAGGTGTGCTCATTAAGCAAAACAATCATTGGCACTTACAAATAATGGGATGCAATGTTCCAAGGATTTGCTTATTAAACAAAACAAACATTGGCACTTACAAATGATGAAATGCAATGTTCAAAAGGTGTGCTCATTAAACAAAACAAACATTGGCACTTACAAATGGTGGAACGCAATGTTCAAAAGGTGTGCTCATTGAGCAAAACAAACATTGGCACTTACAAATGGTGGAATGCAATGTTCCAAGAATTTGCTTATTAAACAAAACACACACTGGCACTTACAAATGGTGCAATGCAATGTTCAAAAAGTGTACTCCTTAAACAAAACAAACATTGGCACTTACAAATGGTGGAATATAATGTTCAAAAAGTATGCTCATTAAACAAACATTGGCACTTACAAATGGTGGGACTAGCTTGCCTTCCATAAACACGACGTCCCCATCCCTAGTCCTCAGTCTGGCTGCCAGCTTAAAGTGAGAGGATACACAAGTAATAACGAGTTGAATTTTAAGACAATGATTTTTAAATGTAACGACAACTGCAACGATATATAACATACTGATATTTATCGAATAAACTAAAAACATCAACTTTCATTGCATTGTATAAAAAGAATGGTGTCTTTGATTGCCTTGATTTTAGAACAATAAGCCTAATGAGCCATGTTTCAAAAATCTTGCTAAAAGTTATACAAGGAAGGATTCAGAATAAAATCAATATGGAATTAGAATACAACAATTTGGATTTAGAAAAAAAAACAGTGGGACAAAAGAAGCCATATTTTGCATGAGACATTAATCGAAAAGTACAGAGAAGTAAACAAAACAATATATGCCTGCTTCATCGACACCAAAGCTTTTGATAGAATACTCCATAAACAACGTATAGACTGCTAAACAAGAGAACTACTAAGCACAATTCAAACAAGACAAATGAGATTTTAGGGACATGTTAAAAGACACAGCAGCCTACTAAAAGTAATTTTGGAAGGAAAAATACAAGGTAAAAGAGACAGATTTTTAAAGATCAGTGTTTTGTCATTTATTATATGGAGGCAGGCCAAGACTAACATGGACGAGTAACATCATAAAGATGGGCAAGACAGCCTATGACAATATGCACCATCAAAGCAAGAGACAGAGCTGAATGACGCTCCAAAGTAGCCAACCTTCGATGTGGAGACGGCACTCGAAGATGATGATTTTTAAAAGGGCAGTGTGTTGTCATTTATTATGTATTGCACATTGTATATTGTAGCTAATGTATTTTGTATTAAGTTGTCATATGTGTGTGATCACGTATGTGCATATATATATATATATATATATATATATATATATATATATATATATATATATTATATATATATATATATAAACATATAAAACCACCAATATGAACACACCATTGTAAAATCAAACAAGAATATATATTCTTCCCCTTTTTTCCTTCCTTATTTGTCTTTGAGCGTCGAGGGAGATATAGTTTGCGGTCTGTTGTTTTCTTATTACCTCTGCTGTTATGTTTCCTAACGTTTCTAATATTCAATTAATGCATTTTTTGTGTGGTCGGTTTTTGTGGTAGTTAACCTCAAAGAGTTAACTAATATGTCGTGGTGTATTATTGTTTGCTCAAATCATTAGTCCGGGAGCCGTGATAGCTCAGTGGTTAGTGAACTTGACTACAAAGGACAAGAGGTAGGGTTCGGTCTCAACCTACGGCTTCCGATTCACCCAGCCTTAAATAGGTACCGGATTTTTTCTGGGAAAGTAAAGCGGCACGGGCGTAATACCGACCACATTACCGCAAAAATCATGTGCTGAAGGTCTGTAAAATATATGGTCACTAATACCATATTCCCTATGCGCCACTTGGCGTGACGGGGCTCTTTACTACTTTTAAGTCATTAGTCTAACCGACTTTTAAATGATAGAACAAACTATATGTTTTCATTGTTTAAAGACAATTAGTATTTGAATTAGAGTGCACTTGGCTGTTTCTATGATCCCATATCTGTCTAAAGCTGCTTATTTTCATCCCAAAGTAGCATTTTAGTTCAAACCTTTGAAATCGTTGATCCTTTTATTAGTGAAGATGTCCTGAATCTAGTACATTCCACTCACTCTTACAATTGATATTTTATAGAAGTGGTTTCAATTTGTGACACTACACACAAAAGGTAAAATTTTCAGCTAAGAAGTAAATATTTATGCATGCATGAACTTTTAGTAGTTAAAGTTCGCAACCAAATGATCAAATATATAAGGAGTTCCGGTCAATATAGCGGATAGGAAACAGGAACCATTGAGGTCTGAAAAATGTTGATTGTTGCAGTTTCCCCATATTCCAAGTCCGGATCGTTTTTTGATATTTCGATTAAGATGAATGACGATATCGTGTGACGAAGAATAGTCCAGCTGCGTTCACTTTCGGTGCCGCTTCACCTTATGTCTTTTGACGTGTGCTGCATCCGCTATGATAGGGACTGCAGATGCCTTTCTTTATTTGGCTATTTCAATGAGGCGAGTTTTAATTCGTATAAATCCACTGGCACGGGCGGTTAAGTAATCATGGATTTTAATTCGTTTGCAGTGATACCTGGGCCTTTGATTAATCGTAACCCTAAGATCAAATATTAGTACATTAGAGTTTCGGGGGATACACAAGTTCATTTTTAGCCTCAAAAGTTTTTACATTTTAAGATACAGATTCTTCTAATCACAATAAATGTATAATAGAAGAAGTGTGTGCATTTGTATCTTCCTGTAAAGACGTAAATAAGCAAACTTGCTGAAAGCATCAATGACAAACTGTTATAGAGCTGTGATGTTGTTTATTTTCTTTGATATTATTATTATTATTATTGTTCATGGACAGCACATCACAGTACATTGATCACACGTCAATCATGACAGACTTTCTCTGAATACATAATGATAATCAAGTGTATTGATATTTCTTGGTACAATGATTCGACTAGTGGTTGATGCGCTTTTCTTAAATTAATGTTCATTAACTCTGTTCTGGACATCTCTGAGACTATCGTCGTTGACTATGATTTGTCCACAAGTGCATATCTTACATACAACATTATTCAACTTACGTTCATGAGAAATGTGAAGCACAACTTGAACTCTCAACACTTCACAGTTTCCTAACTAATCCTCCTATGTTCATTAACTCACTTGTTGTAATGTTCTATAGCTCAACTAATTGACTACTATAAACTTTATAATTATTACTAACTTTTCTTGTCTAAGTTTCCTAACTTGCGATCTAACTTTCTTCGTTTCTTATTCTAAAACTTCTAGTTCTACTTAACTTCTAACTAACTGCCTTCGGCAGTTCGACCGAAGCCGGACTAAGCTTACTTAGTCTACAATCTGACTTATCTCTCTGTGTCTAATTCTCTAACTTACTTAAACCTATTGTGTTGAAGTTTAAATATTCAGCCACAACTCTTCGTCTGAAAATCAGCAGCCAATCAACCTGTCGCAAAGTGACAATTTGCACTCTTCTGATCACTTGAGTTGGTCACCCCTCATAATTCTGTGACCGAAACTTGAACTATTCTCATGATTTTACGAAAATACGTTGTTTTCGTGAAATCTCTATGACCTATTTGTTGGATGACAACTTATTTATCAGACGGCCAAAGTCATGGGGTCAATGCATGCTCTATTGTCATTTCCCCAACCTGCTGTTGTGGAATCTGTGTGGAAATTTTCATGGACCTAAACTCTCAGTATAAGTCTACATTTCCTTCCTTGTCTACTATCCCCTATGAACTTCTGCCTTAACTTGTTATGACCTGAAAAATTCGACCTTCCTATCTTAGCTTGGTGGGTGTCCTTGTTATCTCCGAGTAAAATTCCTCGGTGGGTGTCACTATCCTTACTATAAACTATGCGCCATCTCTATTTGTACACTTTGTTATTCTGGTTGGGATTTTTCCACACTTTAAATTTTATGTCCCAACTACTACTGGTCGCTACCATATGTTACTGCTATTGTCTATGAAAGAATGGGTAACGACTAAGTTACCTTCTCCCATGCTTTCATTAGCTTACTCACTTACAAAACAACTGTGACCATGCTAAGGCCAATTCATGTATTAACTGTCTACTCTTTATATCGAGGGAGCCGCGATAACTCAGTGGTTAGTGAACTGGACCACAAAGGACAAGAAGTAGGATTCGACCCCAACCGACGGCGCCGGTTCACCCAGCCTTTAATGGGTACTGGATTTTTTTCTGGGAAATTAAAGCGGCACGGGCGTAATACCGACCACATTACCCCAAAATTCAAATGCCGAAGGTCTGTTAAATTTATGGTCACTAACACCATATTCCCTATACACCACTTGGCGTGACGGGGGTACTTTACTTTTTTTTCTTTATATCGAGGCATTTCTGCTTGTTAGTTTGAACTTACATAAGGTTTTTGATCATACGCCTTTCCATTGTAAAATATTACTCCAGAACGACAGAGGCAGTGATCGTTTATGCAGCATCCCTCAATGACGTTGGAAATCGGGACCCCATTCATAACGTACGGATTCCGCCCATGGACAAAATCTCTCTGTGGAATAAAAGAAATGAGAAACTTAGTCATCATCATTATTGAGTGACGTTTCCGCATCGAAGGTTGGCTACCACAGTTGGCACCGAATTGTTCACTGCTAGACCTTTGGATCCCTCGGCTGCGTAGAGAGAAGAATCATGTTGCATGGGCACTTGTCTCTTTCTTATTTCTGCCCAAGCTCGCGCCCTGGAGAGTAAGATTTCTAGGGGCGCTGCATAATCCATAGTCAACTATGACTGACAGAGGCTAATAATAGTGTTATGTAGAAAAAATTGCTGTGCATTGCAATCGTTTTTTCATTCATTGAGTGCCGTCTCCGCATCGAAGGTTGTCTACCTTAGAGCGCCATTCTGCTCTGTCTCTTGCTTTGATGACGCAGGTTGTCATAGGCTGATTTGTCCATCTTTTGATGTTACTCGTCCATGTTAGTCTTGGTTTGTGTGCAAATTTTCCTATTACGACAAGTTATCTCCGGGGTAGGGTAGGACTGAATACTTGTGTTGCCCTATCCAGGAGGTGTCGAGGTGTACGGGTTCGATGCTGCTTCGGACCATCTATTGTTCTTTTTTTGTTTGTTCACTTATTAATTATTTGCGATTTTTTCCGAGTAATGTAAACATACATCTTCCACTGAAATGATTCGCTGATCTATCGCTTCGGAAGTTTCTTTCTCAATTTAATATTCATTTATTGTTAATTGTCTCCAGTCTGACAGCATTGATGTCAGACTCCGCAATGGTCTAGTTTTCTCACCAGACCAGACATCATGCAATAAACCAATGAGGATCTTCACACCCACTAAACCGTCAGTGTTGTACTACGACGGGCGGGCGTACAATCAACTGGTAAGTTACTTCGATAGTTGCTGTTACTGGTTAACCTTTTGTGGAAGGTCACAATTCTCTCTGTGTTAGAGTTGGTTCTAAGATAACCATGAATGATGGATTTATTCCATGACAAAAAAAATACATTCGTGTCAACTCATTCTTCTTCTTTTTTCTTCTTCTCTTTTCCGATCATGGCTCATTATTCCGGATTCTGTTATGACATCTGGTGTCTGTTTCAGGGCTATAAATCCGCCATGCTGTTTCTCTTCCAAGATAATTGTCGTGGGCCACATTGTTCTCATCAACTATGTTTACTAAAACAATGTTGAGAATGCCATGGACAGCGTAATAAAAACGTTCTGAAAGAGGCCAAAGCAAAAAGAGAGCTAATTTCCAATATTAGGAAGAAACAATCATCATTTGTTGGCCACGAAATGAAAAGAGAACAGCTGGAATATATTGTAATAACTGGGAAAATTTAGGGACAATTGCCGTATTTGGCAATCGTTTTTTATTTCATTGAGTGCCGTCGCCCCATCGAAGGTTGGCTACCATGGAACGCCATTCTGCTCTGTCTCTTGCATTGATGGTGCAGATTGTCGTAGGCTAATTTGTCCATCTTTTGATGTTACTCATCAATGTTAGACTCGGTCTGCCTCTGCCTCTTTTACCTTGTATTTTCCCTTCCAATATTACTTTTAGTATGCTGTTGTGTCTTTTAACATGCCCCAAAAATTTCACTTGTCTTGTTTGAATTGTGTTTAGTAGTTCTCTTTTCATTTTTAGTTCTTTTAAAACTTCGTCGTTTGTTTTCTTTCCTTTCCATCTAATTCTACATATTCTATAAATCCACATTTCAAAGGCTTCAATTTTCTGTTTTGTTTTCTTGTCTAATGTCTATGTTTCTGCGCGATACAGGAATATTGAGAAGATGTAACATTTTGATATTCTTAGTTTTAGCCCTGGTGTTATTTGTTTTGATGTTAGTATATTTTTCATGGCATTAAAATTACTTTTTACCATACCTATTCTTTTGTTTATTTCAGTTTTCCATTTTCCATCATTGGTTATAGTATGTCCCAGGTAGTTGTAGCTCTGGACTGTCTCCAGATGTATTCCTTCAACTATCATATTTATTTGTAGGTCTTGAGAATTTTCTTTCCTTTTGATCATAGTTTTAGTCTTTTTGATATTCATATCTAATCCATATTTTTTGTGTGTGTTTATTACTCATTTTCAGAACTACAGAGTGAGTAAAAAAGGATAGTGCAAGAGTAAAGCTGATTTATTCACAACTGAATGAACCTTACACAACCATATTAACATGAAAGGTACATACACTATCCAAGCTTTACCTCTATACTACAAATAATCAATGTAAACCCCATAGGTGATACGACAGAGACTGTGCTCATACACATCTCGTATCTTGTTTGCTGTCTCTGCTGAAGTTTTAAGATGGTCACGACTTTTCGCAGGACATAACCAGCCGCTGGTTTCAGATTGCTTCACCCAATGTGATATGCAATTTCTGTGTGGTGGATCCTTACCATATGTAGTCATAAAGCTTCGTTGTACTGTCAAACAGTATTCACGAGGATTCCAACAAGCAACGCGTCTTCTCTTGCTTCGATGTCCTCATTGTATGTAACACCACACCACAGAGCTGGTGGTGATGACATGAACAAGCAAACAAACACACAACTTTAGAATTGTCGCCTTCTTTATTTTAAAATAAAAATTGACTGTTTAGCATTTGTCACTCTATCTAATCTTTACTTCCGTGCCATCCTTTTTGAGTCACCATGTATTAACAGAAGGAGCGCGTGGCTTTGCGGTGAAATCCACTGTTTCACTGTTTCGCTGGCAGTACTCAGCATACTGTGTTCGAAACCCGCGGTAGACAGAAAGGATTTTTCTATCGGGGATGAAATAAGAATCCTGAGTCTCACACGTCGTGGCGACTGCTTTGACCAAGCCGACTTTATCTCTCTGGTCGTGTCGTGAGCCCCCCGACATACACCAGTAATGTGTGTCATAAAGAATAAAGAAAGAATGGAGATGTATTAACATAATAGTGATGTATTAACATAATAGAGATGTATTAACGTAATAGAGATGTATTAACATAATAGAGATGTATTAACAGAGGATAATGAGGAATAATTAGTGTTGTTTGTAACAATCAATAACATAGGCTAATGTGTAGCAATCAATTCTGACAACAAATAACAGATGGTAATGTAACAAGAGTGAGTTGTTGGGTGTAACATACACATCTACAAGATATGTTGACAGCTTTACAAAGGAGGGACACAACTAATAACAGATGGTAATGTAACAAGGGCGAGTAAAAAAAAAGGTAAAGTTCCCCCCGTCACGCCAAGTGGCGTATAAGGAATATGGTGTTAGTGACCATATATTTTACAGACCTTCGGCACATGATTTTTGGGGTAGTGTGGTCGGTATTACGCCAGTGCCGCTTTACTTTCCCAGAAAAAATCAGGTAGAGTTAGAATCCGCTATAAAAATCCGCTATAGTTGGGTGTAACATACACATCTACAAGATATGGTGATAACTCTACAAAGGAGGGACGCAACAAAATACTGACGTTTTGGCCTACATGCGACCTTCCTCAGAAATCGAGAACAATACAAACGAAGAAAGAAATAAAGGTAAACCCTATTACATTCAGAATGAGCGGGACAAATAAATAAATAATCAATTACCGTAGCACTACAGTTATCTGCCTGTTCCCCTCTTGCAACAAGTAGATTTGACAAGATTGCGATAAAGACGAATGTACGTCCTTTGGGAGAATTTTATTTGTGGAATTGACATAACAGCTCTATGGAGCATCGGTGGTTAAGTGGTCTGTAAATTCATTTCCTGATCAGTATAGCCAGGGCACGATTCCAAGAAATGGCGATTTTTCTATTTTCGGATAGGCAACGCTCAGAAGCTTACCAAGTCTTTAAAATTGGTACCAGAAAAAAAGCGGCCCTGCGTGATATCGACCATATGAATTAAAACAAATCTGTCATGGTCATAGAAAAATAAGCCGCGATAGCTCAGTGGTTAGTGAACTGGACTACAAAGGACAAGAGGTAGGGTTCGATCCCAACCGACGGCTTCCGGGTTCACCCAGCCTTAAATGGGTACCAGATTTTTTTTCTAGGAAAGTAAATCGGCACGGGCGTAATACCGATCACATTACCCCAAAAATCATGTGCTGAAGGTTACTAAAATTTGTGGTCACTAACACCATATACCCTATACGCCACTTGGCGTGACGGGTCTCTTTACTTTTATTTTTACTTTCATAGAAAAATGTGGTCACTAACACTATATTGTCCATACACCTTGCAAAAACATGGGCGGAACCGTTAATTTACTTCTCTCTATTCTCTTGTTCTTTACGTCGTTCACTTCAAAAATGGAGTGTTCTTGACAAAGTTTTTGCTGTTGGCTGTTACATTTAATTAATTATGGGTGGTGCGGGAGGGGGGGGGGGGAGAGCTGATATTTGGTCAATCTATCTTTTGGATATTTCTTCTCCACTGTCGTTCTCAGCTGTTTATGTTTATTGTTTGATAATGTTCGTTAGTCATTGCCTTATATGTGATGGTCGACAGTTTTACATTGATATTCAAACAAATAAAACAGAGTGTTTGACAAGGTTGTGGGCTCTACCAGATCACCAGATGTAAATCACCAGATTTATTTAATATGTATGGTGAGATTATTTTAAGATTCATAAGGGACATGCCTGGAATAACAATTGGAGGTCATAATATAAATAATCTAGGGTATGCTGATGATACAGTCTTAATCGCTAAGAGTGAAAATGAGTTACAGGAAATGTTAGACACTATAGCGAGGGAAAGCAAAAATAAAGAACTCAGCCTTAATAGCAAAACGACAGAAGTAATGATAACAACAAAGAAAAAGACATCACCACATTGCACAATTAGGACAAGTGGAACAACATTAAAATAGGTAAATGAATTTAAATATTTGGGAACATTGTTAACTTCAGATGGTAGATGAACAACAGAGGTGAGATGCAGAATGGCTCAGGTAAAAACAAGCAGATTTTTTTTTAATGAGGAAGATACTATGTAATCCATTTTTGACAATAGAAACAAGAAAGAGAGCTTTTAAATGTTATATAGGGACAGTCTTAACAAATGAATGTGAATCTTGGACAATAGAACAACAGACCAAAAAAAATCACTGGAGTCTGTAGAAATGTGTTTACAGAAGAATGTTGAGAATACCACGGACAGCTAAGAAGAGCAATGAAAACGTTCTGAAAGAGGCCTGAGCAAAAGGAGAGTTAATTTCCAATATTAGGAAGAAACAATCATAATTCTTTGGCCATGTTATGAGAAGAGAACAACTGGAATATATTGTGACAACTGGGAAAGTTGAAGGACGTAGAGATAGATGGAAGCAAAGAGAAAAGATACCAGACAGCTTAAGAGAATGACTTGGCAGAAGTTCAACAACAGAAATTATAAATAACTGCCGAGATCGAAAGTTGTGGAGAGATATGATCACCTACGCCAACAGGCATGGTACTTGATGATGATGACATCCGGTCTACCTGTCATTTGTAAGAGAAAAAGGTATGTGTAGCATTTTCATTGGTGTCATTCTGGGTAAGAGATAGCGGTCGTGGGAGTGGATTGTGTGTATAATTGAATAAATTAGGTAGCTACCGTTAGATCATGGGACTCGTTGGTGCCAGCATTCTTTTGTATTTTTGAAAATTCTGCGAGATAAAATGGAAGATGTAGCTTTGTCTTTAGAATCAGTTAAGAGTAAGGGAAAGGTATCGTCTGGGTAGAGGTGCATAGTATGTTCGTTTTTAAGGAAGGAAAGTTAGTAAACATTAGAGAGGACGTACATATCGATTATTGATGCTATTTTTGGTCCACAACTGTAGGTGATAAAGTATATTCTGTTACTTCGCTTTATTTACATGAGCCAGTTAAGGTGCCGTGCGTTTAACTCACTGTTATATAGAGTGTGTGGGTACATATATATAGAATATTGGCAATTAGCTCTCTTTTTGCTCAATGGGCATTTATTTTTACAATTATTTTCCAGCTAGTGGTTTTTCTTTGACTTTCCTCTCAGAGCAAAGACCTGTTTTTAAATGCAGTTTTATCACACCATTGGTTTTTCCCGGTCAGTCTGTTCCCTTTCAGCGGCAAACAAAGAACAATCAAGCGGAAGTTTAAACTCACAGTCTCCGAGCTATCTCGTCCTTGACCTCTACGGGGCACAAGTCAGAATTGATCCCTTTCCTCTCGTCGTACCACGAGCGTCCGTTGGAAGTTGGCGTAATAAAACTCATGTCCTTTAGGCTTCGCGTCTTCCTTTTCTGGGTCGTCGTGTAGTTCTGGAATGGCGAAAATGAGCGTAGTTTTGGCGGGAGAACTAAGAAACACGACACAAATGCAAGATGTTGTTTGGTCAACATTATATATTATATTCGTATTCTTCTTCCTCTTTCCTTCCTCATTTGCCGTCCAGCGTCGAGGGAAAATATAATTTACGGTCCTTTGTTCTTCTGTTGGCCTCTCCTGCTGTTATGTTTCCTTGTGTTTCTAGTTTTTCATCAATCCATATTGTTCGTGGTCGACCCTGGGGTCTTGTGTGCTCACGTTTATTAAATGCTCGTTGTGTTGTGTTTTGTCTTTCTTTCTTATAACGAGACCAAACCAATTTATCTGTTGTTTCTTTATGTTTTCTATGGCGAGAATTATTCCTAGTTTTTTTTCCTCAATTCTTTAATTCTCATTTTATATCTCAGGCTGTTCCTGCCATTCGTCTAACACATTTTATCTCGGTAGTGGTTATTTTTTCGTATTGTTTTTAAGCCTAAGAACTAGGTCTGGCTTTGGTAACGCATCATTGCAAAGAAGATTATATTATGTACATATTGAAACAATATTTCTTTTACCTACCCAGTTTGTGTTCAAGATATTTTAAATTAGTGTTTACTTTAGATGAAATATTAGTTCAACTATTAATGCCTATAGTTAGGAACGTTAGAGCGGTAATTGTAGATTTGAAGAAGAAAAAAACCATCTGGAATAGCAAGTACGTAAACGTTTAATATAAATGTCAAACCGCTATAACTTCTGTGGTATGGATCAGAAAAATGGACATCGTAAAACAGAAACATATATAAAAGCTAGAGACATTTATTATCACTCGTTTAATACTACTGCAAATCAGATAGCAAAATGCTATATTTACTCAACATTCCACTATGGTGCAGAAACATGGACATTAAATAAGAAAATAGAGCAGACAATTTAAGTCTTTGAATTTTGGATCTATAACAAGATGGGGAGAATTGGGTGGAAGGAAAAAAAGACAAATAAGTAAGTTCTGAATCAGCTGAAAATGAAAAAAAAAAGAACAACTTAACAGAATTCGGAAAAAGGCTAATGCCATTTTTTGGACATGTGAAGAGACATAAAACCATTCTAAAAGTAATCTTGGAGGAAAATGTACAACGGGTAGACTAGGCAAAGGCAGACCAAGACTAAAGTGGACTGATAATATCAAAAGGTTGTCAAATGAACCTATGACTACGTGCACCATCAAGACAAGAGACAGAACAAAATGGCGCTCCCTGGTATCCAACCTTCGATGTGGAGACAGCACCCGATGAAGAAGAATATCGGATGGCCATGGAGCAGTAGAAATAATGAACTGTCGCAAGGAACAAATCAACTGACAGTGAACGGTACGTTAAAGACAGTGAGTATGGTATAGGACATACGCTTCTAAAGTCAACTACAAGCATTGCTAGACAAGCTCTCACCTGGAACTCACAGGGATAAAGGAAACATGGAAACACAGAGAGAGGAAACCATGCGACAGATCTCATGAAGATAAATTAAATCATGAGAAGACAGAAGGAAGCGGCAAAGAACTTCACTAAATGGAGAGCTCTTTTTGTGAAAGTCTATATCCCTATGGAGTGTAAAGCGGGGGACAAAAAATCGCGGTATTCAGAATAAATTAACATTTTCATAAAATGGATGTAAGAAAGATGGGGAATAAGAAAACTGAACTAATGGGATGCAGAATACATATACGAATACTTATTCTGCGAGAAACTTAAAGGAGGCAGAAGGAGAGGTCAACAGAAAGCTGAGAAGATAACGTAAAGAAGGCATTGACTTCCCAGAGTTCCCCCCCCCCCCAAAAAAAAAAAAAAAAAAAAAAAAAAAACTAACAAGAAAAATAGAGAAGGATGACGAAGTCGTGCCCCAGCGACCGTCAACGTTAAGGAATGAAGAAGGCCAGAGAGAATTTGATTCGATAGAATGAACCTGTGTGTTTTGTCTCGAGTGATTTGTCAACAAGATGATGCTACACAGAATAGATTAGGTAAAGAGTGCTCTGACATGCAAGGGGGTGTGTTCCAGTCTTGAAATAGGGAATGAAGAGGTTCAAAGAGCCTTGACCCCAAACCTCAAAGATCAAATAAAATGCTAATTCAAAGAGCGAACTTGGAAGAGGATTAATCGTCGGATGCGCACAAAAGAAGAAGCAAATTGGTATTTCGACACATCGATAATTTATTTTATTCTTCGTCATTGGTTATAGCACTGTCAGCATTAGTTCGACGTGAACTCAACCTTTTAGTTATTTTTAACTATAAAACTCACTTTCAGTTCATCTTGGTCTAATGCTAAGTTTCTCCGAATTTTGTTTAGTTTTACCAGAACCAAATTTAGTTCACAGGGAACTCATTTTTCTCTGATCAGTAGTTTTCTCTAAGTACACGGTTTGCCATAAACCCTGGACAGCTAAAATGCCGAACGAGGAAATTCTCAAAGAGGCCAACACAAAAAGGGAGCTCCTAAGAAACATCAGAAAGAAACAATCGACATTTTTCGGGCATATCATGAGAAGATGAAAGTTGGAATACTTGGTTACAACTGGCAAAATATAGGGAAAGAGAGATAGCGGACGACAAAGAGAAAATACTAGATAGCTTGGTGTCATGACATGAAAAACAGTCAACAACAGAACTGATATGAGGCATAGTGGATAGAATATTGTGCAAAGACATGATCGCCTACGCCAACCGGTATGGCACATGATAATGATGCTGACGTAAACCATAGTTTAACTTCTTCATTTTTGTATTAATTCTAAATTAATTCAGTCTTAACTTATGTTTAGCTTCATTTTAGTTAAAGTTTCTTCGTGTTTAGTTTATGATGAACCAGTTTCATTTCACCCAGTCACATGTATCTCGCACTGAACGCACATTTAATTCACTCTGAAGAAATGTCTATTTTCTGAAATAACTACACTCATACGGATCGTAAAATGAACTTATCACTAAATTAAAACAAAATATATAATATTTAGTAACCTTTGGAGTAAAGTCCATATATATTAAGTTAATCTTGAATAAATTCGATGATATATTTAGCTTACTCTCAAATGAAACATATTCTATCTAATGATGAACGCAGATTGAGATGCAATAGAGCCCACTAAAATCACAACACAAATATTGGAAAGTCCTCGTCATAATCAAGTTGTTGTTTCTCTAAAATCAGATCCGGGTAAATATTTGATAAGACCCTAGGTTAAATGAAACTTTGAGACCGCTGCCAGACCCTTTAAAAAGTTGAAATCATATATTGCTTAAAAAAAATATATAAGTGTAGCTACAAAACAAATTCTGAAAAATCTTTTAGGCTCATCGGATTGTGTGAGCCTTAAGCTGTGCGGCTTATTTTGCTTATAGGTAAATCCGACCCTGTCTAAAACAGCGAATCAACGTTTTCTTACCTGAACCCAATCTTTGTAGATCCATTCCTTATCGAAACTGCACAATTCTCCAGGGCGTGCCTCCAGTGGGAGTGGAAATACCCCGGAAACTCGGCAGACATTCTCGTGTAAGATGATTCTATATGATCCTGATCTTTAGACGCTGTTTGAGAATTTCCCTTGATGAATTAAGGAACAGTTATAACCATTGCAACTGGTGCTTCTCGGTCAGTGCAGAGAAGACTGCCGTCAGAAGAATTTAATTATCAACTGTTTTTTGTTCTATGATGTTTCATTTGTATGCGATAGATGTTGATTTACGTCCCTCTACAGACTGACAGACCTTTAAATGAAGATAAAAGCAACGGGTGTTAATTGTGTTAAAACAAAAATGCAAAAACTAAATAGAAAGCTTAACATTCACAGATTTGGCGGATGCAAAATGGGTTAATTTTACTTATCCGTGACATTGACTAGTCTCTCTTTGAATTTGGTTATTGTTACAGCAATCTATGACAGCCTGTCCTATTATGAATAAATACAAGATTTAAATAACATATATTAAAAAGTACTTGTAAAAGGGTTTTCGTCTCCGCGTCATATGATGGTGTTAGCGCCCATACTTTCATTGGCCATCTGCACATTTTTATGGGCGATGTGATCGGTATCACACCATGCCGTCCGGTTTTCCCAGAAAAAAATCAGGTACAGAGGAAAACCTGTCTAGACAACAAAGCAGTTTGGTATACAACACAGCAGTCTGGTATACAATACAGCAGTCTGGTATACAACACAGCAGTCTGGTATACAACACTGGAGTTCGGTATACAACACAACAGTTTAGTATACAACACAACAGTTTAGTATACAACACAGCAGTCTGGTATACAATACAGCAGTCTGGTATACAATACAGCAGTCTGGTATACAACACAGCAGTTTGGTATACAACACAACAGTCTGGTATACAACACAGCAGTCTGGTATACAACACAGCAGTTCGGTATACAACACAGCAGTTTGGTATACAACACAGCAGTTTGGTATACAACACAGCAGTTCGGTATACAACACAGCAGTTTGGTATACAACACAGCAGTTTGGTATACAACACAGCAGTTCGGTATACAACACAGCAGTTTGGTATACAACACAACAGTTTAGTATACAACACAGCAGTCTGGTATACAACACAGCAGTCTGGTATACAATACAGCAGTCTGGTATACAACACAGCAGTTTGATATACAACACAGCAGTCTGGTATACAACACAGCAGTCTGGTATACAACACAGCAGTTTGGTATACAACACAGCAGTCTGGTATACAACACAGCAGTCTGGTATACAACACAACAGTTTTGTATACAACACAGCAGTCTGGTATACAACACAGCAGTCTGGTATACAACACAGCAGTCTGGTATACAATACAGCAGTCTGGTATACAACACAGCAGTTTGGTATACAACACAACAGTCTGGTATACAACACATCAGTTTGGTATACAACACGGCAGTTTGGTATACAACACGGCAGTCTGGTATACAACACGGCAGTTTAGTATACAACACAACAGTCTGGTATACAACACATCAGTTTGGTATACAACACAACAGTCTGGTATACAACACAGCAGTTTGGTATACAACACAACAGTCTGGTATACAACACAACAGTCTGGTATACAACACAACAGTCTGGTATACAACACAGCAGTTTGGTATACAACACAACAGTCTGGTATACAACACAGCAGTCTGGTATACAACACAACAGTCTGGTATACAACACAACAGTCTGGTATACAACACAGCAGTCTGGTATACAATACAGCAGTTTGGTACACAACACAGCAGTCTGGTATACAACACAACAGTTTTGTATACAACACAACAGTTTGGTACACAACACAGCAGTCTGGTATACAACACAGCAGTCTGGTATACAACACAACAGTTTGGTACACAACACAGCAGTTTGGTATACAACACAGCAGTTCGGTATACAACACAGCAGTCTGGTATACAACACAGCAGTCTGGTATACAACACAACAGTTTTGTATACAACACAGCAGTCTGGTATACAACACAGCAGTCTGGTATACAACACAGCAGTCTGGTATACAATACAGCAGTCTGGTATACAACACAGCAGTTTGGTATACAACACAACAGTCTGGTATACAACACATCAGTTTGGTATACAACACGGCAGTTTGGTATACAACACGGCAGTCTGGTATACAACACGGCAGTTTAGTATACAACACAACAGTCTGGTATACAACACATCAGTTTGGTATACAACACAACAGTCTGGTATACAACACAGCAGTTTGGTATACAACACAACAGTCTGGTATACAACACAACAGTCTGGTATACAACACAACAGTCTGGTATACAACACAACAGTTTGGTACACAACACAACAGTTTGGTACACAACACAGCAGTCTGGTATACAACACAGCAGTCTGGTATACAACACAACAGTTTGGTACACAACACAGCAGTTCGGCATACAACACAGCAGTCTGGTATACAACACAGCAGTCTGGTATACAACACAGCAATTCGGTATACAACACAGCAGTCTGGTATACAACACAACAGTTTAGTATACAACACAACAGTCTGGTATACAATACAGCAGTCTGGTATACAACACAGCAGTCTGGTATACAACACAGCAGTCTGGTATACAACACAACAGTCTGGTATACAACACAGCAGTCTGGTATACAACACAGCAGTCTGGTATACAACACAACAGTCTGGTATACAACACAGCAGTCTGGTATACAACACAACAGTCTGGTATACAACACAGCAGTCTGGTATACAACACAGCAGTCTGGTATACAATACAGCAGTCTGGTATACAACACAGCAGTTTGGTATACAACACGGCAGTCTGGTATACAACACGGCAGTTTAGTATACAACACAACAGTCTGGTATACAACACATCAGTTTGGTATACAACACAACAGTCTGGTATACAACACAGCAGTTTGGTATACAACACAGCAGTCTGGTATACAATACAGCAGTCTGGTATACAATACAGCAGTTTGGTACACAACACAGCAGTCTGGTATACAACACAACAGTTTTGTATACAACACAACAGTTTGGTACACAACACAGCAGTCTGGTATACAACACAGC
This sequence comes from Megaustenia siamemsis, assembly GCA_032433765.1. Lineage (NCBI taxonomy): Eukaryota > Metazoa > Mollusca > Gastropoda > Stylommatophora > Ariophantidae > Megaustenia > Megaustenia siamemsis. The sequence continues at coordinate 56,723,371 of JAVIAB010000106.1, forward strand.
AGTCTGGTATACAACACAACAGTTTGGTACACAACACAGCAGTTTGGTATACAACACAGCAGTTTGGTACACAACACAGCAGTCTGGTATACAACACAGCAGTCTGGTATACAACACAACAGTTTGGTACACAACACAGCAGTCTGGTATACAACACAGCAGTCTGGTATACAACACAACAGTTTGGTACACAACACAACAGTTTGGTACACAACACAGCAGTCTGGTATACATTACAGCAGTCCGGTATACAACACAACAGTTTCGTACACAACACAGCAGTTTGGCATACATTACAGCAGTCTGGTATACAACACAACAGTTTGGTACACAACACAGCAGTTTGGCATACAACACAACAGTTTGGTATACAACACAGCAGTCTGGTATACAACACAACAGTTTGGTATACAACACGGCAGTCTGATATACAACACACCAATTAGGTATACAACATAGTAGTTTGGTATGTGTTATGCCGTGGAGTCTCTTATGTGCTTGTTGCCTATCGAGATAGTTTGAATATTTGAACTTGACATGAAAGATACATCGAAAGCTTCCTCTGATCGTTTTTACAAAATTCACGCGGTGACTGATGGTATAGATTCAAAAGTGCCATTGTGGGCACGAGTAAAATGGGGTGACCGAAAGAGCAGATTAGAAATGAATATAGCCAGCGAGCTACTGCATGACCTATTAGTGTGTATACCTAGTGGCATACCTTGGGAAGGAATGGTCACTTTCAGGACCTGCCCTGAATGTAGTTAGGTCGAATTTAGAAACCAGTGTGGAGGGGGGAGGGAACGTGGAAGGAGAGACCATGTAAGAAAAAACAACTTTCCGCCGTTTGCAATTTTTAGGCCAGTGTTGACTTTCATGTATTTGCTCTTTGTTTGTTTATTTTAGAATGTTTGCCTGTTGTGTTAATTTTTGTATATATATATATATATATATATATATATATATATATATATATATATATATATATTGGTTTTAGAATAGTATTTGCCTGTTGTGTTGATCTTTGTATATTTTTTTTGGTTTGTACCTTATGAAGACTTTTGTCAAAATGTTGTAGTCTACTACAACGGTTTCTCTACTAGTTTAACTGCTCGATAACATTTTATGTGTTGTTTTTTTTGTGTGTGTGCATGAAATCATGTGAGGTATAGAGATTTGCAACAAATGGTTGCTAAAGAAAAAAAAACGATTGCTATCGCAAAAAGGCACGAAACATGATATTCTCATTTTTTAATTTTCTCTTCTCTTTTCTCTTCGGTCTTTAGCTCTTCTGTTGATTTATCCCGCTAATATTCCATCAGTCTATCACTTCCCTATTTGGCTCTTTGACCTAATATTTTCTTAGTGTTAGTTGATTGGCTCGTCTTGTCACATGTAGTCTGTAGATCTTCCGTTCTGTCACGTGGTCAAACCATTTTAAATGTAGTCTCTTCCTGTACTCAATGGCGATCATTACTTCTAGTGTTTTTTTTTTCCAACCCTTTTCTTTATTCATCACTTCTATCTTATCTCGCAGGCTGTTTTACTTCAAGAAATGTTTTCCGGTGGTGTTTATTTTTCTGATAGGTCTCGAGTCTTGCGACCGTTGGTAGCACAGCATTGGGATGAGGATAGTATAACTTCTTCTTCCCATAACACTGAGTGTCGTTGGGGAAACACTGACAGACCGTCAACTTTCTAAATTTGTTACTATCTCCTGTCATTCTTTGCGATTCTCCAAAGTCAAGGCATATCTATTCTTTGATGTCATCTTCCCATTTCTTTCTCTGTCTACCTCTCCTCGCTCCTTTCACATTTCCTTGCAAAATGATCTTTGCTAAGTCAAACTATCGAGATCAATCCATTTCATTTTCCATTTCTACAAAATAGTTAAAATGTCACTGTGATTGTGATTGTGTGTAAAATATGAGAATATATCTCTGCCTTCGGTGATAAACGAGCTAAAATAACCTAGTACTGGATAGTGTAACATGATTGTGTAAATGTAAGATGGATGATAGTAACAATATGAAACAATATATCAATGTACATCCGCGTTTTTGCGATATACTACTGTTCTTACGTATACAGAGTTCCTTCATTGTTGGTTTGTATGATGTACTTGTGCATCGTTTTGTGTTGATCATGTGAGCACATGAATCTGTGACGTGTTTCACATGAAGGCGTCATGCATCTTGTTTTTATAGCAACGTCAATGCACACAGGTGCTCAAACTCTTTGAAGAAAACGTAATTTTAAAATTCCGCCAAGTGAGCACGTTTCTCGCATCGTTTGGATATTTTCTAAATCATCCACTAATTGGAAACTAGGATTTCTCTTACATCATAATCAAGTACCGGGCCTGCTGGCGTAGGTGATCATGTCTCTCCACAATTTTCGATCTCGACAGTTTTTTATCATTTCTGTTGTTTGACCTTCTGCCAAGCCATTCTCTTAAGCTGTCTGGTATCTTTTCTCTTTCCTTCCCTCTATCTCTTCGTCCGTCAATTTTCCCAGTCAGTTGTTACAATATATTCCAGTTGTTCTCTTCTCATTACATGGCCAAAAAATGATGATTGTTTCTTCCTGATATTGGAAATTAACTCTCATTTTGCTTTGACCTCTTTCAGAACGTTTTCATTACTCTACTTAGCCGTCCATAGTATGGTATTCTCAACATTCTTCTGTAAACCACATTTCTACAGACTCCAGTGATTTTCATGTTTGTTGTCCTATTGTCCATGATTCACATCCATATGTTAAGACTGACTCTACATACCATTTAAGAACTCTTTTTCTTGTTTCTATTGTCAAAAATGGATTGCATGGTATCTTCCTCATTTTTTGGAAAACTGCTTTTGCCTGAGCAGTTCTGCGTCTCACCTCTGTTGTACATCTTCCTTCCGTCTGAGGTTAACAAAGTTCCCAAATATTTAAATTTAGTTTAATATGTGTGACATTTTAGTTCTATCCGCAAAATTGATTCCATTGGTGTGTTGACAGATTTGAATAGAACAAGGACTTGTGTCGTGAAACACTTCGAGTGATGTGCACCAGGTGTATTGGGATAACAGTTGGTTTTATGGTTGCTCTGATTGTCTTCACTGCACAACGGGCAAATTCATATGTGCTCTCATAGCCCCCCTCCCTCGAGAATGTCGAGAACAATTCCAGGAGAATTGTCCAGATCGACATACACACACACCGTAGCACGGCCTGGGATCCACGGTTAAGACAGGTTAGGCAATTGTCCAGATCGACATATACACATACCATAGCACGCCTGTGATCCACGTTGTGGACAGGTTTGAGAATTGTCCAGATCGACATACACACACACACCGTAATACGGCCTGGGATCCACGGTGTAGACAGGTTTGAAAATTGTCCAGATCGACATACATACACACCGTAGCACGGCCTGGGATCCACGGTGAAGACAGGTTAGAAAATTGTCCAGATCGACATACACACACACACCGTAGCACGCCTGGGATCCACGGTTTAGACAGGTTAGGGAATTGTCCAGATCGACATATACACACACCATTGCACGCCTGTGATCCACGTTGTGGACAGGTTTGAGAATTGTCCAGATCAACATACACACATACCGTAATACGGTCTGGGATCCACGGTGTAGACAGGTTTGAGAATTGTCCAGATCGACATACACACACACCGTAGCACGCCTGGTATCCACGGTGTAAGAATTGTCCAGATCGACATCCACACACACCATAGCACGTCTGGGATCCACGTTGTGGACAGGTTTGAGAATTGTCCAGATCGACATCCACACACACCATAGCACGTCTGGGATCCACGTTGTGGACAGGTTTGAGAATTGTCTAGATCGATATACACACACACCATAGCGCGCCTGGGATCCACAGTATGGACAGGTTTAAGAATCGTCCAGATCGACACATACACACACACACCGTAATACGGCCTGGGATCCACGTTGTAGATAGGTTTGAGAATTGTCCAGATCGACATACACACAACGTAGCACGGCTTGGGATCCACGGTGAAGACAGGTTAGAGAAATGTCCAGATCGACATACACACACACCGTAGCACGCCTGGGATCCACGTTGTGGACATGTTTGAGAATTGTCCAGATCGACATACACACACACACACCATAGCACGCATGGGATCCACAGTATGGGCAGGTTTTTGCCCGAGGAGTTGCTAAATTTTATGGCCTATTCTTTTCGATTTTAACTGGCAAGAGTTTTTGTAACGCATGTGAGTGCACGCGGGACCTCGTATTTATTGCCGTTATCCGAGATGGCATTGAATCTCACTACCCAAGAGATCAGGGAAGAGTAACGTCACGAAGAATCCACGGATTAGTTTTTCCTATTTTTATTTTAATCATCACCACCACCTTTGAAGCCGAGACCTTCCTGTCCGGAGACCGACGTGTTACCGCTAGACCACCCAGCCCCCTGGATAATATTATTGACATGAATAGTTTTGTTTTGTTTCCTGCTCCCTGTACCGTCTTAGGCACGAAAGGAACTAATCAATTTTAAAAAGAGTTGACGGGAAACTAATTCAGTTGTGTATCGGGCATCATCATGGGTCGCTAGAATTGATTTCACTTTAGTATGAACGAATGGGGAGCCGCGATAGCTCAGTGGTTAGCGAACTGGACTACAAAGGACAAGGGGTAGGGTTCCATCCCAACCTACGGCTTCCGGGGTTCACCCAGCCTTAAATGGGTATCGGATTTTTTTCTGAGTAAGTAAAGCGGCACGGTCGTAATACCGACCACATTACCCCAAAAATCATGTGATGAAGGTCTGTAAAATTTATAGTCACTAACACCATATTCCCTATACGCCACTTGACGTGACGGGGGCTCTTTACTTTACTTTACTACTTTACCTTTACCTCTCTCTCTCTCTCTCTCTCTCTCTCTCTCTCTCTCTCTCTCTCTCTTTTAATTTGAAAGCAAGAATAACAAAAAAGTTCCGCCCACCTTATCACAACTTGAGCTAAGCTGTATTCTTGTATACCGGACAAAGCGTTTGTCTGTCCAACAACTCATAAGACGGCATTATTCGACTTTCGTTAACACGCATCATTGTCAGCTTGAAGAACTGGCGCTGTGGGTAAATAGAGAAGAAGAGGAATAAGAAGAGGAGGAAGAAAAAAAGAAAGAATTGAATTAATGCATGAGATATTGAAGATATTAACAGTGGACACACTTTGTTCATTGATGCCAGAGTTGATATAACGCTCCAGACAAACCCATAGACTGGTATCTATAATCTATAGTATCAATATGGGTCCGCGGGCTGAAAAGAATCACCCAAAGTTTGTGACGTTTTCAGCATTGGTTGTGGGTAAAATGAGATCAGCCGCCTATAGCTCGTATAGCTGAAGACGTCATAAGCTTTAGGCGATTCCAGGGTTTCACTCTCAGCCCGGAGACCTCATTAAAACTCTGGATGGCTGTTGATGTTCAGCAGATGTAAACAGATAAAGAAGTTCATGAGCGCTAATGTTACATAGTTTAGTAGTAGCTTCCGTCAGTCATATTGACCGTGGATTTTTCAGCGTCCCTAGGAGTTATTTTTTCTTTTGTTTCGCAGTGTATTCTTTCTCTATGAATCTGTCTGCTTCTTGTTTGAGTTGAAGCTTTAGAGTGTCTTTCCAAAGATTGCAGTTTGCAGCTATTTCTTCCACAGCTGCAAGATTTATGTTCAGAGTCTTCATGTCACGTTTACACACGTCTACAAATCGAAGGTGCGCGTGGCCGTGCGGCTAAAACCACTGTTCCGCTGGCTGAAAAGCCGGCGTACGGTGTTCGAAGCTCGCGGTAGATAGAAAGGATTTTTTTCTATCGGGGATGAAATAAAAATCCTGAGTCTCACACGTCGTGGCGACTGCTTGACGAAGCGGCCTTTATCCCTCTGGTTCTATCGTTGCCCCCCCCCTCCCCCCCCCCCCCCCACGACATACACAAGCAATGGTACTATGTGTCGTAAAGAAAGATAGAAAGAAAAGAGATAGAACAAATCGAAGATTTTGGGCGCCCCCAGGTTTTTCTGTCATCTGCTAGTTTTCTATAGAGTATATCTTTTGGTATACGGCCATCTTTCATAATGTGTACGTGGCCAATGCGTACCAACGATCATTGGTCAGCGTAGTAAACGTAGCTATCCCCACTCTCACAGCTCTAGAAACACTCATAACAATAATTATCTATCGTTTTAGTCGTACTTCGTTGCCACTTACCACGGGGGGTTTCCCAAGACCTTGATAGTGTCCTGGTGCGGGGATGAACGAGACGGGACGTTGCGGCTCCTGTAGAAAGAAGCAACTCTTTGATATTAGTTCAGCGGTGTAACTTTTCGAACTTAACGATACATCTGATCAATACGATAGAAGGACCATTAAAAAACCATCGCTCTAAAGAGGTCATTTCTCTTAGTCAAACAACACTTCAAGAGTTAATTAAACTTCAAATTATTGGATTAAAAAAAGAATTAGACGTTTGTTTTCTTTAATCTTTTCATAACAAAATGAAATGTATGCTGTTGCTCTGTGGTGTAAATGTTCATTTTGTGTGTGCCTTTTCTAGTTTATAATTTTGCATCCTTTATAAACTTTGTCAACCTTTTTTGTATTCAAGATGCTTCAAAAGCTGCAGTAAATCAGTAGAAAGGAAGGGTGTCTTATAGAGCGTAATATAGTACTGAAATGGAGCGTTTAATTTCACTGTACTAGATCACAACATTTGGAGGTAAGGGTTCTTCTGCACTTCCTCGCTGTTAATACCTCCCCCAACTCAGTGACTTATGTGCTATTCTTATCAGCTGGGTCGACAGGAGCGCCATCCTAGGATTGTACCACCATGGCTTAATCGCCAAGCCAGCGAATCGACCACATACATTCATCCAGACCTCACATTGTCCTCGTTACACGGACAAATCCCTTCGTCAATGCTTAGCATGTTGCGACTGATGACACCAACTCAGGTTTCATTTGAATACGCCTCGTACAAAAATATGTACATATATACATAAAACACAGAAACGCCACAAACCAACGAAAATGAGTCCTCAATTAACTCAAGGGAGATAGCAAAGTGGTGAATTAAAGCTGAAAAATGCTAATGGTCCGTGAAAGTAAGTTACAAATATATGCTTCGCTGAAGTAAATTATCTTTACAAACTGAGCTTTTGCACGTTCAGATCTTACATAGGATAAGTCCAAAGAATTATTACATGTATATTTGGTGTCCTTTTTTTGTTAACTTGTTTTGTATTTACTCCCATACGAGGACAATCATCAGAAGTTGCTTATGGAATTGCTTGTTTCCCCTACAGTAAAACTCAACTTTTATTTTATTAATGTTTATAACTCTTCCACATGCATAAATTGCGTTAACTCAGTTGTTAGTGAACTGTATTACAAAGGACCAGGGCTTCCGGGTTCCCCCAGCCTTAAATGGGTATCGGATTTTTTTTCTGGGAAACTAAAGCGGCACGGGCATAATACCGACCACATTACCCCAAAAATGTGTCGACGGTCTATAAAAATTATGGTCACTAGCACCATATTCCCTATACAGATACCTAAATTATTTCCCTTGTCTAAGCTCTTCCAGATGCTTAAAGTTAATTATTTTCCTTGACCTTCATATAATGTGACATCTTCTTCATCTTCTATCTTTCAGCTCCCTGTGGAGCATAGGTCTTCAACAAACACTTTCCAGGTTGTTGTGTTTCTTGACATTCTTTTAAGATCATTCCATGTCTCCCTCATCATCTTCATCTCTGCTTCTATCTGTCTTCTCCAAGAATTATTTGGTCTTCCTCATTGTCTTTTCCCCTGGAGATTCCAAAAAAGGGCCTGTTGTGTAATACTCTCAGTTGGCTTCCGCAGTGTGTATCCTATCCAGCGACATCGTCTTCGCTATATCTCTATATCCACTGGTATTTGACTGGTACATTTCCATAATTCTATGTTAGTGATTTTGTCCTGCCATTTCCATCCTTTTATTCTACGTAAGCATCCATTAATGAAAGTCTGTATCGTCATGATTGTCAATTTTGTTGTTCTCCATGTTTTACAGCCATATAATAGGACTGACTTAACATTGGAGTTGAACATTTTTATTTCTATATTTAACCTAATTTCTTTGGACTTCCATGTTTCCCAGTGCAACAAAAGCTCCTCTTGCTTTTGATATCCTTATTTTTGGTATCATTTTCTGTTCCTCCCTCTTTATCTATATCTATATGTGATATGCAAAGGCTATAACGATCATGGATGACTATTTTATAGATGATAACAAACATATTAACACTTTTTCATGAAGGAAATATATGTGGGACGGAGAGAGGGGGGGGGGGACAACACGCACTTACGAATGGTTGGATGTTCGTGTAGTACTTGCAGGGATCGACTGCAAACAAATATCCAGCCTGAAATGGGATGATTAAATTAAAAGATAAATTCATTAACTTTAAGTCTGCAAGATTATCTTCTTCTTATACTTCTTTGTTTTCTTCTCCGTTGTCTTCTCCTTCTCCTCCGACTTGTTATTCGTTGCTTCTTTTTTTAACTTCTTTTTTTGTTATGTTACTTGTCTTATTCGTTGTTTTTCTTTTTACTTTAATATTGACTTCTACATTGTTCTTTCTTCTTCTTAAGCTTCCTCGCTGCTTGTTACTCCTCAGCTTGTTCTTTGCTTGTTTCTCTTCATCTTCTTCTTTGCTTTTATTTCATCGTTATTTACTTGTTCAGTGTCTTTCTTCATAGTCTTCTCCCTCTTTAACTGCTTCCACTTTTTCCTGTGTTATTTTTCTCCTATCTCCGTCTCCTTATTTTTCTTCCTTTCTTCATTTTGTCCTTGGTCTTTGCCGACTTCATTTTCCTCTTAATTTTCTTCTTCTACACAAATAAGTTTACAAATGTAACATTCTATGAATGTTAACGACCCACCAACTTGATCTCTGTGTCTATGACAGCGGAACGACAAAGTAGACAATTATTAAACACTAGTTGATAGCTATTGATGGTAGTTGACATTAGTAGGCAGTGATTTCCATGAGTCTTCTAGTACAACTGTGACAGTATAATCACACCAACTGCCTATATCCAGTTTAATTTTACACTTACATATTAGCTATTATTAGGTAATGGTGTGTACAGCCAAACATGGAGCAAGGTAACTCAGTGGTTTATGAACTGGACTACTTAGGACAAGAGGTCGAGTTTGAACCCGATCAAGGACTTCACGGTTCACTCAGCTTTAAGTAGGTGCCGGATTTTTCTGACATAATAGTACGGCCTGGCGTAATATCTACCACAACACTGACACAATATACCATTGATCATTAGATAAATAATCACTAACATCATATTCCCTACATGCCTTATGACATGGAGGTAGCCCTGGACTTTTTATGTAACAACAAAATATCTCTCCCCTCCTCCCCCCATGTGGTTTGTGACCACCATTCGAAGGAGGCCTCTATTTGTGTAACTTTGCTCTCCCTGTTTTCTGTCAAGTTGTCTTTGGTTTGCATTACTTTTGATTTCTGTCTGAAGTTCCACTCACTACCTGACTATTCTTGTGATGGTTTCTGAATCTCTTCTTATAAAAAGGCCCGTGAATTCTCAGTGTTTGTCTTATCTCTCAGTAGGGGACTGCCATTGTGCAAGTGGTGTTAAAAATGGAGTTTGCAATAGCTGTTAGAGACTAACACTCACAGGAAGGTATCCATGAAGCGGAGAATAATAAACACGTCAGAGAAATGATGGAAAGAAGTACATGAAAGGTGAATGCAGGAACAGCATCTTCAGTGGAAGAGAAGGCAACACGTTCAGTCAATCAATGCAGGACAGGAACAATCAGTAGAGAAAATCTTCGATGGTGCTCAAGCCGGCGATGGAGCAGATATGGGAATATTCCTATTGCGATGACGCTGGTACTACCTAACTACTGTTATCATTGTGTCACTTTCCCCTCTGCTGTGCCTAATGAGTCGTTCTTGTTTTATTTTCCCTTTTTTTTTGTCTATACATTATCGGATGAGATGATAACAATAAAATAGACATATTCACCTCCTCAACAAGTAGAAACAGTTGAAGCAAACCAAAGAATAAGACCCCCGGAAGGTAAAGGTAAAGTACGAGACTTGAACCGGCGTCTTAGCACGCGAGTTTACACCCATATGTGCTCGGCCGCCTATCCAGAAATGTTCGGAGATTTCTGTATAGTGTCGCCTCAAGCATCGAAATTCAGATGCGAGGCAACATTCCTCACCTTCCCAGGGTAATACCCTGGTTTCCATTTCTGCCAACGGCTGGGTCGACCGTGGGGGTATTTTTTTTGTCCCAACCACGAGTACAATTCACACTGCTCCCAGCGGGAATCGAACACGGGTTGTCCAAACGTCGGTAGTCCAGTCGGGTGGTTTTCCCAACTAGGCTACCGAGACCCCCGGAAATGAACATTTAAACTGAATAGACCAGGGGATTAAAATACTTGGATACAATATTAAGTTGATGATTGTAGATGTAAAGTGGAGTTAATATTCAGAATAGCTCAGGAAGTAAAGTGCATTTCAAAGTTACACAATAAATTTAAGATATATGCAATCCTTTTTTTGAGATAAGAAGACGATTCGTTTGTGTTATGTGGAACCAGACCCCAGGAAACCGCTTCGATTGACCAGGAGGGCGTATCAAACTAAATAACAAGTATTGATTAGTTATGATTGTTTGGCGTTTATGCAAAGTCTAGGTTTGGTGGATGGACTGGAGGAGCTGAAGAGACTACCGGTTTTTCAAACCGCGGGATGTGAAAGACTATGCAATCCATTTTTTACAATCGAAACAAGAAAAATAGTTCTTAAATGTTATGTAGAGCCAGTTTTAACATATGGATGTGAATCATGGACAATAGGACAACAGACAAGAAAATCACTGGAGTCTGTAGAAATGTGGTTTTACAGAAGAATGTTGAGAATACCATGGACAGCTATGAAGAGTAATGAAAGAGATCAAAGCGAAAAGAGAGCTAATTTCCAATATTAGGAAGAAACAATCATCATTTGTTGGCCATGTAATGAGAAGAGAACAGTTGGAATATATTGTAATAACTGGAAAAATTGTGGGACGAAGAGATAGAGGAAAGCAAATAGAAAAAATACCAGGCAGCTTAAGAGAATGGCTTGGCAGAAGGTCAACAACAGAAATGATAAGTAACTGTCGAGGTCAAAAGTTGTGGAGAGACATGATCACCTGCGGCAGCAGGCCCGGTACTTGATGATGATGATGTGAAAGGCGAAATGTAAGGCGGTGGCCTATTATCAAACTCCGACCATTCACTGCACATGCTCCTTGCCCCAGCCCCCTCGATCGTGTGGAACTATTGAAGAAGATCATCATCATCATCGAGTGCCTTCTCCGCAACGAAGGTTGGCTACCATGGATCGCCATTCTACTCTGTTTCTTGCTTTGATGGTGCAGGCTGTCAGAGATTGCCTTGTCCATCTTTTGATGTTACTCGTCCATGTTAGTCTTGGTCTGCCTCTGCCTCTTTTACCTTGTATTTCCCCTTCCAATATTACTTTTAGTAGGCTGTTGTGTCTTTTAACATGCCCCCAAAATTTCATTTGTCTTGTCTTAATTGTATTTAGTAGTTCTCTTTTTATTTTTAGTTGTTTTAAAACTTCATCGTTTGTTATCTTTTGTTTCCATCCAATTCTACCTATTCTTCTATAAATCCACATTTCAAAGGCTTCAATTTTCTGTTCTGTTTTCTTGTCTAATGTCCATGTTTCTGCACCATACATGAAAATTGAGAAGATTTTGCCATTCTTAGTTTCAGCCCTGTTGATATTTGTTTTGTTGTTAGTATATTTTTTGAAGAAGATCAGACAACATTTTAGACTGAAGGAGAGAGGCTAACTTTTGCCCAACTCTCCCTCAATGAAACACGTTAACGCTTACTGGAGGGTGGGTATTACCAAATGTCCACGGCAGACCATGTTATTATACTTCACAATTTCATTGGCCTTAACAAAGAGATAACCACTGAACTTTTAAGGTCAAGGTAGGTACCACCAATCTGTGCGTTATAGCAAACATAACAGCAAAACGCATCCTACAAGATTGTTTTCATCTTTATCATCATCAAGTACCGGGCCTGCTGGCGTAGGTGATGATGTCTCTCCACAAATTTCGATCTCGGCAGCTATTTATCATTTCCGTTGTTGACCTTCTGTCAAGCCATTCTCTTAAGCTGTCTGGTATATTTTCTCTTTGCTTCCCTCTATCTCTTCGTCCCTCAATTTTCCCAGTTGTCACAATATATTCCAGCTGTTCCCTTCTCATTACATGGCCAAACAATGAGGATTGTTTCTTCCTAATAGTGGAAAATTTTTGGGGCATGTTAAAAGACACAGCAACCAACTAAAAGTAATATTGGAAGGGAAAATAAAAGGTAAAAGAGGCAGAGGCAGACCAAGACTAACATGGACGAGTAACATCAAAAGATGGACAAGTCTATGATAGCCTGCACCATCAAAACAAGAAACAGAGTAGAATGGCGATCCATGATTGCCAACCTTCGTTGATGCATATTGGAAATTAACTCTCTTTTTGCTTTGGCCTCTTTCAGAACGTTTTCTTCTTAGCTGTCCATGGTATTCTCAACATTGTTTTAGTAAACAGAATTGAAGAGAACAATGTGGCACACGTCAACTATCTTGGAAGAGAAACAGTATGGCGGATTTATAGCCCTGAAACAGACACCAGATGTCATAACAGAATCCAGAATCATGAGCCATGATCGGAAAAGAGAAGGAAGATGAGGAAGAAGAAGAAGACGAAGAAGAAGAATGAGTTGATACGTATGTATTTTTTTGTCATGGAATAAATCCATCAATCACGGTTATCTTAGAACCAACTCTAACACAGAGAGAACTGTGACCTTCCACAAAATGACAACCAGTAACACCAACTATCGAAGTAACTTACCAGTTGATTGTACGCCCGCCCGTCGTAGTACAAGTCACTTACCAGTTGATTGTACGCCCGCCCGTCGTAGTACAAGTCACTTACCAGTTGATTGTACGCCCGCCCGTCGTAGTACAAGTAACTTACCAGTTGATTGTACGCCCGCCCGTCGTAGTACAAGTAACTTACCAGTTGATTGCACGCCCGCCCGTCGTAGTACAAGTAACTTACCAGTTGATTGCACGCCCGCCCGTCGTAGTACAAGTCACTTACCAGTTGATTGCACGCCCGCCCGTCGTAGTACAAGTAACTTACCAGTTGATTGCACGCCCGCCCGTCGTAGTACAAGTAACTTACCAGTTGATTGTACGCCCGCCCGTCGTAGTACAACACCGACGGTTTAGTGGGTGTAAAGATCCTCATTGGTCTATTGCATGATGGTGAGAAAGCTAGACCATTGCGACGTCGAACATCAATGCTGTCAGTCTGGAGACAATTAACAATAAGTGAATATTATTATGGAAGGAAACTTCCGAAGCGATAGATCATCGAATCATTTCAGGGGAAGAGCTATGTTTACAGTACGCGGAAAAAAAAATCACCAATAATCAACAACCGAAAAAAAAACAAAGAACAATAGATGGTCCGAAGCAGCCTCGAACCCGTACTCCTCGTCACCTCCTGGATAGGGCAACACAAGTATTCAGCCCTACCCTATCCGGAAGATAACTTGTCTTAATAGGAAAATACAGATGCACAATTTATTCCCGAGTTGTGTTCATAACCCTATGCTATAGTCATGAGTACGCATGCGTGAAAGACATCGCCAATGATAGCTATCATTTTTAGGTAGTTGAGTTAGTCGTGTGCTCTAGCGCGTTGTTTCTCGTGGCAGGGGGCTGGGTCAAGGAGTACGGGTTCGATCCTGTTTCGGGTCGTCTATTGTTCTCTGTTATTTTTCGGTTGATTATTTGTGAGTTTTTTTCCGAGTGTTGTAAACAATCAATGATGTCACTCTGGGATACATTCGTTGACATACACACCAGCAACATATAAATAAATAACATACAAATAATAGTGTTAAATAGCATATTATGGCGTTGTGAGCCAAGAGGAATCAATGAAACAGTTGACGCTACGTTCATTAATATATGACCTTTGGAACCGTGACAGCCAGTTGGTAGCAAGTAATCATGATTTCACAGTAGTTTTATAATACATTAATCAATTGTGGGTGCTGTTTTACTCAGAAGTTTCTAAGAAGGCGTTGTTTATTGATCACTAAGGTCATGTTTCCATATATGTCGACCCCACCCCCTCTCCATCCCCGGCTTTAGCGTTCACCAAGCATCTGACTATAGGTACCAGAGGTTTAAGGTTCCGCCCTTTCCACCTTCATACCCTCCCGTAACGACAAGAGGTAGGGTTCGATCCCAACCGACGGCGTCCGGTTCACCCAGCCTTTAATGGGTACCGGATTTTTTTCTGTGAAAGTAAAGCGGCACGGGCGTAATACCGACCACATTACCCCAAAAATCATGTGCCGAAGGTCTTTAAAATGTATGGTCACTAACACCATATTCCCTAATGGCATTTGGCGTGACGGGGGTACTTTTCTTTCTTTTTTTTTTTTACCCTCCTGTAACGCATTATCTTCTTCATCCCATAACATGGGAGTCATTGGGGAACCACTGACATACTTAATCAACTTTCACCATTTCTCTCTATCTTCAGTCATTCTTTTGGACTTTGTTGAGTCGAGGCCAGTCCATCCTTTGATGTTATCTTCTCATCTCTTTCTCTGTCTACCTCTTGTTCTCGTTCCTTTCACAGTTCCTTGAAGAATGGTCTTTGCTAAGCCAGACAATCGAGATAGTGGTCAAAACATTGCGTTTTGCGTTTCGTCACAATAGTCAACAGATCGCTAACTACTCCTATTGCGTTTTGCGTTTCGTCACAATAGTCAACAGATCGCCAACTACTCCTATTGCGTTTTGCGTTTCGTCACAATAGTCAACAGATCGCCAACTACTCCTATTGCGTTTTGCGTTTCGTCACAATAGTCAACAGATCGCCAACTACTCCTTTTGCGTTTTGCGTTTCGTCACAATAGTCAACAGATCGCCAACTACTCCTATTGCGTTTTGCGTTTCGTCACAATAGTCAACAGATCGCCAACTACTCCTATTGCGTTTTGCGTTTCGTCACAATAGTCAACAGATCGCCAACTACTCCTATTGCGTTTTGCGTTTCGTCACAATAGTCAAAAGATCGCCAACTACTCCTATTGCTTTTTGTGTTATTCTTCTGTTAACTTTTTCTTTTGTGATATGGTCTAGGCAAGAGATGCCCAAAACCTACTTCTAGGCGTGAAAGTTTGTAAATTTATAAGAAATTGAAAATAGATTCTGGGTGTGAGAGAATTAACTATTTTAGAAGACATACACAACTCTTTATTCCTTTGTAACGTACCCACATGTGCACGCACTTCCAGTTGTAGTCCACAGAAGTTAAAACATGAAAATACATTAAAACAAAAGCTTTGGCGAGAACAAAGGTCACGTTTAAATGTGTACACATAATGTTAATTTTTTTTAATTTACTTATATTGACAGTCACTTACCCTTTTTGTAGCATTGGTCAGCATGTCGACTTCGTAAGGGCAGAGATCTGGCAGAACCTCAAAAGAGTGTCCAGGGTTATCTCTGCCTCTTTGTATGCTCTTATCCATAGCCGCCCCTCAAAAGAAGAGATAAGCACAAAATCAATATTTTAGAACTAGATCAACGGTTACAAATCTGTTGATCGCGACCAAAATGGGGTCGTCTAGTATTTTCTGCTGGATCGTGGATATACAGGCAAATTCACGAGGAATCTTTTCAGCAAATTAGTATTTTAATTTCCATTGGCTGTTATAAAAGAGGAAACACTGATCCCTTTGTTAATGTACAAAAGAGTTCAGTTGTTGTATCAGTTATGTAGGTCAAACTATAGGTTAGGAAAGACCTGTTTACGGTTCATATTTTGCAGTTGTATTGTTTTGACATAGCATATCTTAGATATGAAAAGGAAAGAATAAAAAAAAACGGTTGCATATGTACGACTCACATGGTATTGACATAACATGCATTTGATGTTGTTTATGATAGAGCAGTATCAAACGTTAACATATATTAAACAGGGAATGCAACTATAAATATATTTTTATTATCTATTATAAAACAAGGTCTCGGTTTACTTGGCTATTATAAAACAAGGTCTCGGTTTACTTGACTATTATAAAACAAGGTCTCGGTTTACTTGACTATTATAAAACAAGGTCCCGGGTTACTTGACTATTATAAAACAAGGTCCCGGGTTACTTGACTATTATAAAATAAGTTCCCGGGTTACTTGACTATTATAAAACAAGGTCTCGGTTTACTTGGCTATTATAAAACAAGGTATCTGTTTACTTGACTATTATAAAACAAGGTCTCGGTTTACTTGACTATTATAAAACAAGGTCCCGGATTACTTGACTATTATAAAACAAGTTCCCGGGTTACTTGACTATTATAAAACAACGTCTCGGGTTACTTGGCTATTATAAAACAAGTTCCCAGGTTACTTGACTATTATAAAACAAGTTCCCGGGTTACTTGACAATTATAAAACAAGGTCCCGGGTTACTTGGCTATTATAAAACAAGGTCTCGGGTTACTTTGCTTTTTTAAAAGGATTCATATATTAAATGGCTAATAGGTTACGGAAGGTGGTTCTTGGTTATTATAAAAGTGGGTAGCGGTCGAATAGAGATAGAAAAGCAATGGTCTAGATTCAATGTCAGCGCTATCTTTCGGACGGAGATTTAGCATTGTCAATACAGGAGTGGAGCTGAAGGTAAAGGTAACTTTAATCGAAGTTTTTGCAAGCGAGAGTTTTCACCCATATGTGCTAGGCCGAATGTATCCAGAAGTTTTCATCGAAGTTTTTGCAAGCGAGAGTTTTCACCCATATGTGCTAGGCCGAATGTATCCAGAAATTTCCACCGAAGTTTTTGCAAGCGAGAGTTTTCACCCATATGTGCTAGGCCGAATGTATCCAGAAGTTTTCATCGAAGTTTTTGCAAGCGAGAGTTTTCACCCATATGTGCTAGGCCGAATGTATCCAGAAGTTTTCATCGAAGTTTTTGCAAGCGAGAGTTTTCACCCATATGTGCTAGGCCGAATGTATCCAGAAGTTTTCATCGAAGTTTTTGCAAGCGAGAGTTTTCACCCATATGTGCTAGGCCGAATGTATCCAGAAGTTTTCATCGAAGTTTTTGCAAGCGAGAGTTTTCACCCATATGTGCTAGGCCGAATGTATCCAGAAGTTTTCATCGAAGTTTTTGCAAGCGAGAGTTTTCACCCATATGTGCTAGGCCGAATGTATCCAGAAGTTTTCATCGAAGTTTTTGCAAGCGAGAGTTTTCACCCATATGTGCTAGGCCGAATTTATCCAGAAGTTTTCGGAGAATTCTGGATAGTGTAGCTTCAAATATCGAAACTCATGATGCGAGGCGACATTCCTCACCTTCCCAGAGGAATAACCTGGTACTCATTTCTGCCAGCGGCTGGGTCGACCGCGGGTTTTTTTAAAATAACAACCACGAGTGCAATTCACATTGCTTCCAGCGGGAATTGAACACGGGTTGTCCGAACATCAGTAGTCCAATCGAATGGTTTTCCCAACTAGGCTACCGAGGCCCCGAATGGATTTACACTGACATAGACTTTAAGAGTCCAACTAGTAGAGTTTAACATAGACTTTAAGAGTCCAACTAGTAGAGTTTAACATAGACTTTAAGAGTCCAACTAGTAGAGTTTAACATAGACTTTAAGAGTCCAACTAGTAGAGTTTAACATAGACTTTAAGAGTCCAACTAGTAGAGTTTAACATAGACTTTAAGAGTCCAACTAGTAGAGTTTAACATAGACTTTAAGAGTCCAACTAGTAGAGTTTAACATAGACTTTAAGAGTCCAAATAGTAGAGTTTAACATAGACTTTAAGAGTCCAACTAGTAGAGTTTAACATAGACTTTAAGAGTCCAACTAGTAGAGTTTAACATAGACTTTAAGAGTCCAACTAGTAGAGTTTAACATAGACTTTAAGAGTCCAACTAGTAGAGTTTAACATAGACTTTAAGAGTCCAACTAGTAGAGTTTAACATAGACTTTAAGAGTCCAACTAGTAGAGTTTAACATAGACTTTAAGAGTCCAACTAGTAGAGTTTAACATAGACTTTAAGAGTCCAACTAGTAGAGTTTAACATAGACTTTAAGAGTCCAACTAGTAGAGTTTAACATAGACTTTAAGAGTCCAACTAGTAGAGTTTAACATAGACTTTAAGAGTCCAACTAGTAGAGTTTAACATAGACTTTAAGAGTCCAACTAGTAGAGTTTAACATAGACTTTAAGAGTCCAACTAGTAGAGTTTAACATAGACTTTAAGAGTCCAACTAGTAGAGTTTAACATAGACTTTAAGAGTCCAACTAGTAGAGTTTAACATAGACTTTAAGAGTCCAACTAGTAGAGTTTAACATAGACTTTAAGAGTCCAACTAGTAGAGTTTAACATAGACTTTAAGAGTCCAACTAGTAGAGTTTAACATAGACTTTAAGAGTCCAACTAGTAGAGTTTAACATAGACTTTAAGAGTCCAACTAGTAGAGTTTAACATAGACTTTAAGAGTCCAACTAGTAGAGTTTAACATAGACTTTAAGAGTCCAACTAGTAGAGTTTAACATAGACTTTAAGAGTCCAACTAGTAGAGTTTAACATAGACTTTAAGAGTCCAACTAGTAGAGTTTAACATAGACTTTAAGAGTCCAACTAGTAGAGTTTAACATAGACTTTAAGAGTCCAACTAGTAGAGTTTAACATAGACTTTAAGAGTCCAACTAGTAGAGTTTAACATAGACTTTAAGAGTCCAACTAGTAGAGTTTAACATAGACTTTAAGAGTCCAACTAGTAGAGTTTAACATAGACTTTAAGAGTCCAACTAGTAGAGTTTAACATAGACTTTAAGAGTCCAACTAGTAGAGTTTAACATAGACTTTAAGAGTCCAACTAGTAGAGTTTAACATAGACTTTAAGAGTCCAACTAGTAGAGTTTAACATAGACTTTAAGAGTCCAACTAGTAGAGTTTAACATAGACTTTAAGAGTCCAACTAGTAGAGTTTAACATAGACTTTAAGAGTCCAACTAGTAGAGTTTAACATAGACTTTAAGAGTCCAACTAGTAGAGTTTAACATAGACTTTAAGAGTCCAACTAGTAGAGTTTAACATAGACTTTAAGAGTCCAACTAGTAGAGTTTAACATAGACTTTAAGAGTCCAACTAGTAGAGTTTAACATAGACTTTAAGAGTCCAACTAGTAGAGTTTAACATAGACTTTAAGAGTCCAACTAGTAGAGTTTAACATAGACTTTAAGAGTCCAACTAGTAGAGTTTAACATAGACTTTAAGAGTCCAACTAGTAGAGTTTAACATAGACTTTAAGAGTCCAACTAGTAGAGTTTAACATAGACTTTAAGAGTCCAACTAGTAGAGTTTAACATAGACTTTAAGAGTCCAACTAGTAGAGTTTAACATAGACTTTAAGAGTCCAACTAGTAGAGTTTAACATAGACTTTAAGAGTCCAACTAGTAGAGTTTAACATAGACTTTAAGAGTCCAACTAGTAGAGTTTAACATAGACTTTAAGAGTCCAACTAGTAGAGTTTAACATAGACTTTAAGAGTCCAACTAGTAGAGTTTAACATAGACTTTAAGAGTCCAACTAGTAGAGTTTAACATAGACTTTAAGAGTCCAACTAGTAGAGTTTAACATAGACTTTAAGAGTCCAACTAGTAGAGTTTAACATAGACTTTAAGAGTCCAACTAGTAGAGTTTAACATAGACTTTAAGAGTCCAACTAGTAGAGTTTAACATAGACTTTAAGAGTCCAACTAGTAGAGTTTAACATTTTTCCGCACGTTTCGACGCATCATGCGCCATGCCAATTTATGTCATGTACTTCCAGCCGCACAGTGCGTCAGTCTCAATTTGATTAGTTTTAACTGTCATCAAAACATATTCTTTTTATATGTCTTGTATCATCTTGGGATTGGTGATATCTAATTCCTTGTTTAAAAAAAGTAAAGTACCCCCGCCACGCCAAGTGGCGTATAGGGAATATGGTGTTAGTGACCCGTCACGCCAAGTGGCGTATAGGGAATATGGTGTTAGTGACCATAAATTTTACAGGCCTTCGGCACATGATTTTTGGGGTAATGTGGTCGGTATTACGCCCGTGTCGCTTTACTTTCCCAGAAAAAAATCTGTACCCATTAAAGGATGGGTGAACCTGGAAGCCGTCGGTTGGGGTCGAACCCTACCTCCTGTCCTTTGTAGTTCAGTTCACTAACCACTGAGCTATCGCGGGTCCCAATTCCTTGTTTAATTATCTAAAAATTCATATATAATATGTTAAGTGTTCGATAAATATAAACATGTAGATTAATATTTTAAAACATGAACAATTTTGTAAATCTCTACCCCTAAATTGATAAAAAAAAAACCTTCCGTAGTGAAAGAGTTAATCGAAGATATTGAATTGTTTTTAGGCAGCTTCGATGACTTCCTACCGACGAAGAGACTCATTAGGTGTTTCATCTAATTGTGCAGACTTCTAATCGTAGGAAACAACAGAGCTTGTAAATCGTGTGGGAGGAAAGATAATGATTTTTTTTATTCTTTTGCTGGCTCGTTTAGTTATAAGATGTTTCTTGTTTTGACGAGTTTCTGATCAACTGATGAAACAATAAGCACACAATGAAACAACATTTCTGTCTTTCTATGTCAGTGAACAATTCACGACACGGGAAGAAATAAATAACGAAAGAAAGATTACGAAAGAAAAAGAGAAAACCAAAGAAAGAAAGAAAGAAAGATAGAAAGGAAGAAAGAAAGAAAACAAGAAAGAAAGAAAACAAGAAAGAAAGAAAGACTATAACCATTACTGTGCACACACTATATCTTGTAACAAAAGTGACTGAGAAACGTTGTGTTTGTTTCGGAGCGTTGTGGTGCCTGTTCTAGAGCAGCATCCAACAATGAATATTATAAAAGAAAAAAACACGCAAAGTCCAAGATGCGACAAAGGTAATACACGAAACATAAAAATCAGTACAACTATTATAGATAGGCCAATTCTGCTATAACAACATTACCTATTTAGCTGAAAATTTGGACTGTTGGGCGACATATTGTATGAACATATAATTATACAATTTAAGAAACATGATTTTTTTCTCAAGATTTAGAGTTCTATCAGGCTAAGTGAGGAAACTACAAAAGATGTAAGGAGGGGAATGTCAGTCTAAACAGTGGTTCCAAAATGACTGACATCCGAGGATCCTTTTCTCTACTGACAGTTTACTGACAGCGACGCCACGACAGCTGCGATCGTATAAGTCGAGTAATCTATGATTACCAGATAGGATATGTAACATAATAAATGACGACACAATTCTGTAGAACCTCGTTTATGTGCTAAGAGATATTACATTTGAATGTTATCATTTTATGTCTTCTAACCACTGAGTAGACAGACACACGACAATATCCTGGGCATGGTGCCCTTGCCAAAGTTTCGCGGCCCGTGTGAGAGCCGCGGCACAGACTTTGGGAACTTTTAGTTTAGGAAATAGTCTATGTCCCTGGACATGCGGGTGTACGGGGAAAAGAAAGAGCGGACAGGTTGGCTAGTTGAGCTGGTTGAGGACGGTCAACCAATGGATCGATCGGACATCATCAATGCCCTCACGAGATTTGCGAAGAGTACAGGACTTCGACAAACACAGATCCACGTCACTTCTTCGGATGATAGAAATGGGAGTTAAGATGGGCACAGCCAGAAATGAGAAACTTAGTGGGCGTGTAAAAAACGTATCAGTCAACCAACACAGAACTGGAGTCGTCAGTCGCTGGACACTGCGGAACTTGATGAGGGGATCTGAGCACCTATGGACATGTTCGGAGCGCAATGATGATGACCTGCAAATAACTCAATAACTCAATAGTCCTTAAAATAACGATGGTACCTCTTTGTATAAAATGTTGCAAGTCTCTGCTTTGATTTGTTTTTGTTCTTTAGATCTAGGTTGTTTTCCTGCACTGGTTTTTTTTTTCGTTGTACGTATTTCCGGTGACGTCACTAATGATTACTTTGTTTTTAGAGAGTGCTAAATTATAGAATCAGAATTGTGTGTGTCTGGTTGGTTAGTTGGTTGCGTTCTCCCGATAACTAAAGTATTCTAGAGTATCGTGGTAGACTAGAATATTCCTCTTTATCATCCGCCCTTACAAGGACGTAGTGGACATGTCTGCGTTGTGTTGTGGTTTGCAGTATAACTGTTATATTTTCGCCTTTCGGCCCAACACATCCGACTTCAGCACGACATTTTTGAGTACCGGGTTGTCTTCCCTCTTCGATCCCTGCACGCTTGGCCAGACAAGGCAGGTTAGTCTGTTATTGGAGGCACCACGGAGAGGTGGAGCAGGGTCTGGATGGTTTTGGTTCACCGATCCTGGCGCAAGCCACCAGCTGTGGGTCGCTGACAACTTCCAGCTCTGGTGCTGGGAGGCGTGTGTGTCTGTCTATGTTAGTTATGTCTCATATCTTTTGTGTGTTTGTGTTTAGTCATATCACATATATTTGTGTGTGCATGTCTATGTTAGTCACATCTCCTATTTTTATCTTTGTGTGTGCATGACTGTGTTTAGTCATATCTCATATCTTAGTGTGTGTATCTGTGTTAGTCATATCTCATATTTTAGAGTGTGTCTGTGCTAGTCAGATCTCATATCTTAGTGTGTGTGTGTGTCTGTGTTAGTCATATCTCATATTTTGGTGTGTGTTAGTGTTAGTCATGCCTCATATCGTTGTGTGCATGTCAGTGTTAGTCACATCTCCTATCTTTGTGTGTGCATGTCTGTGTTAGTCACCTCTAGTGACTCGGGCAGATGGTGCTCGTAAACCTGGGAGGGCAGGCCATCTAAGGGCAGAATCCCCCTACAGAAAAGTCAATCTACTGCGTTGCAGGAAGATTGGGGACAATCAAAGGCTACGGAAAGCAAATCTGAACAAAATTCTGGCTGAAATCGAATGCACTGGGCACTGGCGCAGAACACAGTGCAACGTTTTAACAGGTATTCAAGCAGAGTGGATCTAACACTCTAATTGACTTTAATTATGATGCCAATACACTTAAACAGACAGCTGTCTTCATGTGAGAGTCTGGAATCCTACTCTGATTGAGTCCTGATCACACACACACACACACACACACACAGAGAGAGAGAGAGAGAGAGAGAGAGAGAGAGAGAATCAGAATAGCTAAAGCAGCAATGTCTTTCAGAAGCCTTGAAAAGTTGTGGAAATCAAAACTCACCAGCACAAACACAAAACTTTGACTATTTAAATCAAGCGCACTATCTACCATTACGTATGCATGTGAGAGCTGGTAAACAACAAGAGATATAGAAACAAAGTTGAACGCATTCGAGAAGACATATCTAATTAAAATACTTGGTATAGCATGGAACGAATTCAAAACAATCGAAGAAATTAGAGAAATCTCCAATCAACCACTGATATCTTCAGTAATAAAGAAAAGATGATGGCCATGTGCTGGAAATGTGATGAGAAGAGATAATAATCGAATAACAAAGCAAGCCCTCATATGGGAAGCAACAGGTAAGAGAAAAAGAGGAAGACCCAGGGAGACACTGAGAAGAACATTGATGAGAGAGGCAAGAGCAGCAGGAATCGGCTCCCTCAATGAGATAGAGGTTCTTGCACAGAACAGAGACAAAAGGCGACATTTGATAAAATATGTTTAGAAGTATTGAATAAAAACTGCTAGAATAAAAATTTAGATAAGAGAAAGCGTATTTAGGCCTATGCCCTATGGGCCGGCAACGGCTCGAAAGGTCAATAGATAGATATAAATACTACTGTTAGGGTTGCAGCCTCGCAGCACTCAAATACTACGCTGCTTTAAAAATAAAAAAGTAGATTATGAAGTCTGTACCTGTTGATTATATCTTTTATTCTTTCAGTACCAGGGAAAAAAAATTACAGTTGGACCCGAGCAAAATAGCTGACAGAGAAAGTAAAGTGGAGTGTCTTATAAATATCATCATTACAGTTGGACCCGAGCAAAATAGCTGACAGAGAAAAGTAAAGTGGAGTGTCTTATAAATATCATCAAAGTTTATTTTATCCAACCATTCACCCGTCCGTCCGTCTGTCTGTCTATCTACCTGCCTGCCTGCCAGCATATCTACCTAATCTAACCTAACCTAACCTAACCTAACCTAACCTAACCTAACCTAACCTAACCTAACGTAACCTAACCTAACCTAACCCAACCTAACCTAACCTAACCCAACCTAACCTAACCTAACCCAACCTAACCTAACCCAACCTAACCTAACCCAACCTAACCTAACCTAACCTAACCCAACCTAACCTAACCCAACCTAACCTAACCCAACCTAACCTAACCCAACCTAACCCAACCTAACCCAACCTAACCTAACCCAACCCAACCTAACCCAACCTAACCTAACCCAACCTAACCTAACCCAACCTAACCCAACCTAACCCAACCTAACCTAACCTAACCTAACCTAACCTAACCCAACCTAACCTAACCCAACCTAACCTAACCCAACCTAACCTAACCCAACCTAACCTAACCTAACCCAACCTAACCTAACCTAACCTAACCTAACCCAACCTAACCTAACCCAACCTAACCTAACCCAACCTAACCTAACCCAACCTAACCTAACCTAACCCAACCTAACCTAACCTAACCTAACCTAACCTAACCTAACCCAACCTAACCTAACCTAACCTAACCCAACCTAACCAACCCAACCTAACCCAACCTAACCTAACCTAACCCAACCTAACCTAACCTAACCTAACCTAACCTAACCTAACTTAACCCAACCTAACCTAACCCAACCTAACCTAACCTAACCTAACCCAACCTAACCTAACCCAACCTAACCTAACCTAACCCAACCTAACCTAACCTAACCTAACCTAATCCAACCCAACCTAAACCAACCCAACCTAACCTAACCTAACCTAACCCAACCTAACCTAATCTAACCTAACCTAACCCAACCTAACCTAACCCAACATAACCTAACCTAACCTAACCTAACCTAACCTAACCTAACCCAACCTAACCCAACCTAACCCAACCTAACCTAACCCAACCTAACATAACCCAACCCAACCTAACCTAACCCAACCTAACCCAACCCAACCTAACCCAACCTAACCTAACCTAACCCAACCTAACCTAACCCAACCTAATCTAACCCAACCTAACCTAACCCAACCTAACCTAACCTAACCTAACCCAACCTAACCTAACCTTATCCAACCTAACCTAAACCAACCCAACCTAACCTAACCTAACCTAACCCAACCTAACCTAACCCAACCTAACCTAACCCAACCTAACCTAAACCAACCTAACCTAATCTAACCCAACCTAACCTAACCCAACCTAACCTAACCTAACCCAACCTAACCTAACCCAACCTAACCTAACCCAACCTAACCTAACCCAACCTAACCTAACCTAACCCAACCTAACCTAACCCAACCTAACCTAACCTAACCTAACCCAACCTAACCTAAAATAACCTAACCCTACCTAACCTAACCCAACCTAACCTAACCCAACCTAACCCAACCTAACCCAACCTAACCTAACCCAACCTAACCTAACCTAACCTAACCTAACCTAACCCAACCTAACCTAACCCAACCCAACCTAACCTAACCCAACCTAACCTAACCTAACCTAATCTAACCTAACCTAACCCAACCTAACCTAACCCAACATAACCTAACCTAACCTAACCTAACCTAACCCAACCTAACCCAACCTAACCCAACCTAACCCAACCTAACATAACCCAACCCAACCTAACCTAACCCAACCCAACCTAACCTAACCTAACCTAACCTAACCTAACCCAACCTAACCTAACCCAACCCAACCTAACCCAACCTAACCCAACCTAACCTAACCCAACCCAACCCAACCCAACCTAACCCAACCCAACCCAACCCAACCTAACCCAACCTATCCCAACCTAACCAAACCTAACCCAACCTAACCCAACCCAACCTAACCCAACCTAACCCAACCTAACCCAACCTAACCCAACCCAACCCAACCTAACCCAACCTAACCCAACCCAACCCAGCCCAGCCCAGCCCAGTCCAGCCCAGCCCAGACCCCCCAGCCCAGCCCAGCCCAGCCCAGTCCAGCCCAGCCCAGACCCCCCAGCCAAGCCCAGCCCAGCCCAGCCCAGCCTAGTCCTAACCCTAACCCTAACTCTAACTCTAACCCTAACCCTAACCCTAACCCTAACCCTAACCCTAACCCTAACCCTAGCCTAGCCTAGCCTAGCATAGGAAAAATTGAAAAAAAAAGAAAAAATGGTTTGTTAGAAGCTTTACGTGATTAGTAGACGGCACAGATTCGAACAACGTTTCGGCTCAATAGGCCTTCAGCAGGAACAAACACACAACATACACACACAGATATGTGAATAAATAAAACTAATCCTACATTGCTAACTAGTAATGAAACATCAAAAACAAAATAATCGAAACATGTTGACTTCCCTGTGTGTCGTGGACTGTGGTCAGGCTTGGAAAGGAATTTCTCACGGGTGTAGCTGTAATTTATACCCTCTGGTCAAAGGTGAAGGGTTCTAAAAATACACGAGTGGGGGGAACGCTATCTAGGTACGTCGACTACAAAGGCACAGGCAATATCTGAAAGTATCTAAGGACCCATAAATACTTGTATACACACACTCAGATGCGTGTATACACATGTACACGTGCAAGAAGACGTGTACATGCTAATACATATCAACATACACATGCATATACACACACATACATGTGTATGCATACAAGCAAGCACACATATACATGTATATTACTGCAGCTTCGCATTTTTATGCATTCACTTGCATTTCTTTGCCTTAACCCCTAGCCTAGCATAGCCTAGCCTAGCCCTAACCCTAACCCTAACCCTAACCCTAACCCTAACCCTAACCCTAACCCTAACCCTGACCCTAACCCTAACCCTGACCCTGACCCTGACCCTGACCCTAACCCTACCCTAAAGTAAAAAAAAAAGTAAAGTACCCCGTCACGCCAAGTGGCGTATAGGGAAATATGGTGTTAGTGGCCCTATATTTTACAGACTTCAGCACTCGATTTTTTTTTGAGGGGGGGGGGGGGCTAACCCTATTCCTAACCCCATTCAGAAGAATATAACAAAGACAAATATATTTAACAAATTATAAACTTAATTTACTGTTTTATTTGTTATATTGTTATTCGAAGGAGTTCAGGCCCAACCTAGCCTAACCTAGCCTAACCTACCCTAACCTAACCTAACCTAGCCTAGCCTAGTCTAGCTTAGCCTAGCCTAGCCTAACCCTAACCCTAACCCTAATCATCTTTCATATCTGTCTGTCTTTATAGTGAAAGAAATAAAAAAATAAAGGACTCAGCCTTAATAACAAACAGACAGAAGAAACGGTAGCAACAAAGAAAAAGACATCACCTCAGTGCAAAATAAAGACAAGTGGAACAATATTAAAACAGGTAAATGAATATAAATATTTGGGAACTTTGTTAACCTCAGACGGAAGATGTACAAAAGAGGTGAGATGCAGAATGGCTCAGGAAAAAAAAAAACAGCTTTCCAAAAAATGAGGAAGATACTATGCAATCCATTTTTGACAATCGAAACAAGAAAAAGAGTTCTTAAATGCTATGTGGAGTCAGTCTTAACACATGGATATGAATCATGGACAATAGGACAACAAACAAGAAAATCACTGTAGTCTGTAGAAATGTGGTTTTACAGAAGAAAGTTGAGAATACCATGGACAGCTAAGAAGAGTAATGAAGACGTTCTGAAAGAGGCCAAGCAAAAAGAGAGCTAATTTCCAATATCAGGAAGAAACAATCATCATTTTTTGGCTATGTAATGAGAAGAGAACAAATGGAATATATTGTAACAGTTGGGAAAATTGAGGAACGTGGAGATAGAGGAAAGCGAAGAGAAATAATACAAGACAGCTTAAGAGAATGGCTTGGGGGAAGGTCAACAACAGAAATGATAAATAACTGTCGAGATCGAAATTTGTGGAGAGACATCATCACCTACGCCAGCAGGCCCGGTAAATGATGATGATTTGTCTGTTTGTCTTTTGGTCGGTAGATCTGTCTATCTATTTATCTATATGTCTATATATCTATCGATCTGTCTGTCAGTCTATCTACAAAAAAGGAGTGAGGCAGTGGTGCATCATTTCTCCCTACCTGTTCAACACCTATGCCGAGAACATCATAAGAAATGTCAGGAACGATGATAAAATTGTGAAGTTTTATCCTTAAACAATAAATGGCAACGTGATCCCAGAACTCCAACATGCTGATGACGCAGTCCTGCTCTCAAACAGCGCAAAAGGATTAAAGAGATTATTTAGGGAGTTTAAAAAATACAATGAAGAGCAAAACTTCTATCTAAACATACACAAATCCAAGATAATGTCCTTTGGCAAAGCAAAAAGCAAACGAAAAATTATCTTCAACAGTGAAGAACTTGAAATTGTAACAAACTGTGAATATATGGTGTCTGTAGTTACTAACAATGGAGACTGCAAGAAAGAGATCAAAAGAAGATTAGCAATAACAACACAAAAATTAATTAAATTAAAAAATTGTGCCACATTACCATCAAGGCAATATAATTAATTTACTTGGAGTTGTCAGTTGCTGGACGCTACGGGACTTAATGAGGAGGGGATCTGAGCACCTATGGACATATTCGGAGTACAATGATGATGACCCGCAAATAACTCAATAACTCAATAGCTCAATAACTCAATAGCTCAATAACTCAATAGCTCAATAACTCAATAACTCAATTAAATTATTGATGGCATTTATCTTCCCGATACGGGGGAGCGGAAGCGCAGGTCGCAATAGCAGGGTCGGCGCACCATCAACTGACCAAGACCTAGCAGTTCTACTTCCTCGTGGTCTCCCCTGGTAACAGTCTGTGTCAAAACAGACTGGCTAACAGAAGCTAGGATCGACGTGTTCCCTGTAGTGGTGGTGGCTATTGCTGATATAGAAGACCCAGTATTGCAGCACCTCTGGGTTGGACTAGTAGTTTCCCAGCATAGCCTGGGATAGACTTATTCCAACGTCTCCAGTAAGAGCCGGGAATATCAAGAAAGCCATTACGACTCGCCAGATCAATGAGTCAAAGAGCAACCTGCCCGCATCAGCTCGTGGCAATCCGTCAACTCAACGACTTCCCGATAACAACATATGGTTTTCAATCAAAGTAGTAGAAGTCTCCAAACCACCGTTGTAATTTCTTTGTACAATCATGAATCGCCACAACATTGGAAATAAAAAGAGTTCTTAAATGTTATGTAGAGCCAGTTTTGACATATGGATGCGAATCATGGACAATAGGATAACAGACAAGAAAATCATTGGAGTCTGTAGAAATGTGGTTTTACAGAAGAATGTTGAGAGTACCATGTACAGCTAAGAAGAGTAATGAAAAAGTATTGAAAGAGGTCAAAGCAAAAAGAGAACTAATTTCCAATATTAGGAAGAGACAATCATCATTTTTTGGCCATGTAATGAGAAGAGAACAACTGGAATATATTGTAACAACTGGAAAAATTGAGGGACGAAGAGATAGAAGGAAGCAAAGAGAAAAAATACCAGACAGCTTAAGAGAATAGCTTGGCAGAAGGTCAACAACATAAATGATAAATAGCTGCCGAGATCGAAAATTGTGGAGAGACATGATCACCTACGCCAGTAGGCACGGTACTTGATGATGATGAGAAGTCTCCGCCAGTCGTAGTTGACTATGGATTTTTCATCGCCCCTGGAAATGTTATTTTTCCTTTTCTTTCGCCGTGTATTCTCTTTTATATGAATCTGTCTGCTTCTTGTTTGAGTTGGACCTTTAGAGTGTGTTTCCAAAGATTGCGGTCTGCAGCTTATTCTTCCCAGGCTGCAAAGTTTATGTTCAGAGTCTTCATGTCGCGTTTACACACGTCTACAAATCGACAAATCGAAGTCCCCTAGTTCTTTTTCCAACCGCTAGTTGTCCGTAGTATTGTAAATCATGGACAATCGGGCAAACAACAAATAAGAAAATTGATTAGTTCATAACAAAATAAAAATTATAAAAGTCTCTTAGGATACCTTGAGTAATGGAAAAGTTCAATGAAAACATACTAAGAGGCTTAAACATTGGAAAAATCTAGCTCATAAATAACATTCTGCAGAGGAAATTAATACTATGGCGTCGTCAAAAGACACAGCAGGCTGGAAAGAACAATGGAACGCTAGACAGGGGTAGTCTTAGAAGGTGGTTTCAAGGCACCAAAGAGACCATGAACTAACATAATAACTAGGTAACTTGGCTAGAGACAGAGATTCCGTCAGACGGGCTGTGGTGAATGCAACGTTCTGTGGGAGATCTGACTAGAGACAGAGATTCTTTCAAAAGGGCTGTGGTGAATGCAAAGTTCTGTGGGAGATCTGACTAGAGACAGAGATTCTTTCAAAAGGGCTGTGGTGAATGCAAAGTTCTGTGGGAGATCTGACTAGAGACAGAGATTCTTTCAAAAGGGCTGTGGTGAATGCAAAGTTCTGTGGGAGATCTGACTAGAGACAGAGATTCTTTCAAAAGGGCTGTTCTGAATGCAAAGTTCTGTGGGAGATCTGACTAGAGACAGAGATTCTTTCAAAAGGGCTGTGGTGAATGCAAAGTTCTGTGGGAGATCTGACTAGAGACAGAGATTCTTTCAAAAGGGCTGTGGTGAATGCAAAGTTCTGTGGGAGATCTGACTAGAGACAGAGATTCTTTCAAAAGGGCTGTGGTGAATGCAAAGTTCTGCAAAGCACGTGCAACTTGATGAAAATCAAAGAACCAGGTAGACTTTCTTCAGTAGCATCAATGCAGATATTAACATCTCTACCAAGATTTTACATAAGTTACAACATGCAATATAGGTAAGAGAATACATATTTAGAGAATTGAGAGTATGATCCCTCTCCTACCAGACTTTAAACGTACCACCCTGTACCGAACAAAGAAAATGTTTATTCTTTAGAGAGGCAAATCTCTGGTCTACTGCACATACATGCTCCATAGATGTAAGTGTATTTAAGCTAAATGAATGAGGAATTTGAATATGTAAACATTGTGTATCTGTGTGTGTGTGTGTGTGTGTGATGTGTGTGTGTGTGTGTGTGTATTTCTGTGTGATTGTGATTTATAACTGAATAAATTAAAAAATATATGTTTTTTTTCATTTTTTCATAGGAAGGATAATTTGAAAAACTTTGGATTTTTTGTAATTTTGTATTATACTTATGCCATAGTCCTTCCGGTGTCATGGCGGCTTCGTGTAGTCGATTTTTATAATTCGGCTCTTGCTGATATATTTAAATGATTTACGCGACAGTCTAGTTGTGAAATTATGTGTTGCTATTCTCCCGTTTGGTGTATGTTTTACTTCTAACGTGGGGATGGACTGTGATTGCCGATATTTAAGTGGAATATGATTTATTCTTCTTTGTGTCGTGTGTTCGCGGTTCGATAGGCAAGCACATGGTTTGACAAAAATGTCAACGGAAAAACGGGTATGTTCAACCCTTAAGTGAAAAGTCTGTGACGGTGGATGGAGGCGGAGGAATCAAGAATGATCAACGGCCCAGAAAGCGAAAACAGCAAAGTGTGTGGTACACAAGAGGCATGTTCAGAACACGAAAGACGAACATGGCTGACCACCGTGAAAGAGATTGGAGCCTCATCACGTACCAGTCCAGAGGAAGCCATGGAGAGTCGGAGAAATTCGAACTTATGTCGGAGGAAAGATCTTAAAATAAGTACTTGGAATGTTAGGACTCTATATCAACAAGGGAAATTGGAAAATCTAATTCAAGAAGCAGAACGAATAAATATAGATATTTTAGGCATATCAGAGACTAGATGGAAGGAATGTGGGTACATTGAAGACGAAAAATATACATTTATATACTCAGGAAACACAACAGAACATCAAAGGGGGTAGGAATACTGATAAAAAGAGAGCTACAAAAATATATAAGTACCCACTGGACATACAGTGATAGGATTATACTACTCAAGTTGAAAGCAAAACCATTCGACATAGCAATAATACAGACATATGCACCTACTCAAGACTACACAGATGAACAAATAGAGGCATACTATGAAGACCTAAATAAAGTTATGAAGCAAGTGAAATCTTCAGACATCTTGATTGTAATGGGTGACATGAACGCTAAAGTAGGAAAAGGTAGATATAAGACAATTATAGGAAATCATGGTTTAGGAAAAAGAAATGACAGAGGAGAAAGATTAATACAATTCTGTGAAGAAAACAGGCTGATAATATGTAACACCTACTTTGAGCAAGAGAAAAGGAAACTATACACATGGAAAAGCCCTGGAGATAGGAAGAGGAATCAAATAGATTACATAATGATAAAAGAAAGGTTCCGTAACAACGTAAAGAAAACCAAAACCTACCCAGGAGCAGATATTAATTCTGATCACAATCCTGTAATGATTAAAATGAAAATCAAACTAAAGAGAAATAAGCAAAAATCTGATTCATCAACAAACCCACTCGACATAACAGCTTTAAATCAAAAAGATATTAAAGATACCTATACAATACAAGTAAAGAACACATACCAGAAGCTGCTAGAGGAAGGAATTGAACAATACAGAAGAGAAAATCCTGATGAAAAAGTAACAACCAAATGGCAATGCATAAAGAAAAGCATACAAAAAGCCTGCGACACCTTACCCAAAAGAGAAAAGAACAAAAAACAAAAATGGATAACTAACACCATCTTAGAAAAAATGGAAGAAAGGAGACAAGCGAAGAACACTGCCCAATACAATAAAATAGATAATGAGATACGCAAAAAGGCAAAAGAAGACTGGCTCAGCCAAAAATGTAGAGAAATAGAAACTATGGAAAGCAAACAAGACCTAAGAGGAATGCACACAGAAATAAAGAGAATGACTAATAAAATAAAAAAGCCACAGAAGGTGGATGCATTGCAGACAAAAAAGGAAAAATGCTAACAGACAATAAGGATATCATAGATAGATGGCAGGAATATATAACAGAACTATTTCATGATCAAAGGACAAGAAACCAGTTATAAAATGTACATCAGGCTATAAAATCTTAAAATCTGAGGTGGAAAAAGCTATAAAAACAATGAAAAGGGGAAAAGCAGCAGGACCTGAAAGCATACAGATAGAGATGATACAGGCACTTGAAGATTTTGGCATTGAAGTGATTACAGACATATGCAACGACATATACCACACAGGATACATACCAAATGAACTAAAAACATCAACTTCATTGCATTGCCTAAAAAGAATGGTGCAGTTGAATGCAGTGACTTTAGAACAATAAGCCTAATGAGCCATGTTACAAAAATCTTGCTAAAAGTTATACAAGGAAGGATTCAGAATAAAATCAATACTGAATTAGATGAGCAGCAATTTGGATTTAGGAAAAATAGTGGGACAAAAGAAGCCATATTCTGCATGAGAACATTAATCGAAAAATACACAGAAGTAAACAAACCAATATATGCCTGCTTCATAGACTACACCAAAGCTTTTGATAGAGTACACCACAAACAACTTATAGAATGCCTAAAAGAGATACATCTAGATGACATGGATATACGACTAATATGCAATCTATACTGGGAGCAAACAGCAATAATAAAATATAACAAAGAGTTCTCTACACCCATTGATATAAAAAGAGGAGTAAGACAAGGATGCATCCTATCACCAAGCTTGTTCAATCTATACACTGAGCAAATCTTTAAAAACATCATAGAGATGCCAGGCCTACAAATTAATGGAAAGATAATCAATAACCTAAGATATGCTGACGATACTGTACTACTAGCAGAAAATCCTAAAGACCTACAACAATTACTTAATGAAATAAACACGACAAGCAAAAAATATGGACTAGATATGAATATCAAAAAGACTAAAACTATGATCATAAACAAAGAAAATACTCAAAACCCACAAGTGGATATCAAAATTGAAGGAATAGACCTTGAGACAGTTCAGAACTATAACTACCTTGGACATACTATAACCAGTGATGGAAAATGTACAACTGAAATAAACAAAAGAATAGGAATGGCAAAAAGTAATTTTAATGTCATGAAGGACATACTAACATCAAAACAAATAACACCAGAGCTAAAACTAAGAATAGCAAAATGTTACATCTTCTCAATATTCCTATATGGTGCTGAAACATGGACATTAGACAAGAAAACAGAACAGAGAATTGAAGCCTTTGAAATGTGGATATATAGAAGAATAGGTAGAATTGGATGGAAGGAAAAGAAAACAAATGACAAAGTCTTAAAACAACTAAAAATGAAAAGAGAACTTCTGAACACAATTAGAACAAGACAAATGCGATTCTTAGGCCATGTTAAAAGACACAACAGCCTACTGAAAGTGATCCTGGAGGGGAAAATACAAGGTAAAAGAGGCAGAGGCAGACCAAGATTAACATGGACGAGTAACATCAAAAGATGGACAAATCAACCGATGACAACCTGCACCATCAAAGCAAGAGAGAGAGCAAAATGGCGCTCCATGGTAGCCAACCTTCGTTGCGGAGACGGCACTCAATGATGATGATGACTTATGCCATAAAGAGTCATAACAACAGAAGAATATCATCATCATCATCATCAAGTATCTTGCCTGCTGGCGAAGGTGATCATGTCTCCAAAACTTTTGATCACGACAGCTTTTTATCATTTCCGTTGTTGACCTTCTGCCAAGCCATTCTCTTAAGCTGTCTGGTATCTGTTCTCTTTGCTTCCTCTATCTCTTCGTCCCTGAATTTTCATAGTTGACACAATATATCCCTGCTGGTCCCTTCTCGTTATATGGCAAAAAATGATGATTATTTCTTCCTAATATTGGAAATTAGCTCTCTTTTTGCTTTGACCTCTTTCAAAACGTTTTCATTACTCTTCTTAGCTGTCCGTGGTATTCTCAACATTCAGAAGAATATAACAAATTATTAACTTAATTTACTGTTTTATTTGTTATATTGTTATTCCAAGGAGTTCAGGTTTGTATGGCACAGTTCGAATCAGGGTTTCACTTTCCACCTGACGCCATTATTATGAAAATGCAGGTCAAGTCTCCAAATCACTATGATGATGGAGGTGAGGGCAGTGAGTAGGGGGTCACTCTGTGACTCCAACTAATTATCTAGTTGGAGTCAAGACTACACCCACGCTTGCATACTAGGTGATTCGATGAGCATGATTAGTATAGGCGGGCTCTGTATTGTCATTGCAGAAGTCAAAAATACTTAAAATCACCTTTGTCTATGTCCCTATATATGCAGGAGTTTTGGGAAATGAAAGACCGGACAGGATGGCTAGCTGTGCTGTTGCCAAAGACGTCAACCAATGGATCGAGCGGACGTCATCAATGCCCTCCCAGATCCAGGAAAGTGTACATGACTTCTAAACCATGAGTCCACGTCACTCCTTCGAATGAAAGAGATCGGAGTTAAGATGGGCCCAGCCAGAAACGAGAAACTTGGTGGGCATATAAGAGGACTTGTCAACCAACACAGACCTTGAATCGTCAGTCGCTGGACACCACGGGACTTGTTGAGGGGGTGATCTGAGCACCTATAGACATATTCGGAGTGCAATGTTGATGAAGTGATCAACGGCCCAAAAAGCAAAAACAGCAAAGTGTGTGGTACACAAGAGGCATATTCAGGACACGAAAGAAAAATATGACTGTCTACAGTGAAAGAGATTGGAGCTTCATCACGTACTATTCGAAAGAAAGCCACGGAGATAAATTCTAACTTATGTCAGAAGAAAGATCTACGAATATGTACATGAAATGTTCAGATTTTTTACCAAGAAGGGAAATTCAGAAAGTCTTATTTTAGAATCAGAATGATTAAACATAGATATTTTAGGCATATCGGAGACAAGATGGAAAGAATGTGGATACATACAGGACGAAAAATATACATTTATATATTTAGGCAACTGAACATCAGAGATGTAGGAATAGTAGTAAAAAGAGAGATTCCATTTCAGATTTTTGTTTCTTATCCTCCCTCGTACTGCTCAATCCCTTCTTCTAGCAGCTTCTGATATGTGTTCTTTACTTGTACTCTATAAGTATATTTAACATATTTTGATTTAAGGCTTGTTATGTCTACTGGTATTGTTGATGAATTGATCTTTTTAAAATTCTCTTTAGTTTGACTTTCATTTTAATTATTACAGGATTGTGATCTGAGTTAATGTCTGCTCCTGGATAGGTTTTGACTTTCTTGACGCTGTTACGGAACCTATCTTTTATCATTGTGTACTCTATTTGATTCCTTTTCTTATATCCAGGGCTTTTCCGTGTGTATAGTTTCATTTCTTTTGCTGAAAATAGGTGTTACATATTATCAGCCTGTTTTCTTCCCAAAATTGTGTTAATCTTTCCCCACTTTCATTTCTTTTTCCTAAACTGTGATTTCCTATAAAGGTCTTATATACATTTTTTCCTACCTAAGCATTGTTATCACCAATGGCAATTGTAATCAAAATGTCCAACGATTTCACTTGATTCATAACTGTATATCTTCATACTATCATAACTATGCCTCTATTTGTTCGTCTGTATAGTCTTGAGTAAGTGCAAATGTCTGTATTATTGCTATGTCGAATGGTTTTGCGTTCATTTGAATAATATAATTCTATCATTGTATGTCCAGTTCATCGCATGAACAGCTTCTTACCTAATACAAGTCAGCCAACAGCAGTAGTATCTAGACACAAATTTTATATACAATTTCACATAATTTCAAAAATATGTTCACTGCACCGGACTTTATACAGCCTCGTTTTCTTATTTAAGACAGAAATTGACCTTTCTGTGAGCAAAGGAAGATAACTTCTAATTTTTGAAAGAAATTATAAATAATTAATATTTGCAACACAAATTAAGGAAAAGTGCATTTCTTTTAATTTGATACTTTAGGGTTTGCAATTTCTTATAGAAATTTTCATAGATCTTGCATATTTTATCATAACATTACTTTCTGGAAAACAATATGCATATAAATAAAAGTTTTGACAATTTACAATTACAATATATCGACGAATAAAAAATTCTTAAATATTAATATATCTGGCGTTACTTCCCTTTTAATTAAACCACGAACACTTTTATACACTACCAAGAACAACAACACTAACAACAATATTAAGGGCCTCAGGTCCAAATTAAGGAATTCTTGGAGAAGACAGATAGAAGCAGAGATGAAGATGATGGGGAAGACATGGAATGATCTTAAAAGAATGGCAAGAGACAGAATGACTTGGAAAGTGTTGTTGAAGACCTATGCTCCACTGGGAGCTGAAAGTGTTTGTTAAAGACCTATGCCCCACAGGGAGCTGAAAGTGTTTGTTGAAGACCTATGCTCCACTGGAGCTAAAAGGTAGAAGTAGAAGTAGAGAAGAGTCAAAATGTATCTCAGTTCACACAAAATATCCCAGCTATCACAAAATAACAAGGAAAACTCTACACCCATGGACATAAAAAGAGGAGTAAGATAAGGATGCATCCTATCACCAAGCTTGTTCAATCAATACACTGAGCAAATCTTTAAATACACCTCAGAGATGCCAGGCCTAAACATTAATGGAAAGATAATCAATAACCTAAGATATGCTGATGATACTGTTCTACTAGCAGAAAATCCTAAAGACCTACAACAATTGCTTAATGTGATAAACATAACAAGCAAAAAATATGGACTAGATATGAATATCAAAAAGATTAAAACTATTGGTTATTGGTTATGGAAGGCCTCGGAATCACAGCAAACGAATTAAAATCCATAATTGCTCAACCTCCGGTGCCAGTGGAATCATCGGAATTACTAACTCATCTCCCAAACAAAGAAAGGTAACTGTAGTCCCCATCGTAGCAGTCTCAGCACAAGCCAAAAGACATAAGGCGAAACCGCGCAGAAAGTGAACACACCCGACTGTTCCCTGTTATACAATATCATCATTCATCGTAAACAAGCGGGATATCGAAGCAGGATAGTTTAAAACTATGTTCATAAACAAAGAAAATTCTCAAGACCTACAATTAAATATCACAGTTGAGGGAATACATCTGGAGACAGTCTATAGCTACAACTACCTGGGACATACTATAATCAATGATGGAAAATGTACAACTGAAATAAGCAAAAGAATAGGTATGACAAAAAGTAATTTTAATGCCATGAAAAATATACTAACAACAAAACAAATATCAGCAGGGCTACAACTAAAAATGGCAAAATGTTACATCTTCTCAATATTCTTATATGGTGCAGAAACATGAACATTAGACAAGAAAACAGAACAGAAAATTGAAGCCTTTGAAATGTGGATTTATAAAAGAATAGGTAGAATTGGATGTAAAGAAAAGAAAACAAACGATGAAGTTTTAAAACAACTGAAAATAAAAAGAGAACTACTAAATACAATTAAGACAAGACAGATGAAATTTTTGGGACATGTTAAAAGACACAACAGATGATAAAAAAAGTGGAGGTGGGCTTTGTACGCATGCAATGGGTAGAGTCATTGCAGAAATCCAAAATACGTAAAGTCACCTTTGTCTATGTCCCTGGACATGCGGGAGTACGGGGAAATGAGAGAGTGGACAGGTTGGCTAGCTGCGTTGTCATTGAGAACGGGCAACCGATGGATCGGGCGGACATCACCAATGCACTCCGAGATGTGGGAAGAGCACAGGACTTCGACAAACACAGATCAACATCGCTTCTTCGGATGATGGAAATGGGAGTTAAGATGGGCACAGCCAGAAATGAGAAACTTGGTGGCCGTGTAAGAAGACTATCAACCAACATAGAACTGGAGTCGTCAGTCGCTGGACACTGAGGGAATTGCTGAGGAGGGGATCTGAGCACCTATGGACATGTTCGGAGTGCAATGATGATGACCCGCAAATAACTTAATAACTCAATAATAACAACAGCCAACTAAAAGTAATATTGGAAGGGAAAATACAAGGTAAAAGAGGCAGAGGCAAACCAAGACTAACATGGACGAGTAACATCAAAAGATGGACAAGTCAATCTATGACAGCCTGCACCATCGAAGCAAGAAACAGTAGAGTGGCGATCCATCGTAGCCAACCTTCGTTGCAGAGAAGGCACTCGATGATGATGATGATGATCACAAAATATTCAAGCTGTCACAAAATATCTCAGTTATCACAAAATATCCCAGATATCACAAAATACCCCAGCAATAACAAAATATCCCAGCAATAACAAAAAATCTCAGCAGTAACAAAATATCACAGCTGTCACAGAATATCATACTTCTCACAAAATATCCCAGATATCACAAAATACCCCAGCAATAACAAAATATCTCAGCAGTAACAAAATATCACAGCTGTCACAAAATATCATAGTTCTCACAAAATATACCAGATGTCACAAAATATCCCAGCAATAACAAAATACCCCAGCAATAACAAAATATCTCAGCAGTAACAAAATATCACAGCTGTCACAAAATATCATAGTTCTCACAAAATATACCAGCTGTTACAAAATATCAAAGTTGTCACAAAATATTAAAGTTGTAAAAAAATTTCTCAGCTGTCACAAAATATCCCTGCTGACACAAAATATCCCAGCTGTCACAAAATATCCCAGCTGTAACAAAATATCTCATTTGTCAGAAAATATCCCAGCTGCAACAGAGTGTCCCAGTCATAACAAAATATTCCAGCTGTTGAAAAATATTTCACTTGTCACAAAATGTCACAGCAGTAACAAAATATCCTAGCTCTTACAAAATATCTCAATTATAACAATATATCAAAGCTGTCACAAAATATACAATTTGTCATAAAAAATACCAGCTGTAGTATAATATCCCAGCTGTAATAAGAAATATTCTAGCAGTCAAAATATTTATCAGTTCACACAAAATATCCCAACTGTAACAAAATATCCTAGCTGTCACAAAATATTTAATTTGTCACAAAATATGCCAGCTATAACAAAATCTTCCAGCTGTCACAAAATATCTCAGTTGTAACAAAATATCTCTGTTCTAACAAAATATCTCAGTTGTCACAAAATATCATAGCTGTCACAAAAGATTTAAGTTGTAACAAAATATCTCAGTTCTAACAAAATATCTCAGTTGTCACAAAATATCCCAGCTGTCACAAAATATTAAAGTTGTAACAAAATATACCAGCAGTAACAAAATATCCCAGCAGTAACAAAATATCCCAGCTGTCCCAAAATATCACAGCTGTCACAAAATATTTAATTTGTCACAAAATATGCCAGCTATAACAAAATCTTCCAGCTGTCACAAAATATCTCAGTTGTAACAAAATATCTCTGTTCTAACAAAATATCTCAGTTGTCACAAAATATCATAGCTGTCACAAAAGATTTAAGTTGTAACAAAATATCTCAGTTCTAACAAAATATCTCAGTTGTCACAAAATATCCCAGCTGTCACAAAATATTAAAGTTGTAACAAAATATACCAGCAGTAACAAAATATCCCAGCAGTAACAAAAATCCCAGCTGTCCCAAAATATCACAGCTGTCACAAAATATCCCAGCTGTCACATAATATCCCAGCTGTCACATAATATCCCAGCTGTCATAAAATATCCCAGCTGTCACAAAATATCCCAGCTGTCACAACATATTGCAGCTGTCACAAAAAATATCAGTTTTCACAAAATATCCCAGCTGTAACAAAATATCTCAGTTGTCAGAAAATATCCCAGCTGCAACAGAGTATCCCATTCATAATAAAATATTCCAGCTGTTACAAAATATTTCAGTTGTCACAAAATATCCCAGCTGTCAAA
Source organism: Megaustenia siamemsis (assembly GCA_032433765.1). NCBI lineage: Eukaryota > Metazoa > Mollusca > Gastropoda > Stylommatophora > Ariophantidae > Megaustenia > Megaustenia siamemsis. The sequence continues at coordinate 56,764,563 of JAVIAB010000106.1, forward strand.
AAATATCCTAGCTGACATAAAATATCCGAACTGTAACAAAATATCCCAGTTGTTACAAAATATCCCAGCTGTCACAAAATAGTTAAGTTGCTGCAAAATGTCACATCAGTAACAAAATATCACAGCAGTAAAAAATTTACAGGCTGTCACAAAATAAATCAGCTGTACCAAAATATCCCCGATGTAATAAAATATATTCCAGCAGTCAAAATATATTGCAGTTCACATAAAATATTACAGCTGTCAAAAAAATTATCCCTGCTGTCACAGAATATATCATTTGTCATAAATTATCACAGCTGTCATGAAAAATCTCAGTTATCATAAAATATCCCAGATATCACAAAATATCCCAGATAACACAAAATATCCCAGGAGTAACAAAATATATAGCTATCACAAAATATCAAAGCTAAAGCTATCACAAAATATCAAAGCTATCACAAAATATCAAAGCTATCACAAAATATCAAAGCTATCACAAAATATCAAAGCTATCACAAAATATCAAAGCTATCACAAAATATCAAAGCTATCACAAAAATATCATAGCTATCACAAAATATCAAAGCTATAACAAAATATCAAAGCTATCACAAAATATCAAAGCTATCACAAATATCAAAGCTATCACAAAATATCAAAGCTATCACAAAATATCATAGCTATCACAAAATATCAAAGCTATCACAAAATATTAAAGCTATCACAAAATATCAAAGCTATCACAAAATATATAGCTATCACAAAATATCAAAGCTACCACAAAATATCAAAGCTATCACAAAATATCAAAGCTATCACAAATATCAAAGCTATCACAAAATATCAAAGCTATCACAAAATATCAAAGCTATCACAAAATATCAAAGCTATCACAAAATATCAAAGCTATCACAAAATATCATAGCTATCACAAAATATCAAAGCTATCACAAAATATCAAAGCTATCACAAAATATCAAAGCTATCACAAAATATCAAAGCTATCACAAAATATCAAAGCTATCACAAAATATCAAAGCTATCACAAAATATCATAGCTATCACAAAATATCAAAGCTATCACAAAATATCAAAGCTATCACAAAATATCAAAGCTATCACAAAAATCAAAGCTATCACAAAATATCAAAGCTATCACAAAATATCAAAGCTATCACAAAATATCATAGCTATCACAAAATATCAAAGCTATCACAAAATATCAAAGCTATCACAAAATATCAAAGCTATCACAAAATATATAGCTATCACAAAATATCAAGCTACCACAAAATATCAAAGCTATCACAAAATATCAAAGCTATCACAAAATATCAAAGCTATCACAAAATTAACCAGCTGTCACAAATTGTCACAGCAGTAACAAAATATCCCAGTATTAAAACAAATATCACAGCAGTAGCAAAATATCCCTGCTATTACAAAATATCCCAGTTGTAACAAAATATCTTATTTGTAATAAATATCCCAGTTGTAACAAAATATCTCAGTTGTCACAAAATATCACAGCTCTCACAAAATATCTCAGCTCTCACAAAATATCCAAGCTCTCACAAAATATCCCAGCTCTCACAAAATATCCCAGCTCTCACAAAATATCCCAGCTCTCACAAAATATCTCAGTTGTAACAAAATATCTCAGTTGTCACAAAATATCTCAGCTCTCACAAAATATCCCAGCTTCCCCAAATATCCCAGCTCTCACAAAATATTCCAGCTCTCACAAAATATCCCAGCTCTCACAAAATATCTCAGTTGTCACAAAATATCCCAGCTCTCACAAAATATCCCAGCTCTCACAAAATATCTCAGTTGTCACAAAATATCCCAGCTCTCACAAAATATCTCAGTTGTCACAAAAAATCCCAACTATCATAAAACATCAAAGCTGTCACAAAATATCTCAGTTATCACAAAATATCCCAGCTGTAACAAAATATCTCAGTTGTCAGAAAATATCCCAGCTGCAACAATTTTATCCCAGTCATAACAAAATATACCAGCAATAACAAAATATCACAGCTATCACAAAATATCTCATTTGTCACAAAATATCACAGTTGTCACAAAATATCCCATATCCCAGCTGTCACAAAATATCAGTTATCACAAAATATCACCCATGTCACATACATATCCCAGCAGTAAAGTAACCAAATATTCCAGCAGTCACAAAGTATTCCAGTTGTCACAAAATATCTCATTTGTCACAAAATATCACAGTTGTCACAAAATAGCCAAGCTGCCACAAAATATCTCAGTTGTCACAAGATATCAAAGCTGTAACACACATATTGTGTTGTCAGAAAATATCCCACATACAACAAAGTATCCCAGTGGTAAAAAAATTTACAGCTGTCACAAAATGTCACAGCAGTAACAAAATATCCCAGCTGTCACAAAATTTACCAGCTGTACCAGAATATCCCCACTGTAATAAAATATATTCCAGCAGTCAAAATATATCTGTTCACACAAAATAACCATCTGTAAAAAAAAAATATCCCAGCTGTCACAGAATATCCCAGATGTCACAAAATATCCCAGATGTCACAAAAAACCCCAGAAGTAACAAAATATCTCAGCTGTCACAAAATATCCCAGATGTGACAAAAAAAACCTTGCAGTAACAAAATATCTCAGCTGTCACAAAATATCCCAGCTGTAACAAAATACAGTTCTCACAAAATATCCCAGCTGTCACAAAATACAGTTCTCACAAAATATCCCAGCTGTTACAAAATATCAAAGTTGTCACAAAATATTAAAGTTGTAACAAAATATCTCAGTTGTCACAAAACATCACAGCAGTAACAAAATATCTGTTATAACAAAATATCTCAGTTGTAACAAAATATCTCAGTTATAACAAAATATCTCAGTTGTCACAAAATATCCCAGCTGTTACAAAATATCAAAGTTGTCACAAAATATTAAAGTTGTAACAAAATATCTCAGTTATAACAAAATATCTCAGTTGTCACAAAATATCTCAGCTGTTACAAAAATATCCCAGCTGTCATAAAATATCCCAGCTGTCACAAAATATCTCAGCTATAACATAATGTCCAGTTGTCACAAAATGTTACAGTTCTGACAAAATATACCAAGCTGCAACAAAACATCCCAGCTGTCACAAAATATCCCCTCTTTCACTAAATATGCCAGTTGTCATAGAAGATCACAGTTGTTCCCTTCTCTTGAAATGACCCTGTGTGACGAATGTCTCCTGATGTTGGAAATTAGCTTTCATTTTTGATTTGGCCTCTTAGAAACATCCTAATTACTCTTTCAGAACATCCTAATTACTCTATTAGAACATCTGAACATCCTAATTACTCTATTAGAACATCTGAACATCCTAATTACTCTATTAGAACATCTGAACATCCTAATTACTCTATTAGAACATCTGAACATCCTAATTACTCTATTAGAACATCTGAACATCCTAATTACTCTATTAGAACATATGAACATCCTAATTACTCTATTAGAACATCTGAACATCCTAATTACTCTATTAGAACATCTGAACATCCTAATTACTCTATTAAAACATCTGAACATCCTAATTACTCTATTAGAACATCTGAACATCCTAATTACTCTATTAGAACATCTTAACATCCTAATTACTCTATTAGAACATCTGAACATCCTGATTACTCTATTAGAACATCTGAACATCCTAATTACACTATTAGAACATCTGAACATCCTAATAACTCTATTAGAACATCTGAACATCCTAATTACTCTATTAGAACATCTGAACATCCTAATTATCCTATTAGAACATCTGAACATCCTAATTACTCTTTAGAATACCCTTGATACTTTTTTTAGAACATCCACATTACTCTTTTTACAATATATCCAGATTACTCTTTTAGAATATCCCCATTACTCTTTCAGAACATCCTAAATACTCTATTAGAACATCTGAACATCCTGATTACTCTATTAGACCATCTGAACATCCTAATTACTCTATTAGAACATCTGAACATCCTAATTACTCTATTAGAACATCTGAACATCCTAATCACTCTTTTAGAATACCCTTGATACTTTTTTTTAGAACATCCCCATTACTCTTTCAGAATATCCCCGTTAGTCTTTCAGAATATCCCCGTTAGTCTTTTAGAATATCTCTTTAGTCTTTTAGAATACCCTCGTTACTCTTTTATAACATCCTCATCTATTACAAAAGTTGGACACAACTCAAAAGAACAAAATTAATATAAAAAGCTGCTTTATAGAATTGTTGGATTTTTGTGTTCTGTGATGGCTCTCTCTTGCAGTACTTTCTAACCTTAGCATATGCATCAGGGGACAGACAACATTCCTGGACATGCTGAAATGAAGAGTACCTATAAGCAATAATCACTATTCCTTTGTCTGTTGTTGCATCATATGACTTCATCTCAAGTTTATGTAGATTTGGACAGTGCATAGATAAGGCATACAGTCCATCGTCCGTTATGTCACATTTACCTATGTCCAACGAGCAAAGTCTTGAACAGTTTTGTGCCAGAAAATCTAAGCCAATGTCTGAGATAGCCTCACAGCCCCGAGCGTTGAAGTAGCATAGCTTGTTGTAGATCTTAGTAATGTGGATGACCCCTTGGTCTGACACCTTGGTAAACATGAAACAATTTGTAAAAAGTTTATAACAGGCCTTTGTGAGCAATTATATATGTAAATGTTTGTAAATAGTCCATATAAATATCTGTTCAAAATTATAATATTTTTCTTTAAATGGTTAAGCATTGTACATAAGCATAACACTAGTAAACATGTACAAATTAATCATCATCCCTTTTGATATATGGAGGAATAATGATGTTAGTGATCATATTTTTTATGACCAACAGGACTTTTATAAAAGTCATGACCAGAATCAAGCAATGCTGCACTACCTTTTCACATCAAATGGTAGATGTGTAAATACATTTTTGAAGCAGGTCATATATAAATATGTAAATATTTTAACAGTGACACAAATTCTATCACCAAGCTTGTTTAAACTAATCAATGAGAAAATCTTTAAAAACTTCACAAAGATGCCAGGCATAAACATTAATGGAATGATAGTCAGTAACCTAAGATATGCTGATGATACTGTATTACCAGCAGAAAATCCTGCAGATCTACATCAATTACTAAATGAAATAAACATGATAAGCAAAAAATATGGATTAGATATGAATATCAAAAAGACTAAAACTATGATCATAAACAAAGAAAGTACTCAAAACCTACAAGTGGATATCAAATTGCAAGAAAATACACCTGAAGACAGTTCAAATCTACAACTACATTGAACATACTATAACCAGTGATGGAAAATGTAAAACTGGAGGGAAAAAATAGAAAATGGCAAAAAGTAATTTTAATGTCATTAAAATATACTAACATCAAAACAAATAAAGCAGGGCTAAAACTAAGAATAGCAAAATGTTATATCTTCTCAACATTCATGTATGGTGCTGAAAGATGGACATTAGACAAGAAAACAGAACAGAAAATTTAAGCTTTTCAGATATGGATTTATAGAAGAATAGGAAGAATTGAAAGGAAAGAAAAGAAAACAAACGATTCTTCTTCTTCTTTCCATTTGCCTTTCAGCATCGAAGGAGATATAATTGTGATCTTTTACTCTTCTGTTCGCCTCGGCTGCTGTTATGTTTCCTAGTGCTTCTAATATTCCATCCATCCATCTTTTTCATCATCGACCATTGGGTCTGGTATTCTCACATTTGTTGAAGGCTCGTGTGTTGTGCTTTGATTTTTCTGCTTTGTCATGTGGCAAAAAAATTTTATCTGTTGTTTCTTCATATATTCTATGGCAGGGGCTATTCTAGCTTTTCTCCTCAGTTCTTCATTTCTGATCGTATCTTTCAGACTGTTTCCTGTCATTCGTCTAACACATTTCATCTCAGTATAGGTTATGTTTCTTATTGTTCTTGCATCTAGGGTCCAGGGCTAGCATTGGTAGCACAAACGTTGGGATGAAGATTGTATTGTATAGTGCTCATTTTGTCTCTAGCATTATTTCCTTGTTGGACAATAGTGGTGATAACTGTCCAATGATTTGGATTGACAAACGATGAAGTCTTAAAACAACTAAAAATTTAAAGAGAACTACTAAACACAATTCAAACAAGACAAATGAGATTTTGAGGCATGTTAAAAGACACTATAATCAACTAAAAGTAATCTTGGAAGAGAAAATGAAAGGTAAAAGAGGGAGAGGTAGACCAAGTCTAATATGGACAAGTAACATCAAAAGATGGTCACATCAGCCTATAATAATCTTCATCATCAAAGCAAGAGACAGAGCAGAAAAGTGCTCCATGGTAGCCAACTTTGGATGTAGAGACAGCACTTAATGAATGACACAAATGAAAATGTCAAATAAAAGTTATACTTAGCTCTCTAAAGAAACAATTTTAAACTGATAAGCTGTGAAAGTCTGTATCTGGTTTCCAATGTAAAGCAAGATTTTTTTTTTTTTTTTGCTCTTCCAAAAAGGTTCCACAGTCTGGTGTCACATGCTTCCTTGTATTAGTTATCAAAATGTCCCACAGTCTGGTGTCTCATGCTTCCTTGTATTAGTTATCAAAATGTCCCACAGTCTGGTGTCACATGCTTCCTTGTATTAGTTATCAAAATGTCCCACAGTCTGGTGTCTCATGCTTCCTTGTATTAGTTATCAAAATGTCCCACTGTCTGGTGTCACATGCTTCCTTGTATTAGTTATCAAAATGTCCCACAGTCTGGTGTCACATGCTTCCTTGTATTAGTTATCAAAATGGTGGATGCACTGATTACGTGTCAGAAGCTATAAGCTGTGATTGGAATTCTCACAGTGGAAAGTTGTGAGCCTAAAGCAATTCACAATGCTCTGTGGAATTTGTTTGAAGAGGAAGTTTTCAATCTCAAGCTATGTCAGTCTTGACACAGAGGAGAGGTTGTTAGTTCAAATCTGACTGTACAAGTTGGGATTTTTATTTATGATTTCTCTCTGTGGCAACCACCCCAAGTCTCAACAGTGAGGCCCGGCTTGACACGTCAATTACACATCAATAGAAAAAATATGAGTACCTTTGAAGATAAAGTTATCTGCCTGGGTGGCGATGGGCTCGCTCCTGTGCACATGGCTGCCAGGGTAAAATGAATGAACATGCAAAAATTCAGTTCCTAGACTATAGGGACTTCGCCTTCGGTGAAAGCTGCGAACGCAGAAAAAAATATGTCTATACTGTACTTTTTTGGTTACCTCTTTCCGTGCTAAAGCTTTTTATCAATGCAGCAGAAGAGATTTCAGAGACAAAATTGTTCATGGTTTTAAGAATCAATCTACATATTATATTTATCTAACATATAACATATTATATATGAATGTTTAGATAATTGAACAAGATATAAGATTTCACCAATATCCAGATGATATAAGACATGTAAATAGAATATGGTTTGATGGCATTCACATTAATCAAATTGAGCGTGGCGCACTATACGGCAAAACGTACGTTGCCGGAATCTCATTGCCGCACAGTGCAGTGAAACGTATGGAAAGAGCTAATGTAATAAATCATTTTAAATAAAAAAAACTGAGTACAAATGTTTGCGGTGATAAAAATTGCATGATACACATTATACGTAGACCAATATTTTCTATTATAAATATTTGGCTGTTAAACTTGTAAATACAGGTAGTTGGTGAGCTGGTACAAGATGGTACTTACTCACATCAATTTCAGGACTAGTGGTTTCTTCAAGGCGGTGTCTTTTCAATAATTGCTATACTACCTTGGGTTTATATTTTTCTTCGAAGTTGAGTAAGGTAGAATTTTAGTGAAGATTGAGAAGCTCGGTCAGAATAAGTACATATGACAAAGTACACCGAAAAGCTTGTGTGCTATCTGATGGCACTGCAGGGCATTAGAAATAAGACAATCATGGAAATATATGAGTACTAACATACTTTTCCCATACCACACAACTTTTTAAAATAAAGAGACATTAAAATGTAAAAACCTCCATTACCTTTTTACAATTTGCCACAATGACGTAACGTAGAGTCTTACGTAATTTGGCCACTCTTGCATGCCTAGATCAGCTATACTTTTGCAATCACTCAGTCTCAGTTCTCGTAAGCTTGTAGAAGGAAGAATTTTTAAATTGTTTAATGATATGACATAAAGAGAATAATTAAAATTACAATGAAAAAAGTTTTAAACAGTTAAACTGAATATTTGAATATTTACTGATATATAATATTTAATGCTATCAGAGACAGACAGATAGAGAGACATATACACATACATATTACTAATAATTGTAATAAATTAATGTGTAAAATAACAAAATTAATAGAATCACTAATCTGACACTCTTTAGGTGAAATATAGCATAAAGTTGTGAGAAATCATGGTAGCTTTTACATCTCATCAACCAATTTTGAATTCCCTTATATGATTTCTATAAATTAAAAGAGCATTAATGATGAGTGAAATCATTACAGGAGAAAGATTTTTAAAAGTACTATGCCGCTCTTCAACAAAGCTGGTGTTTAATTTTTTGGCAATTTCAGGATACTTTTATTTTAAATACTAAAAAAATACCTATTGAACAATTTCCATAAATTATCTGTAGAGCTCTTTGTTCTCTTCACAATGGCATAATTATATATATATTTTATCTCTTTCAAATTCAACCATAGTCCTTAATCAATCCACTCTGTGATTCTCAAATAAATATGATTGTGAGACACAGTAAACAAAAAAAATCAACAAAGTTTAGAATTAATAATTAAATTAACATACTGTCTGTTTTCATTCAACAAACAAAGAGAGCAGTTTGTTTTATTGTATTGTACTAAAATAATTATCTTAATTTTCGGAGAAAAATTTCTCTTTCATTTATACTCTAACTATAACTTAATAAAAATGTCTATAAGATACAGCTTCTAATCCACTTTTTATGCAGAACTGTATTAACCGTGACTGCAAAAATAATGTGTGTGTGAGAGAGCTATTAATATTTCTGATTTCATTTAATTTATTTAATTTTAATATAATGATTAAGGTAATTCTTATTACTATTTGTAATATTAGAGTGACATTATAATCTTATTAATATATTTATTCTGACCTGTGGCAAACTTACTTTATTCTTTTTGAAGTTAGAATCATGAGAAATCATCATCATCAAGTATCAAGCCTGCTGGCGTATGTGATCATGTCTCTCTACAACTTTTGATCTCGACAGTTATCATTTCTGTTGTTGACCTTCTGCCAAGCCATTCTCTTAGTTGTCTGGTATCTTTTCTTTTTGTTTCCCTCTATCTCTTCGTCCTTCATGACAAATAGACAATGAATAATAATGAATGAATATTAATTCATTTTCAATATAAAAATTGAAGTAGCTTGAACTATGGCAATATGTATAAAATGCATTTTAGTAACTATTTGAAGATATTCTAAGTTATTCTGTTAGAGAACCTGAAATAATATGGTCTCCATGTTCATGAAAATATTATTTGATTTTGACTATCCACTTTGCATTTTGTGAGGATAAGAAGAAAATAATATATATTGTTATAGGACCCATTTAAATAACAATCGTGGAATATTTGTTGAATTTTATGCATACTGGATTATTTTAAATTGCTATCATTTAAAAACAAATTGATTTCCTATAATTTGCACAAAACATAGAAGCACATATATTTATTGAATTAATTTAAATCTACATGCATTGCTAAACACGTCTAATGGTTAATGTATTGTTTAAATATGATGCGATTGTGAGTAAAATTGAGGAGTTCTAATTGAATTTTATGCATAGTTGATATTTTTAATTCTTACCATCTATAAACAAATTAATTTCATACAATTTGCACAAAACTTAGAAACACATTTATTTATCGTATTAATTAAAATCCATATGCATTGCTGAACATGTCTAATGATTAATGCTTTAGAGAATATTATTAACTGTCTAAAAGTTACAAGGAATTACCCCTAGGAACAAGAACTCTCACTTTATGAAAAATTACACGTTTGCAGTGGCTTCCCTTAATAAGCAAGGAAAATAATACTTTAAAAAATGCATATGAAAGTAATATTTTTTAGTTGCATCATAAATTAAAAGCACATACACTTTGATTGATAAGATTTAATTTTAGTGCATTGTAAGACACATTGCCTAATATGTATTTGTATATTTAAACATAAACATTTGTAAGAAAATATTTTTTTTTCAAATGATATGCAAAATTGTGGTACTCTTAAAAAATTACAATAGCAAGAGATTTATATAATTAACTATTTTGTTTTAGTTTTCAGTGGCCGGGTTTATGAAATTCTAGTGAATATTTATAAATCAACTGCCCAATTTTTCTCTTTGGCTAAGACGCAAGGCTTATAAACCTTGTCCTAGGTGCAAAGCCGTGTTGCCTGCTCTAGCAACACAGACTGTGTCACGTCGGCTACGTGACACAGTAGTCTTTGGGTACTGCTTTGCTACCTCCCATTATGTCAAAGTTTGAACAGAAAAATTGGGGGGGTGGAAGATGCGTGGTCGGACTAGGGTAACACCCGATGTTCTTAGTGTCGAGATTGCAATCGGCACGTCTGTGTGCTGTTGAATCTGGGCTAGTTTCCACTAGCTAGGCAGCTCCTAGCCTGGGGCATCAGTCCTAGTGAGGTGGGGATCCTGGGGACAGCAGCCCTTCCATTTACACAAATGACATGAATGGTTATCCCTTAACTTCTGTTCCCTACATTTCTGTGGAGTGTGCCCCTGTATGACGTAGGGACAGGTAAACGAGGAATCCTCAGACCTGTTGATGACATATGCTCTTATTAGAATTAACGGTGTCTTGTACTTTATAATCTATTTCTGAAGCATTAAGCAAAGTAAGCATGAGTAGGCAGACGCACACACGCGATAATATCCAGTAGAGATGTGAATTCTGTGATATGGTGTGTGACTGGCCGAGCGAGATGTGTGATCGCTGGCCGCTGTGAATAATTGTGAGATCTGCTCTTATTAAAATTATTGATGTCCTGTTCTTTATAATCTATTTCTGAAGTATTACTTTTATATTTGAAGTGTTGTTTTATTTATATTTATTATCTAAATGCAGAGCCAGTCTAAACATATGGATGTAAATCATGGACAACAGGACAACAGACAAGAAAATCACTGGAGGCTAGAAATGTGGTTTTACATAAGAATGTTGTGAATACCATGGACAACTAAGAAAAGCAAAGAAAACGTTCTGAAAGAGACTAAACCAAAAATAGTCTACTATCCAATATTAAAAGAAACAATCATTATTTGAATGAGAAGGGAACAGAAGGAATATATATTTTAACAACTGGAAAATTGAGGGATGAAGAGATAGAAGGGAAACAAAGAGAAAGATACCAGACAGCTTGACAGAAGATCAACAACAGAAAAGATAAATAACTGTCGAGATCGAAAGTTGTGGAGAGACATGATCACCTACACCAACAGGTATGGTACTTCGTGATTATTTTGTTTATTTGAACACAAGATGAGAGCCAAGCAAGTTTCAGAACCAAGAATTGTTTTCAATAATTTGTTTTAAAGTAACGTAACATGTACACATTATTAATAAGTTTTCATTATCTTAATTATCTGCTTACTATAAAAACGGCTGATTTTATATGTCTATCTATTAATGTTAGGCGACTTTGGTCCAAAGTGAACAAAATCACCTATTTTCTCCAAGATGTATGATTAATATTTTAGTATCTATCGCCTCTACTGATCTTCCACTTACTGACTCTATTATTTGTCGTGCGCAATAAAACTTGTATTTCTTTCTTACTTGTCTATTGTGTGAATTCTGTAATCACACTTACTCTGGCTCCAGTGTCACCTAATGCTATCAATTTATGTCTGTCTATCTTTACGAACTTAGGTCTCCTTCATATGTTTACTGTTAGGAAATCATAATTCTCTCTCTCGTCTCGGATCTGAGTCCCACGAGAGAGGTATTAGTTTCCTGCTTGAATCTATGACTCACCTCAGCTCTATTATCTCTTAGTTATATATGATCTCTTAGATCGTTTCCAGTATACTCTTATCAGCAATTTTGGAGCAACATGACAAGTTTACCGCATTAAAACATCTCTTGTTCTCTACGAATCCTTCTTTCTTTGCTGTGGTCTTCCAACTTTTCTTCTATCTCATCTGTGTCTAGCATGATCTATTTCCATTGATATGTGTTCTACTTCTCTATCCCTTCTATTCGAACATGTCTATTTTAATCTATCTCCATTTGGTGAGTGACTCATTTCTCTTGTTGAACCAATATTCCTGGTTTCCTCAAGTCTTGTTGCGCCTTTGAATGTTTGGGTTGTCTTCAACCGCACATCTTTTCAGTTGGTTTCTTCCTTAAATGGCTAAATCAAATGTTTTATTGATTGTTTTCAGCTCCTTTCTAAGCAAATACAATCGTAACATCCTGTTGTTTAACCTTTCAATAAATAGTTATTATGTGCATCTGGATGGCACGCAAACGCCCTTTCCGCTAAACTAATCAATCTGTCTCCATACGTACACACGGCTTCCCCTTCTTTTTCACTTCATCTTGTGTAATTTTGCAAATAAATCTTGTGGACTCCTTTCTTCTGCATTCTCAACTGTTCATATTTGTTCGCACTCGCCTACGTTTCCACGGGTACTGACTCTAACCTTCTTATGAACGCAGACACTTCATCTGAACTAGTCTGAAATACTATATTCCTTAGTTCTTTATTTTTCGTTTAGTGAGTAATTTTTTTTTCTATATTTTCTATCCATTTTCTAAATTTCGATGGTTCTCCTTTGAACGTGGCAGTCCGATTGCTAATATTTTGATAGTTCATTGCTATCATCAACTCAATTACCGTTTCAGTTGCTAATCGCATCGCTTCATTGGCAGGATCTAAGGTTGTTGCCATGTTCTACTGTGTTATCTTTAGCACTAATACAATTTCTCACTTCGATCGATTGACACGGCTGTAAAAAAAAAGTTTTCTATCATCTACTAATATCTAACTGCTTATTCTATATGTGCAAGAATTTGTTCCATTTAATTTTTGTTTAATTATGCAATTAAGATTTTCATTTTGTGTTATGTCACAATGTGCATGAGGCGATTGATAATTTAACATAATTTAACAACATATATTCAATTCATAATACAAAGGTCTTGATTCGTCTCTCTGGAAGGAAAACAAAGTTTAGATTACAAAAAACATGCTCTGGACAAATTTCAATTCATTTTTTGTAACTTGGAAATGTATTTCAATTAAATACTATTTTATAACGCGTGTATTCTGCCAAACAATAACAATTCATTAACTCTTTTCCTACCAAAGAAAACACACGGGGAGATTCGCTCAGACCGAACAGAATTTATGGAGAAAATAATTGAAGGACACCACTGTCTTAAAAATCGCATTAACAATGTAATTATTGGAACAATCTATATGTTTTATACATCAAATAAAAGAAGATTGAAGTAGGAGTACATATGTAGTAAAATAAATGTTAAAATAATATAATAATTTATATAAAAATGTCTCAGAATATGTGATAAATAATTTTTGTATCACTTTGCTTAACAGATCTTGCCATATAATCGATCATATTCACGTTGTTTTTATAGTTAAATCCATTCAGAATTAATAATTTTAGATATATACACCATTTTCCTTCACAATGAGCACAAAAAAAGCTAAAAAAAAACCCGAATATTTTTATGTTTATAACATTTTGTGCCACACGACATGACTTGAGTTTATATTTTCCTTATATAAACATGAAAATTTAGACTTTTGAAAATCCAAGTTTTTATTTACTCGAAGACTAAACTGTAATCGAATAATATAAAAACTGTGTGCTATGATTCGTTACTAACATTAGAATCGATTCTAAAATTGTTTGAAATAAATAGCTTGATGTAAATCACATTGAGAAATGAGGCGATTTCGTTGGATCGTCTCCGAAAGTAAAGGAAAATGATATCTCATGAAAATCTTTAATTTTTTCTTACAAAGTAATCGAATACCATTGCCTAATGTCAAATTCTGTAAAAATAAACATTCTGCTGATATTTTAACTTACTCCAACTTTAAAAAAGTGTTTAAATAAGCCAGGAACAAAACAAAAGCTTGGTGACCATCAGCCGTACAGCACAATGTACGCTGGTCTTTTTACAAAAAAACCAGCCGTACAGTACACTGACTTGTGGTAGTAAAAGAGTTAAGTTCCATTTCAACAATCAATTCAAAAGGACAATCAATCAATTCATAAATATAATTAACTAAGTAGTTTATACTTAATAATCCTTGGAAAATGAAAGAACACACGCGATGTTTGTTAAGCCAGAAGTAGGTTACACTCACACGGTCACGTGATTGCACACTGTCTCTCCAGACACAACGTTTTAAGTTCGACGATCTCACAATGTCACACTGTACCCTAGTTAACCTGGATTTGTCGTACGCTAATTGACAATTGATGATTTCAATCTTAAACGTGCTCTGCTGTCTTGCAATATTCGGGAGTTTCTCGTGACACGACGCGCTGAAGTAGCTTGAATTCTTTAGTTGTGAACTTATTGTTGACATCAATTTGACTTGTCTCGACAACTTGAGCATGCTTTGTCTTGAGCTTTCACGATAACTTGCTAGTTTGAGTTCGTGATCAGTTCATCATCATCATTATCGAGTGCCATCTCCGCATCGAAGGTTGGCTATCATGGAGCGCCATTCTGCTCTGTCTCTTGCTTTGATGGTGCAGGTTGTCATAGGCTGGTTTGTCCATCTTTTGATGTTACTCGGGTTGTTCTCAAGTCATCTAGTTCATTGTTCTTGTGGTTTTTTAGAGCTGATAGTACTGACAGTGCATCAGTCAGAATCACCAATTTATTGTGCATGTTATTTTCGTGTTGTGTAGCCAGTGTTGCAGCATCTCTGATGGCCTCAGCTTCTGCTTTAAAGTTGTTTGAGAATTTTCCAGTAGCTATTGACTTGGTGATCTCGTCCTGATTATTCAGCGTCAAGAACACCCCCCCCCCCCCCTTTCCATTTCTGGTGGCATTTGTAGCAGAGCCATCTCATATGTGGGACCAAGAGTCCTGTGGGTAGTTATCGTGTATGTGTTTTTCTGCTACGTGTTTTCTTTCTGTGTCTGATTAGGTGCCTTTTTTCATGATTCCTGTTATATTTTATTTAAGTTCTTGTATTTTATGCTTTCAAAGAGGAGACATATCAGATGGGCCCAAGGGTTTCGATATTGTTTGGGAAAGTACTGGGTCTCCAGTAGTTAGTTCATTGGCAATTCCAGCGAAGCTGCTCCTCTTTAGTCGTACAATTCCGGAACCAGTTATACTTTGGTGCATAGGGTGGCTAAGGAGCCTTCTAAATTTCTTCGCTTGTTGCAATACTTTAGTGACCCGTTGTTATCTAAGGGTTGTAAACATGTTACTGTTTCTAGAGTCTTGATAGTTGTAGATTTCATAGCACCAGTGATGATACGGGCAGCTTGGTTCTGTATTCTGTTAATTTTGCGAATCTGAAACAAATGCAATGTTTCGGCACAATAATAACATCAGATGGAAGATGCACTACATAAAAATAGCAGAACAGCTCCAAAACAGTGTTTAGGAAAATGAAAAACATCTTATGCAACACGTCTATGTCAATAAAAGTGAGAAAGAGAGTTCATCAGTGCTATATAGAGGCAAATCTAACCTATGGAAGCGAATCATGGACCGTAAACAAACAAACGAAAAAACGATAAAAAGACACAGAAATGGGATATCCCAGAAAAATGTGGAACGGTCCATGTACAGCTAAAAAGACCAACGAGGAATTTCTCAAAGAGGCCAACACAAAAAGGGAGACCATCAGAAAGAAAGAATCGACATTTTTCGGGCACATCAAGAGAAGAGAAAAGAAAGTGGGAATACTTGGTTACAGCTGGCAAAAATATCAGGTAAATAGAGATTGCGGACGATAAAGAGAGAAAATAATAGATTGGTGCCATGGCATGCAAAACAGTCAACAACAGAACTGATACGATGCATGGTACACAGAAGGCTGTGGAAGGCCACATCGCCTACGCCAACCGGTATGGCACATGATGATGATATATTAATATTGTTATTGTTGTGTATTACACAAACTCGAAATAACATCGTAATATTGCAGTTATTTTTCACTTATTGAAAGAATTATTGGTGTCCTTATCTTTATATTCTATTTGTGAAGTATTACTTTGATATTTGATATATTGTTTATTTAATCGTGCAATCTGGTAAGACAGGTATCGTAAGGGGCACGTGAAAACATGGCTGCAGATGTGATAAAAGTGGAAGAAAGTGATGTTTGTACGAGATTCAGTCCACCTGGACTATGTTAGAGATATAAAGTTGACACAAAACCTTTTTTTTTTTTTTTTTTTTTTTGTGTAAGAAAGGAGGAAAAAACTATAAGTCTTTTTGTCACGCAGCGAGAAGGAAACACATGGGGTATATTGTGACAGAGTTCTTAAATGTTATGTAGAGCCTGTCTTAACATATGGATGCGAATCATGGACAATAGGACAACAGACAAGAAAATCACTGGAGTCTGTAGAAATGTGGTTTTACAGAAGAATGTTGAGAATACCATGGACAGCTAAGAAGAGTAATGAAAATGTTCTGAAAGAGGCCAAAGCAAAAAGAGAGCTAATTTCCAATATTAGGAAGAAACAATCATCATTTTTTTAGCCATGTAATGAGAAGAGAACAGCTGGAATATATTGTAACAACTGGGAAAATTGATGGACGAAGAGATAGAGGGAAGCAAAGAGAAAAGATACCAGACAGCTTAAGAGAATGGCTTGGCAGAAGGTCAACAACAGAAATGATAAATAACTGTCGAGATCGAAAGTTGTGGAGAGACATGATCACCTACGCCAGCACTTGATAATGATGATGAAATTGTGACATCAGGGAAAAATAAGAGGCAAGTTTCTTGCCATTTGACCTATTGTCCATGATTCAGTTCCATGTAAAGACTGGCTCTACAAAACATTTAAGAACTCGTTTTTCTTGTTTCTATTGTCAACAATTAATTGTTTAATATTTTCCTAATTTTTTTAGAAAGGTTCTTTTCCTTCAGATATAGAACAAATTATTCTATAGAATATTCTCCTCAATTAATTCTTTTATTTCCGAACCTTCTTTATATTTGCTGCTGAAGACATAGCCAAGATGGCGTTGATGTCAACAGATGAGATATTGTCCATGATTCACATCCATATGTTAAGGCTGGCTCTACATAACATTTAAGAACTCTTTTTCTTGTTTCTGTTGTCCCAGAGAATGAGGATACGACCTTCAAGTCTGTGAGGTTCAATGACTTTGACAACAGTGGAGAGGCGACTACATGAATGAGTTGACGAATGACGTCAACATTACATTAAACATGTTGGTAAGTCTGTAACTGTAGTGTAGAACAGATCCTCATCCTGTCCTATCCATGGAATCATTGTAGTGGGGGTTCTTCGCATCCATTCCACCAGTCAAAAAGTAGACTTAATACACAAGGATGCCATGGGGCATATTTCTTCAACAAACACTTACCAAGCTGTCCTATTTCTTACCATTCTCTTAACTCTTAAGGTTGTTCCATGTCTTCTCCATACGCCTTCCAGCTTCCTGTGCCAGCTTTGATGGCCTCAGCCATGACCGATTAGATATGACACCATGAGCCAGCTATGATATTGATTCCCTCAGCCGTGACCAATCAGATCCTAATATGACACAAAAAATTTCAGAAGTTTCTAACTTACATTGATTTAGCGTTGCTGTCTATGCACATGCAGCTTTCATTATCTTTTCCCACCTTTCCACTATAAAAATATTTATTGTTTATGTGACATTGCGGTGTCTGTTTCAGTTTATCTTGCAAATTTACTAAAATAACAATTGCCATCCTTATAACCCAGTGTTTATGATGTTCGCTTTTACTGGTACTGTGAGCACAAAAATATAGTGCAACTTCCAAGACAAATTGCACAAAATTGAAACAGTAAAAAAAAATTATTCCTTTCACTTTTCTTCTTCTTCTTTTCTCTCTCACTGATACCTAAAAAGGTGTCGTGGTTTATATCATTTGTCGTTCTTGAGCTGCTCGAATTGTCTGAATTAGTGATTTTCCTTTGTTGTTACATGTCTCTGTCACTGCATCTATCCATCTTCTTCTGGGTCTTCCTCTTGGTCTTTTTCCATGCATTCTCGAGAAGAACGCCCTTGATGGTAATTGGTGAGGATTCATTCTGACCAGGTGGCCAAACCATTTAAATTGTTGTTCTATATATTCTTGGCTATATTTTGTTCCTACTATTTTTCTTATGGTTTCATTTGGTATTCTATCTCTTCTTGTGTTGTTTGTTACTTTTCTCAAGCAACGCATCTCACATGTATTGATCTTTCTTAAATGTGATTTAGAAAGGGTCCATGTTGGCTTTCACGTTTACTCACAGAAATTATCAAATTATATTATTGTATAAACAAATATAGGTGTTCAGTGTTAATATGAAAGATTAAATGTTGCGAATTAAGCTGATCATAAAATATTATTAAATCACTTATGGTCACCTGTGTAGCGAGTATAAAAACACAAAAAGTAAAGGTTCCCTCTTTCACTTTTACTCACAGAAATTATAAAATTATATTATTGTATAAACAAATATAAGGGAGCCGCGATAGCTCAGTGGTTAGTGAACTGGACTACACAGGACAAGGGGTAGGGTTCGATCCCAACTGACGGCTTCCGGGTTCACCCAGTCTTAAATGGGTACTTGAATTTTTTCTGGGAAAGTAAAGCGGAACGGGCGTAATACCGACCACATTACCCCAAAAATCATGTGCCGAAGGTCTGTAAAAATTTATGGTCACTAACACCATATTCCCTATACGCCGCCACTTGGAGTGACGGGGGTACTTTACTTACTTTTTTTTACTTTATAAACAAATATAGGTGTTCAGTGTTAATATGAAAGATTAAATGTCACGAATTAAGCTGATCATAAAATATTATTAAATCACTTATGGTCGGTCACCTGCGTAACAAGTGTAAAAACACAAAAAGTAAAGGTTCCCTCCATGCCTTGCTAGACATTTGGGGAATATGGTGTTAATGACCACGGCACATTTTTGGGCGATGTTGTCGGTATCCTGCCAGGCCGCCTTTACTTCCCAGAAAGATCTCTGGTATACATTTTTAGAGGCTGGGTGAACCCTGGAGTCTTGTCAGTCCAAAATAAAATCCGACACTGCTGAGGATCAAACCTGGACCATTCTGGTCAGGAAGTGAGCACACTAACCACTCAACCACCAAGGCTCCACAAAATCATAGACCTACTCGAAATACAAATTTTAAAAAAATTGAAACGGCTAAAAAAATTATGACTTTCACTTCTACACACAGAAATTATGAAATTGTATTTCTGTATAAACAAATATAGGTATTCAATGTTAATTAGAGAAATTAAATGTGAATTAGGTGGATCGTAATATAAAATATATAGTCATGGTGTAATTTTTTCTGGGAGTGGCAGACTAGACAAACATTCTGGTCAGACTTTGCAGAAGGGAATTCTGTATTTGATGTCACGACTGAATAAAACTACTGTGGTAGTTTTAAGAGCAGCAATTCAGATGTGGACAAATTGTCGCTCGCAAATATTTCCCTCTGTCGATCCTGATGCATGCAGTCAGCTGTGGGTCACTTTCCATACTTAGGTCAGTTGCTGGATCAACGTCTTGGGCCCTGTTGACGAATGTAATGTAGAAGTATTAAAGAAAATGAGATGGGGGTGGGCACCAAGTTGCTCATCCAGTAACTGAGTTGAGAGCAGACAGTTCCTGCGTCAGGATCAGCAAACGACAGAGCTGATCAAGAACATACTCCACCCCCCAGTAGTGTTTGTAGAAATAAACTAACCAGTTTGGCCAAGCAAAAAGGGATCAAAAAGGGTAGGCAACCCAGTTCTCAGAAATGCTGTGTTGATGTCAGATGTGTTAGGCTGAAAGGCACAGATATCAAAGCCTTGCTGTAAAGCTCAAAATAATACATCTATGCCCACTTAACCTTAGATTAGGAGACCTATCTGTGAGTGATGTTTTCATGATATCATCATATAAATTACTACCACTTGATTATGACATTTGGAGTTCCAAAAATAGTATTTTCTTTGAACTTTTGCTACACAGCTTTGTGTTTACCCAAGCAGAGACAAGTATTAGACTATAATAGATAATAGGCCTTATATATGCTGGGTCATAGTCAGTCCTTTTTATTGAAACTGAAAGCAACAAAAAAATTATCACAACTCTGTCATTACTTCTTATAAAACGAGACCATCACAACATACCAGACCTATGTTTCTGTCCATCGTAAAACTGTACCGGACACCGCAGATGAATGCATTTGTCTTCACTCTAAAATAAATAAAATACTGCTCATTTTGAGAGGGATGTAAAGAATAATTATTGTCATAACTTTTCTTAGATGTATCCCTTCTGTTGGTTTTATTCTTTAAATGTTTCCCGTTTTTGGGAAAATATTGTAAGTTGCGATTTTGAGACTCGACTTGCATGTTCATAACTATGGCATCAGGTGGAAAGTGGTACCTACCCAATCAGCAAATCAACTAAAATATCAGTGACAAACAGCTGTGAAAAATGTGGGCACTAGCATGACAATCCCTTGAAGTGTGGAGGGCATCCATTATTTTTCTTATTACTCTTTCAAATTTTTGTTACAGGTACACATTTACAACCATCTAGCATGGATATGACATGGATCACGGAGTCAAACTCTGAGCTGAGAGAGGATTCTAAGTGAGTCTGTTTCGTATGGTCCCTTATGTGCTGAGTTCCCAGAGAATGAGGATACAACCTTCAAGTCTGTGAGGTTCAATGACTTTGACAACAGTGGAGAGGCGACTACATGAATGAGTTGACGTCAACATTAAACATGTTGGTAAGTCTGTAGAACAGATCTGGAAATTTAATTTTGTGTCAGAATTTATCGTCTTTCTTTTATTTTCACAAAAAATGTAGCGTCCCAAATTATTTCTGTTTCGATTAAGATTCCTGTGCACTTTATTTGGTTTGCCTGGAATCTGTCATTAGAAGACCCCTCGTCCACGGGATCTTAAATAATTATCTACAACTAACCCTAACGGTCTAACCCTAAACATAAATTTTGTTGAAAAAATAAAATAAAATTAGAAACAGATTTATCATTCAAGTAGGTCGGATCAGTGAGGGGGAGATCACTCGTTTAGCAGAAATAATTTAGGACACTAAACACGACCTTTACCAGTTATATTTATATATATTATTATATGGTAACACTAATATAATAGTAATTTGATTAAGAGTGCCTGCAATTCATTAAATTCTCTGTATTATTATAATATATAGTTGTAAAATAGGTATAAGGGTAAAGTAACCATATAGATTATTATAATATATAATTGTAACATAAATAAATGTAAAGTAGTCATCTAGATTATTATAATATATAGTTGTAAAATAAATAAAAATGTAAAGTAGTCATCTAGATTATTATAATATATAGTTGTAAAATAAATTTTAATGTAAAGTAGTCATCTAGATTATTATAATATATTGTTGTAAAATAAATAAAAATGTAAAGTAGTCATCTAGATTATTATAATAACACATATTTCTGGGTCATACTCAGTCATTTTATTTCTGAAAATGAAAAAAAAATGTATCTGAATTCTGTCATTACATGGAGATGATTCTAAGTGAGTCTGTTTCGTATGGTCCCTTATGTGCTGAGATCCCAGAGAATTTTTACAGAAGATAGATTAATTTCTTATGTACATTTTTACAGAAGTGTATTATGTTATGTACATTTTGACAGAAGATTAATTTGTTATGCACATTTTTACAAAAGATTAATTTATGCGCTTATTATTTAGAAGATTAATTGTTTTGTTTTCATTAATACAGAAGATTATTTGTTATGTGCATTTTTTAGAAGATTACTTTGTTACGTACATTTTGAAATAAGCGTAATTTGTTATGTACATTTTTACAGACGATTAATATGTTATGTGCTTTTTTATAAGATTAATTTGTTATGTACATTTTTACACAAGATTAATATGTTATGTGCTTTTTTTATAAGATTAATTTCTTATGTACAGTTTTACAGAAGCGTAGTTTGTTATGTACATTTTTACAGAAGATTATTTTGTTATCTACGTGTTAACACAAACGTAATTTGTTATGTACATTTTTACAGAAGCGTAATTTGTTATGTATATTTTTACTTAAGCGTAATTTGTTATGTACAGTTTTACAGAAGCGTAGTTTGTTATGTACATTTTTACAGAAGCATAATTTGTTATGTACAGTTTTACAGAAGCATAATTTGTTATGTACATTTTTACAGAAGCATAATTTGTTATGTACATTTTTGCAGAAGCAAAATTTGTTATGTACATTTTTACAGAAGCATAATTTGTTATGTACAGTTTTACAGAAGCATAATTTGTTATGTACAGTTTTACAGAAGCGTAGTTTGTTATGTACATTTTTACAGAAGCATAATTTGTTATGTACATTTTTACAGAAGCGTAATTTGTTATGTACATTTTTACAGAAGCATAATTTGTTATGTACAGTTTTACAGAAGCGTAGTTTGTTATGTACATTTTACAGAAGCATAATTTGTTATGCTGATCTTATAGAATATTAATTTTGGATGTATATCTTTGAGAAGATTAATTTTAATTGTAAACCTTACAAATGATTAGTTTTTTATGTATATCTTGATCATTTCTGCATCGTTAGACATCACATGAGGCTTGCAATGTTTTTCGCCACCCATCTCTATTCTAGATAAGGTGTTCAATTTTTTTCTAATGATTCTATGCCTGCCGACTTTGTTTCTCATATAAGTGCTCTTTATACCATCTCTTTACATCTTCCTATTTTTCTGCATCCTGAAAGTTTCCCATAAAAGAGCCTGTTTTGGAATCTCTTATTGAGTTATTTGCAGGTCATCATCATTGCACTCTGAACATGTCCAACATATGTTCATGTTCTTTCCTTAATTGTAGATGGGATCTTTGGTTGCATGACCATTTCTCTTATTTCAATATTAGTCTTGAGTTCATTCCATTGTACACAGTATTTTTCTTAGGCATTTGTCTTCAATTTCGTTTAGTTTTCTCTCTATCTCTTTTGATGTTTTCCAGCTTTCACATACATAGTTAAGTGTTGATAATACATTTAAGTTGAATATTCTAAATTTTGTTTTCTTGTTTTGTATATTTTATTTCCATATTTTGTCCAGGATTTAAACATGTATATCTTACATATATCTTAGAGAAGATTATTGTTTGACATATATCTTAGAGAAGATTATTGTTTGACATATATCTTAGAGAAGATTATTGTTTGACATATATCTTAGAGAAGATTATTGTTTGATGTGTATCTTAGATAAGATTATTGTTTGATGTATATCTTAGAGAAGATTATTGTTTGATGTATATCTTAGAGAAGATTATTGTTTGATGTGTATCTTAGATAAGATTATTGTTTGATGTATATCTTAGATAAGATTATTGTTTGATGTATTGTTTGATGTGTATCTTACAGAAGAATCCGGTGACGTTGTGTATACCATCAAGGACATGACCAGAATGTTGAGGCAGCTGAGACTGAGGCAGTACTCATGGGACAATGGGGGTATGTATTAGATAAACAGAAATAAAGTCGGTGTATTTAACTCTCAATAAAATCTTTAGGTAATAACAACCTCTTCACAATACATTTTTCTTGGAATTGGACACATGCCAGATCGGGACACTTTCTTTAGCTGAAATGACCTAAGTCACAATGACACAAATTAAGCCCTTTCCCGAGTAAAAATTCAGAAGTTTCTAACTTATATTCAGGATTGTTGTCTATGCAGCTTTCATTATCTTTTCCCGCCTTTCCGCTATAAAAATAGTTATTGTTTATGTAACACCACAGACATTGCAGTGTCTGTTGTTTCGGTTCATCTTGCAAATTTGCTAAAATAACAATTGCCATCCTTATAACTCAGTGTTTATGATTGTCACTTTTACTGGCCCTGCGAGCACAAAAATATAGTTCAACTTCCAAGACAAATTTGACAAAATTGAAACGGTAAAAAAAACATGATGACTTTCACTTTTACTCACAAAAATTATCAAATTATATTATTGTATAAACAAATATAGGTGTTCAGTGTTAATATGAGGGATTAAATGTTGTGAATTAAGCTGATCATAAAATATGATTAAATCAGTAGGCATTGTAGGAGGGAATTTTGACGTCACGGTTAAATAAAACTATGGTAGAGGTTTTAAAGATCAGGCATTCAGATGTGGATTGTTTATTACTCGCAAATTTTTCCCTCTGTTGATTCTGACACATGCAGTCAGCTGTGGGTTGCTGACTGTACTTAGGTCAGTTGCTGGATCAGTGTCTTGACCCCTGTTGATGCATGTAATGTAGAAGTATTAAAGAAATGAGATGGGGTGGGCACCAAGTTGCTCATCCAGTAACTGAGTTGAGAGCAAACAGTTCCTGCGTCAGGATCAGCAAACGACAGAGCTGATCAAGATCCTACTCCACCCCCCAGTAGTGTTTGTAGAAATAAACTAACCAGTTTGGCCAAGCAAAAAGGGATCAAAAAGAGTAGGCAACCCAGTTCTCAGAAATGCTGTGTTGATGTCAGATGTGTTAGGCTGAAAGGCACAGATATCAAAGCCTGGCTGTAAAGCTCAAAATAATACATTTATGCCCACTTAACTTTAGATTACGTGACCTATATGTGAGTGAAATCAAAAAGACTAAAACTATGATCATAAACAAAGATAATACTCGAAACCTACAAGTGGATATCAAAGTGGAAGGAATAGACCTGTAGACAGTTCAGATCTACAACTACCTTGGACATACTATAACCAGCGATGGAAAATGTAAAACTCAAATAAACAAAAGAATAGGAATAGCAAAAAGTAATTTATATATTTTATATTATGATCTGCTTAATGCACGACATTTAATCTCTCATTAACGTTTTTAATCTAGATTTTTGTATACAGCAGTCAATTTTAATCATTTCTGTGAGTAAAAGTAAATGTCATAATTTTTTTGACCACTCCAATTTTGTAAAACATGTATCCAGAGAAGATCTATGTTTTTGTGTTCGTTAATATTATTTTTTATAATATTTGTAATATTAATAATATTTTACGATCCGCTTAACTCACGACATTTAATCTCGTCATATTAACATTTAGAATCTATATTTGTTTATACAACAATACAACCTAATAATTTCAGTGAGTAGAAGTGAAATTCATAATTTTTGTGACCGCTTCAATTTTGTTAGATTTACATTTGAAGTTGAAACATATTTTTTGTGTTCGCTGCGTTGGTGAAAGTGAAAGTGATCAACACTGGGCTACTAGGTGACAGTTGTTATTTTAGCAAATTTGTGAGATGAACTGAAACAACAGACAGGACACTTTGACAGCATTATATAAACAATTATTATTTTTACAGCAGCAAGGTGGCGGGGAAAGGTTCTGAATGTAGGTTAGAAACAGCAGAACCACAGAAGAATTGTTGTCAGAGGAAGGGCCTCTTTTGTGTCAATGTGACTTAGGTCATTTCAGCTACAGAGCATGTCCCGAACAGACATGCATTATATTTTTTATGGTTGCTACATTTATGTCTGATCCAACATCAAGGGAAACAAATCCAATACACAAGTTTCACTGGAAGTAGTAATTAGGAAAGGGAGGGGGGGATGTTTGCAGGCAGCAAACTGTCAAATTTCAAGAATTTGTATTTTTGAGGTGGTAATTTTTACGACGGTATCATAGTATAGGGTTAATGTCTATCTAAGGGGTATGAAACAGGTAAATGAATTTAAATATTTGGGAACTTTGTTAACTTCAGATTGAAGATGCACGAAAGAGGTGAGATGTAGAATGGCTCAGGCAAAAGCAGCGTTCCAAAAAATGAGGAAAATACAATGCAATCCATTTTTGACAATAGAAACAAGAAAAAGAGTTCTTAAATGTTACATAGAGCCAGACTTAACATACGGATGCGAATCATGGACAATAGGACAACAGACAAGAAAATCACTGGAGTCTGTAGAAATGTGGTTTTACAGAAGAATGTTGAGAATACCATGGACAGCTAAGAAGAGTAATGAAGAGGTTCTGAGAGAGGTCAAAGCAAAAGAGAGCTAATTTCCAATGTTAGGAAGAGACAATCATCATTTTTTTTTCCATGTAATGAGAAGAGAACAACTTGAATATATTGTAACAACTGGAAAAATTGAGGGACGAAGAGATAGAGGGAAGCAAAGAGAAAAAATACCAGACAGCTTAAGAGAATGGCTCGGCAGAAGGTCAACAACAGAAATGATAAATAGCTGCCGAGATCGAGTGTTGTGGAGAGACATGATCACCTACGCCACTAGGCCCGGTACTTGATGATGAAGGGGTATGACAGCTCATTTGAGTAATGGGTATAAACAAGAAAGAATGAGAAAGAAAGAGCGGCGTATGGAAAGAAGTAAGACAGGTGTTTGAAAGTAAGATTTCAAAAGATAGCCAGAGTAGATTTGAGAAAAAGAAACTATCTTTATGACACATGTTACCATTGCTGGTGTATGTCGGGAAGGGGGGGGGGCTCATGACAGGACCGGAAAGATAAATGCTGTGCTTTGTCTAAGTAGTCGCTACAACATGTGAGAATCAAAATTTTATTTCACCCCTGATAGAAAAAATCCTTTCTATCTACTGCGAGTTTCAAACACAACACACAGGCTTTTCAGCCAGTGAAATAGTGGATTTTGACGCACAGCCACGTGATTCTCAGGACTGAATAGGTAAATCTGGAATAGAAAGACAAGGTAGATCAAAGAGAATTTTGTGAGAAATCTAAAAATGTTCAAATTGTTGATGATTACGAATAGACTCAAGATGTAACAAAGCTTGTCAGATCATCTGTCACATATCACCACTATTGTTCAACATGGAAATAACTCTAGAAACAAAACGAGCACTCTAAATACAATCTTCATCCCAATGTTGTGCTACCAACGCCAGTCCTGGACCCTAGATGCAAGATTAATTTTTAAAGTAACCACTAAAAATATTAAATGTGTTAGGCAAAAGATAAGAAACAGCTTGAGAGATAAGATCAGAAACTAAAAACTTGAAAAAAGCTAGAAATAATTCCCGCCATAGAATACATAAAGAAACGACAGATAAAATGGTTTGGCCACGTGATAATACAGAAAGACCAAAACACAACATATCAAGCCTTCAATAAACATTGTGAGAACACCAGACCTAAGGGCTGACCATGAGAAAAAATGGATTGATGGAATATTAAAAACACAATGAAAGATAACAGCGGGAGAGACCAGCAGAGGAGTTAAAGACCACAAAATATATCTACCCTTGACGCTAAAAGGCAAATGAGGAAGGAAAGAAGAAGATAAAGGTAATGTACAAGACTTGAATAAGCATCTTACTTCGCGAGTTTTCACCCATATGTGCTCGGCCGCCTCCAGAAGTGTTCTGAGATGTCTGGATAATGTCACATCTGGCATCGAAACTCATGATGAGAGACGGCATTCCTCACCTTACCAGAGTACTACCCTGGTACCCATTTCTGCCAGCGGCAGGGTTAGCCTCAAGGATATTATTTTCCAACTACAAGTACAATTCACACTGCTTCCAGCAAAAATCGAACACGGGTTGTCGAAACGTCATTAGCCCAGTCGGGTGGTTTTTCCAAATAGGCTACCGAGGCTCCCTAGAAGAATATGATTTTGAGAAATATGATTCTCAAGGTTCCATGACATTGACACATATCATGACTTGTTTTCACAGACAATGTGGCTACTTCTCTCCCACAGAGCTAATGTGAACATAACGGACTAGAATCATATGTCACCTCTGTCACTGGCTGTAGCCATACAACAACCAGATGTAGTTAAACTTCTTATTGAAGAAGGTCAGTCTATTTCTAACAAATTATTAGAAGAGACAGATCAGATTAAAACAAATGTGTTTTTTACATGCCAACTTTATATCTCTGAATCTACAGGGACTGAATATTTGTATGAATATCACTTTTTCCTATTTCTTCACTCCAGTAGTCATATGCTTTCAAAAATTTGTTGTTTTTGATAGATTTTGTCCTATCAGTTTAACCCATAAGTAAAAAGAAGTAAAGTGTCCCCGTCACGTCAAGTGGCGTATAGGGAATATGGTGTTAGTGACCATATATTTTACAGACCTTCGGCACATGATTTTTGGGGTAATGTGGTTGGTATTACGCCCGTGCCGCTTCACTTTCCCTGAAAAAAATCAGGTACCCATTAAAGGCTGGGTGAACCCGGAAGCCGTCGGTTGGGATCGAACCCTACCTCTTGTCCTTTGTAGTCCAGTTCATTAACCACTGAGCTATCGCGGCTCCCAGTTTAACCCATGCAGTGGTTATTTTCAACTGACTCCTTTCTATTGTTCTGTCAATCCATCTTTTTCTTGGTCAGCCTTTGAGTTTGGTGTTCTCGCAATGTTTATTGAAGGCTTGTTTTGTTGTGTTTTGATCTTTCTGCCTTATCATGTGACCAAACCATTGTATCTGTTGGAGACCAATAATCATAAATTAATATTATTATAGAGGGAAACTTCCGAGGTGATAATTCAGGGAATCATAGGAGGAAGAGGTATGTACTACAGCACTCAGAAAAAAATGACAAATAAACAACAAGAGAAAAACAAAGAACAATATATGGTCCGAAGCAGGATCGAACCTCTACTCTATGGCACTGTGCCTTGCCACGAGAAGCCGAATGCTTAGGAACAATGCCACTCAGCTAACTAAAAAATTTAGCTATTGCGGAAAATGTCTTACGTGAAGGCGTTCTCATGACTATAGCATAGGGTTACGATCACAGCTCGGAAATAAATTGTATTTCTGTACTTTCCTATTAAGACAAGTATCTTCCAGTAGGGCTGAATACTTGTGTTAGAGACAAACATTTATTGGACGAAACTGCACGAATAGTAGTATCCAGTGGTTTTATAATGGAGACAAATAATAATAAATTAATATTATTATAGAGGGAAACTTCCGAGGCAATAATTCAGGGAATCATAGGAGGAAGAGGTATGTACTACAGCACTCAGAAAAAAATGACAACAGTGCTGTAGTCATACATGTAGTAGACATTGTAGACAATAGCTAAATTTTTAGTTAGCTGAGTGGCAGTTTTCCTAAGTGTTCGACTTCTCGTGGCAAGGCGCAATGCCATGGAGTACGGGTTCGATCCTGCTTCGGAGCATATATTGTTCTTTGTTTTTTTCTGTTGTTTTTTTATTGATCATTTTTTTTTCTGAGTGCTGTAGTACATACCTCTTCCTATGATCACCCCATTTTATCTGTTGTTTCTTTACATATTCTATGGCAGGGATTATGCCTAGCTTTTTTCAGTTCTACATTTTTAGTCTTATCTCTTAGGCTGTTTCCTGCCATTTGTTTTTCCTCTCTCTCTCTCTCTGCGTTCAGGACTCAATCAGAGTAAGGATTCCAGACTCTCATATGGTCAGCTGTCAGGCTAAGTGTGTTGATCGCCCCCACAGACAGAACATCACAATTAGAGTCTGTCAGATCCACTCTGACTGAACACCCGTTAATACGTTGCACTGTGTTCTGCGCCAGTGGCCCAGTGCATCCGATTTCAGCCAGCATTTTATTCGGGTTTGCTTTCCCTAGCCTTTGATTGTCCCCAATCTTCCTGCAAGGCAGCAGATGATCTTTTCTGTAGGGGGATTCTGCCCTTAGATGGTAGGCCCTCCCAGGTTTACGAGCACCATCTGCCCGAGTCACTAGAGGTGACTAACACAGACACGGACACACAAAGATGTGAGATGTAACTAACACAGACATACACACACAAAGATGTGAGATGTGACTAACACAGACATGCACACACAAAGATATGAGATGTGACTAATACAGACATGCACACAGCGATACGAGGCATGACTAACACTGACACACATCAAGATATATGACACATGACTAACATAAACATGCACATAAAGATATGAGATATAAATGACATTACATGCACACACAAAGATATGACACATGCCTAACATAGCCATGCACACACAAGATATGAGATGTGACAAACACAGACATGCACACACAAAGATATGAGATATGACTAACATAAACATGCACACAAAGATATGAGATACTAACCAGACATGCACACACAAAGATATGACATATGACTAACACTGGTACACACTAAGATATGAGATATCACTAACCCAGACATGCACACACAAAGATATGACATATGACTAACACTGGTACACACTAAGATATGAGATATGACTAACACACATAAAGATATGAGACATGATTAACACGGACACACCGAGATATGAGATATGACTAACATGACACACACCAAGATATGAGCCATGGCCAGCACACACAAGCTAAGATATGAGCCATGGCTAGGACAGAAACACAGCAAGATATGAGCCATGGTTCACTAAAAAACACCAAGAAATGAACCATGTCTAGCACAGAAACACATTAAAGTGTCCATATGCTTGGGCTTGTTGTAGTCGGCAGACTCTTCTGAACGTGGGAATCACAGGTTTCGTTAAACAGTTGTCCGGAGATTTGAGAGTGCAGTCTGTCCCATAGAACGTTCTCTTGCATGTACAGATTCCCGATCGACTGTTGACAGGTGTCGTTGAAACAGTTGTCCGGACATTTGAGAGTACATATGATGTCACAGCCATCAGAACACATCTGTTCGCACTGTAGCCCAAAATTACCATCTGGACAAGTGTCATTACAGGTATAGCCAAGATGTTTACAATGTAGGCATTTTCCAGATTTTTCCTCAAATAAAGGACAGACACTGAGACAAGACCCGGAACAGTCGTGTCCATAGATCCCATGTGAACAGTTGCCGTGACAAGTACCGATGATGACATTGCAGCCTTTACTACACCCACTACACACTGCACAAAACGACAAGACTGCTCGTCCAGACAATAGGTGTCTGTAAATGTTGCACCTCACATACCGTCAGTGCAAAGTCGGCCTGCGAAATAGTCGGTGAGAACTCAATCTTAATGTGTGCCATTGACGTTTGTGTTTTGACTACAATAGTGTTCACAGATAAATTAGGGTAGGATATATCATTATACTGGAACACTACTCCGCCACTGTCAGAGAAAGCCTTAGAGTGTCATTCTTTAGCCGAATCATAGTGCTAGCTCGATGATAGATTCGAATGAAGTGAGTCTTCTGGGGCGTTGCAAAGTTCAGATACCAGTAAACAGAATTGGTTCCACTTCTCCATTGTGTGTGTGTGCAGTCATTGTCATAGAGATTGGTCTTTGTTTTGCTATTAACTGCGGCCTCTGGTCCACATCCGTCTCCTGTATAACAAGCATCAAATGTTTTGTGCATTAAATCGGTCTGGTTTGTGTTCTGTTTGAGAGCCAGTTTCCGACCCCCGCCAATGTAGTTGGAGCAGATATTTGCAACTATCGCCCTTTCAATCCGTAACTTGTTGATCAGACCAGCCCCAGGGCAGAAGGCATCAATCTCGTGCGGACTGACTACAAACATTGATACATTGTTACATGAGGCAGAACCATTCAGTTTTATCGTGAAACTGTCCGGATATTTTAAGTCATTCGCATAAATCCTAAACCAGGAGCACGGCAAAGATTGATTGAGAGTTGCCTCAACTGATGTAGAATCTGTGTCCGGATTACATGAGGTGTCGTTGCCATCAAACAGGAAAGTAGGTTCAGATTTTTGGGCATATTTGCAAACAAAATCCAAGTACTGACACTGGGGTGCGAAAATTTTGTGCTGACAACTGTCATTGTTTGGGCATGTCCCTGTAGTTTTGTCACAAACTAAGCCATTATAGCAGTGACATTGTAACGTACAATTTGTCCCAAACCAACCGGCTGCACAAGTAAGGTCATTAGCTTCCATTGTTGCTAACGAAGCTAGGGAATAAAGACTTGATCTACAGCGATGGTTAACGAACTGTGTACACACATTTATTATCAAACCCGTGTTTACATTTTTTAAAAATCCGCCATCTCACTGTGGTAACAGATAGCGTGAAATTCTCTAACAGAATGAGACAAACCGTTGAAGACAAGGAAAGTCAACATTGTTACATGGCTTGGACGCAAGAAGCGTCCATTTTGGTGCGTCCCGTGACGTCAATCCATTTGTTTTTGAGTCCATGTCTGGCATTGGTAGCACAACAATGTTATGTAGATTGCCCCATTTTGTACCTCTAGAGTTATTTCCTTGTTGGACAATAGTCATGATAATAGTCTGATGATTTGACAAGCTTTGTTGCATCTGAGTCTATTTCTGCTGTTTGTGAATTGTCGTTGTGAACAACCGATGTTACAAATGTAAAGATTCTGTCAAATATTATGGTTTTAATTCAAGCATATCTTATACGGGGGGGGGGGGGGGGGGCTGGGTGGTGTAGAAGTAAGACCTCAGCCTCTAGACAAGAGAGAAGATGAATGTCCAAGACAAGAATGCCCCAGGTTCGATTCACACTGGCTGTGAAAAGTTTTTTAATTAATAAAATGTAATCCATGGCTTTACCCTCCCCTGGTCTCTGGGTAGTGTGATCCGAAGTTATTAAATAAAATTAATGTTAATTAGTCTTTAGAGGAATGAAGTTTCTTCTCATCACATGACCAACATATGACCATCGTAACTTTCTTGATTACTGAAGATATTAGTGGTTGATTGGCGATTTCTCTAATTTCCTTGTTTGTTTGAATTCGTTCCACGCTATACCAAGTATTTTTCTTAGACATTTATTTTCTAATGCGTTCAACTATATCTCTATATACATTTCTATAACATTTCTGTCTCTTGTTTTTCAGCTTTCACACACATACGTAAGGGTTGATAGTACATTTGATTTGAATAGTCTAAGTTTTGTGTTTGTGCTGATGAGTTTTGATTTCCACAACTTTTCAAGGCTTCTGAAAGACATTGCTGCTTTAGCTATTCTGATTCTAATTTCTTTGCTTGTATCCCCTTCTCGATCAATGTGACTTCTGAAAGACATTGCTGCTTTAGCTATTCTGATTCTAACTTCTTTACTTGTATCCACTTCTCGATCAATGTGACTTCCAAGATAGATAAAGTGATCGATCTCTTCCACTGGTTTGTTTTCCATGTATATTTTGTCATCTGTTGGAATTAAGCTTTTCATGACTTTAGTCTTTTCATGATTGATCTCAAGCCAAATTTTGCTGGCTATTGATGATAGTTTCATTTGTGTTTTTTCCTGCATCGTTTTATCTGACTGCTGATGAGAACTATGTCATCAGCAAAGTCGAGGTCCTCCAAATGGTCTCCTTGTATCCATTTGATGCCTTTATCACCAGTGCAGCATTTCTTCATTATGAAGTCCATAACAACTCCAAATAACAAGGGCGATAAAATACATCCTTGTTTAACCCCAGTTTCTATTGGGAAAAATTTCTCAGTCCTTCCTCTGTTCAAACTGCACATGTGTAACCATCATACATGTCTTTAATAATATTTATGATTTTTGATGGTAAGCCATATTCTTTCAGAATTTTCCGCAAAGAATCTGTATGATTTGTGTACTTATATATGATATGTGTATATATCCTTATATATATTTTTGTGTTGTTGATAGTTGTTCCAGCTGAAGGCTTACTTGGCCGAAACATCAACTTTTGTTTTGAACTCACCTACATAAAGTTGTTACCATACCATATTTTTTTGTTTAATTGTCACTATATCTGCCTTCTGCAATAATTTCATTCTCATTAATGGGTTTGTTTATTTCTAGGAATCATCGCAGGCCATTCAAAATTTGGTGGAAGAGATGAAGAAGCTATTGGGATCTCTCACAGCGTTGTTTCTCTCTAAAGTGTTTGGAGGCTGCTGTCTTAGGAATTGGCCAATTCCTTTTTATATAAACACATACACACATGAGCTGACACACATGCACTTACACAACTACACACACTCATTCTCACACATAAACCAAGGGAAGTAATCATACAATAAAAGAAAACAAATGTCTCAGTTTTAAATTGTTGAATTTATTCTTGTTTATGTTCAGTCTTCTATATTTTCTTCCTCTTGTTCTTCTCTTTCTTCTGTTGTTGATATTTCTTCATCTGCTTCTCTGCTATTTTTACTTCTTCTTCTGTTGTTGATCTTTCTACATCTGCTTCTCTCCTATTTTTACTTCTTCTGTTGTTGATATTTCTACATCTGCTTCTCTGCTATTTTTACTTCTTCTGTTGTTGATCTTTCTACATCTGCTTCTCTGCTATTTTTACTTCTTCTGTTGTTGATATTTCTACATCTGCTTCTCTGCTATTTTTACTTCTTCTTCTACTTTTTCTTATTATTCTTCTTCTTTCTCCTCTTCTCTTTTTTCTTTGTCCACTTTTTCCTCTATTTCATCTTCTCCTTTATCCTTATCCTCTTCTTCTTCTTGTTTATTTCTTCCTCTTCTTCATCTCCTTCCTCTGTTTCAGTTTCTACATATTCTTCCTCAGTTCCAACTTCTATTACTACTATTTATTTCTCTTCTTCCTCAGTTCCTACTTCTATTACTACTATTTATTTTTCTTCTTCCTCTGTTCCTACTTCTATTACTACTATTTATTTTTCTTCTTCCTCTGTTCCTACTTCTATTACTACTATTTATTTTTCTCCTTCCTCTGTTCCTACTTCTATTACTACTATTTATTTTTCTCCTTCCTCAGTTCCTACTTCTATTACTACTATTTATTTTTCTTCTTCCTCAGTTCCTACTTCTATTACTACTATTTATTTTTCTTCTTCCTCAGTTCCTACTTCTATTACTACTATTTATTTTTCTCCTTCCTCAGTTCCTACTTCTATTACTACTATTTATTTTTCTCCTTTCTCTGTTCCTACTTCTATTACTACTATTTATTTTTCTTCTTCTTCATTCCATTATCTTGGGGATCGTTGGGTCACCACTGACAGACCTCGTCAGTGTTGTCCATTCTCTCTACCTCTGATCTTTCTTTGAGACTGAAAGTTGAGACCTGTCTATTGTTTCATGTTACTTTCCCATCTCTATCTCCAATCTTTCTTTGAGCCTGAAAGTTGAGACCTTTCTATTGTTTCTTGTTACTTTCCCATCAATATCTCTGATCTTTCTTTGAGACTGAAAGTTGAGACCTGCCCATTGTTTCATATTACTTTCCCATCTCTATCTCCAATCTTTCTTTGAGACTGAAAGTTGATACCTGCCCATTGTTTCATATTACTTTCCCATCTCTATCTCCAATCTTTCTTTGAGACTGAAAGTTGAGGCCTGTCTATTGTTTCATGTTACTTTCCCATCTCTATCTCCTGTGGTTCTCCCTTAAAAATCATATTATTAACATGGAAACCCTGGTGGTACGAATGGAAGCTGATGAGGTGACCAGGGACAGGTTGATGACATAGCTCAAAGTTTAGTTTGATTGCAGCCTGTGTTTCTTTCAGGGACCATGACGACCATGTGATAACAAAATCCCACTAAAGATTAGATGTCTTTAAGGTCATGGCAGCTGCCAACATCGAGCAGAGGCTACCTACCCTTCTATTCCAGCGACTAGTCCTCGCACTAATTGTGTACACCTTAGCAATTCTTACTGTCAGTACAACATAAATTGACAGGCTGGAGAAAATACAGAATGAAGCTATGTGCTTTATCTTGGGGATGTACGAGGGACACTCCCTTGGTAGCAATGAGGTATCTTCTTGACTTTCCAACCATGGATGACAGATTCAAGTTCTGGAGGAAGGAGCATCCATTGCACAACGAGCTCAACACAGGGAAAGGTGTCAGGCTAAAAAGAGACAAATCATGGGTGGGCCGAGCAGAAGATATCATCAAACTGGTCTGTGGGTTTACCAATATCAGCGTTGGTGAGGAGTGGATACAGGTGCCTACATCATCCGGGGATCATTCTCATGTATTATCACACTCGGTTGAAAATGTAAGGAACAGAACTCAGTCGTGATCAATACGAAAATCATCTGGGATAACACTGATAAAAAGGATGCAGTCATCTATACAGACAGATCTGTAATACGACACCAAGTGAGTGTATGGACACTTGCAGCACGCTCGTCAATCAGAAAAGTTAAGGAAGACAGTGGTGCATACGTTATGACCACGAGAAGCATGATGATGAAGGTGATGGCAATGACCAGGAAATTCATCTGTTTAGAGTCACAAAACTACACCCACGTCTGCATACTAAGTGATCCATTGAGCATGACAAGAAAAGTGGAGGCGGGCTCTGTATGTAGGCAATGGGTAGAGTCATTGCAGAGGTAAAAATGCGTAAGGTCATCATTTTCTACGTCCCTGAACATTCGGGAACACTGGGAAATGTAAGAGCGGACAGACTGGCTAGCTGTGCTGTCATTGAAGACGGTCAATCAATGGGTCGGCATCAATGCCATTCGAGATGTGGGAAGGGCACTTGACTTCGACAACCTTGAGTCCATATCAATCCTGGGATGAAATAGATGGGAGTTAAGATGGGAACAGCAAGAAACGAGAAACTTAGTGGGCGTATCAAAAGACATATTAATCAACACAGAACTGGAATCGTCAGTCGTTGGACACTGCTGGGCTTTGATGATGAGTGATTCTGAGCATATATGGACATGTTTGGAGTGCAATGATGATGACCCGCAAATAACTCAATACGTTGCTGCTTCCAAATATAGTGGTCTTCTTGAACTTGTATCTGTGTAGCATGTCTATTATCTGGGATACGATGTTCATCCATGTAGTTTTATGTACTCTCTTTGAGAGCGACTGAAGTGTGTGCCATAGAGTTTGATGTTATATGTTAATGTTATGTTTTGATGTTAGACCGAAGGGGAAGCCTGCCTTGTTTGTCCATTTGCCGATCACAATTATGTTTTTTTTTTTGGACTTTCAGTTTGGCTCCACAGCTCTGAATGAAATCTTTGAATGTCTCTGATATGTTCTGAGTGAATGTTTCACTTGGCGGGAAGAAAATGGTGTTCTCCACATAGATGGGCAGCTTTTGTTCTCCTCTGACTTGAATTAAATCTTTGAATGTCTCTGATATGTTCTGAGTGAATGTTTCACTTGGCGGGAAGAAAATGGTGTTCTCCACATAGATGGGCAGCTTTTGTTCTCCTCTGACTTGAATGAAAGTGCCCCTTATGGCCGCGTCTTTACTAATTTTTTTCTAAAAGTGCTTCTATTTCGAGTATACAGAGTAACGGGTTAGCGGGCATCCTTGTCTCACTGAAATACATAGAACACATTATGGAGATTAATATCATTAGTTCTTATAGGTGACCACACAACCGTGACCATTTCTCTTTTTATTTATTTGAAATTTCTTGTCAACTCTCAAGTTGAGAAAGTTAATATCGTATGCAGATTTCGTTTATGAACGAACCGGACCTTGAACTAAAGTACAGCTAATGTGACCAACGAACTTCTGAGCAACATCAAAATACGGACAAATGTCATTCTCTCACCAACTATCATCAAGACAGCATACACATAATATTATGGATCCACTGCTACTGCGGAAGCCATTTGGGAATATTACTCGATATGAGTTTTTTGGAATCCCTCAAGAAAGAAGACAAATTATAATCTTTGAAGAATCATGTACAAATGTTGCATAATATTTAAAGGCTCCCCTCGTTCTAAAACAACCAATTTAAATGCTTAAACATGTTCTACCGTTGAATTGTTGAATAGAACATATTAATATAAGCTTGAGCAAATTTAAATTATCTGCTAGACTGAGGAAAGTCCACTTATACCATTAATACAACATTACAGACAAGACTATATGCACCACTGTAAGAATGAGAAAAGACGGTAACATTTATACAAGAAACGACATTGCAGTTATAGACAATACTTCAGGCGAACGAAAGATAGATATATAGATCCAGAAGGTTTTCGAAAATAGTAAGAGACAAGTCTCAGAATATCTTGAGGCCTGTGCTGGATATTTTGAACACATGCTGTAAACACAGCTTCATCGCGTGAACAGCTTCTTTACCTAATACAAGCCAGCCAACAGCAGTAGTTTCTAGACACAAATTTTATTTAAAGTTTCACGCAATTTCAAAAATATGTTCACTGCACCAGACTTTATACAGCCTCGTTTTCTTATTTAAGACAGAAGTTGACCTTTCTGTGAGCTAAGGAAGAGAACTTTTAATTTTGAGAGAAATTATAAATAATTAATATTTGCAACCACAAATTAAGCAAAGGTACATTTCTTTTAACTCGATACTTCTGGGTTTGCAATTTTTATAGAAATTTTCATAGATCTTGCATATTTTATGATAACATTATTTTTTGTGAAACAATATACATATAATAAAAGTTTTGACAATTTACAATTACAATATATCGACGTATAAAGAATTCTTAACTAATAATATATCTGGAGTTACTTCCCTTATAATTAAATTGAGAAACTTTTAATTTTTTAAGAATATAAGTTAATATTAACATTTTCATTAACAATTCAACGTTAGAACACTTTTTCGCATTTAATTTTGATATGTTAGAACTAACAATGCCTGTAAATATTATGCAACATTTAAATATATATTCTTCAATGAATTACTTTATTTGTTAGCAGATAATCAAGTGCTTAAGGTTTCTAAACATTTTTATAGATCACAGATCCAAAGAAGTTAATTTACAAAAATTAGCTGAGGCCGTCTCATCACTTCAATGTAGAGTCTAGAAGAGATAATGTTATATATATATATATATATATATATATATATATATATATATATATATAAACTATTAATATACTATGCAGTTTAAATTTCAAATTGTGGTAGAAAAAGGGAGAGGAGTTGGAGATAGACAATTGAACATAATCCATGTCACTGAGAGAGAGAGTGGCAGTTTAAAAGACTAACATTAAGAGAGAGAGAGAGAGAAAGAGAGATGCAGTTATATATATTAAACATTAAGATATAGATAAAAGAAAGAGAATTAGAGAGAGGCATTTTAAATTTCTAGCATTAATAGATAGAGATTAAAATGTAGGAGTTAAGAGAGTTGAGAGAGTTTATATTTCTAGCATCAAAAGTTAACCTTATGAAAATGCTAGAATGACCAGAGAGACAATTTAAAATACTAGCATGAAGATAAAAGCAGTTTAAAATCTAAGTATGAAAAGAGATGCATTTAAAAGTCCTACTATTAAAAAAAAACCTAGATAATAATGCTAATATGGAAATGAAAGCAGCTTAAAATCCTGTTATGAAAATAGCGATAGACAATTATATCTCAAGCATTAAAATAGAGAGATTGTCATTCTTTTTTTATTTTTTAATTGAGAATCAAGTTCTGAATAGTTTATTAAACTTGTAGTAAAAGTGTTATACCGGGTGTTTATAATCTCTGTGGTGACATGATCAATATGTAGAAAAGAAAGGTGGAGCAGGGGTCTACATAGAGTACCCAAAAAATAACACTAGGGATATGGAAAAGATAGTAACAGGGAAATATTATCACAATTACGATGCAAAAATGCAAGCAATAAAGTTGGCAATAGAAAAACTGTTGAACAGTAATCTTAGCACACAGCCTGTGGAGCTTTTGACAGATGCAAGATCAGTACTCCAGGCACTGCAATCCAGAAAGTTGCTACATCTGCAAACTTTATTGACTGAACTCTACAAACACCATAGGATTACCCTGCAGTGGATCCCATCTCACTATGGAATACCAGGAAACTAGAAAGCAGATCAGCTTTCATAAAAAGGTGCAACAGGCACACAACCAGATGCGCCGGTTGCATACCATCATAAGATACAGATAATCAAATCAATCAGAAGAACAAATGCTCCAAATCAGGATGTATTTCATTACATGAATAGATGGGAATGATTTATCATTATGAGCATTAGATCAGGACACAAATGACTGACTCCACAGTCACGTGTCTACAAAATTCAATATCGGTACCTCAACTACATGTACATGTGGACAGGCGCCCCAGACAGCGGAACGCATATTTCAAGAATGCACTGAATATGGTAGACTGAGGAAAGTCCACTTATACCATTAATACAACACTACAGACAAGACTATATGCACCACTGTAAGAATGAGAAAAGACGGTAACATTTATACAAGAAACGACATTGCAGTTATAGACAATACTTCAGGCGAACGAAAGATAGATATATAGATCCAGAAGGTTTTCGAAAATAGTAAGAGACAAGTCTCAGAATATCTTGAGGCCTGTGCTGGATATTTTGAACACATGCTGTAAACACAGCTTCATCGCGTGAACAGCTTCTTTACCTAATACAAGCCAGCCAACAGCAGTAGTATCTAGACACAAATTTTATATACAATTTCACGTAATTTCAAAAATATGTTCACTGCACCGGACTTTATACAGCCTCGTTTTCTTATTTAAGACAGAAGTTGACCTTTCTATGAGCTAAGGAAGAGAACTTTTAATTTTTGAGAGAAATTATAAATAATTAATATTTGCAACCACAAATTAAGCAAAGGTACATTTCTTTTAATTTGATACTTTAGGTTTGCAATTTTTATAGAAATTTTCATAGATCTTGCAATTGTATGATAACATTATTTTCTTATAAACAATATGCATATAAATAAAAGTTTTGACAATTTACAATTACAATATATCGACGTATAAAGAATTCTTAACTAATAATATATTGGAGTTACTTCCCTTTAAAATAAATCACGAACACTTTTAATTTTTTAAGAATATAAGTTAATATTAACATTTTCATTAACAATTCAACGTTAGAACACTTTTTTGCATTAATTTTGACATGTTAGAACGAACCATGCCTGTAAATATTATGCAACATTTAAATATATATTCTTCAATGAATTACCATATTTGTTAGCAGATAATCAAGTGTTTAAAGTTTCTAAATACTTTTATAGATCATAGATCCAAAGAAGTTAATTTACAAAAATTAGTTGAGGCCGTCTCATCACTTCAATGTAGAGTCTAGAAGAGATAATGTATATATATATATATATATTATATATATATATAATATACATATTTTTTTAAAAACTATTAATATACTATGCAGTTTAAATTTCAAAATTGTAGTAGAAAAAGGGAGAGGAGTTGGAGATAGACAATTGAACATAATCGTGTCACTGGAGAGAGAGAGTGGCAGTTTAAAAGACTAACATTAGAGAGAGAGAGAGAGAGAGAGAGATGCAGTTATATATATTAAACATTAAGATATAGATAAAAAAAAAGAGAATTAGAGAGAGGCATTTTAAATTTCTAGCATTAATAGATAGAGATTAAAATGTAGGAGTTAAGAGAGTTGAGAGAGTTTATATTTCTAGCATCAAAAGTTAACCTTATGAAAATGCTAGAATGACCAGAGAGACAATTTAAAATACTAGCATGAAGATAAAAGCAGTTTAAAATCTAAGTATGAAAAGAGATACATTTAAAAGTCCTACTATTAAAAAAGAAACAGATAATAATGCTAATATGGAAATGAAAGCAGCTTAAAATCCTGTTATGAAAATAGCGATAGACAATTATATCTCAAGCATTAAAATAGAGAGATTGTCATCTTTTTTTATTTTTTAATTGAGAATCAAGTTCTGAATAGTTTATTAAACTTGTAGTAAAAGTGTTATACCGGGTGTTTATAATGTCTCAGTGCGGTGACATGATCAATATGTAGAAAAGAAAGGTGGAGCAGGGGTCTACATAGAGTACCCAAAAATAACACTAGGGATATGGAAAAGATAGTAACAGGGAAATATTATCACAATTACGATACAAAAATGCAAGCAATAAAGTTGGCAATAGAAAAACTGTTGAACAGTAATCTTAGCACACAGCCTGTGGAGCTTTTGACAGATGCAAGATCAGTACTCCAGGCACTGCAATCCAGAAAGTTGCTACATCTGCAAACTTTATTGACTGAACTCACAAACACCATAGGATTACCCTGCAGTGGATCCCATCTCACTATGGAATACCAGGAAACTAGAAACAGATCAGCTTTCATAAAAAGGTGCAACAGGCACACAACCAGATGCGCCGGTTGCATACCATCATAAGATACAGATAATCAAATCAATCAGAAGAACAAATGCTCCAAATCAGGATGTATTTCATTACATGAATAGATAGGAATGATTTATCATTATGAGCATTAGAACAGGACACAAATGACTGACTCCACAGTCACGTGTCTACAAAATTCAATATCGGTACCTCAACTACATGTACATGTGGACAGGCGCCCCAGACAGCGGAACGCATATTTCAAGAATGCACTGAATATGGTAGACTGAGGAAAGTCCACTTATACCATTAATACAACACTACAGACAAGACTATATGCACCACTGTAAGAATGAGAAAAGACGGTAACATTTATACAAGAAACGACATTGCAGTTATAGACAATACTTCAGGCGAACGAAAGATAGATATATAGATCCAGAAGGTTTTCGAAAATAGTAAAGACAAGTCTCAGAATATCTTGAGGCCTGTGCTGGATATTTTGAACACATGCTGTAAACACAGCTTCATCGCGTGAACAGCTTCTTTACCTAATACAAGCCAGCCAACAGCAGTAGTATCTAGACACAAATTTTATATACAATTTCACGTAATTTCAAAAATATGTTCACTGCACCGGACTTTATACAGCCTCGTTTTCTTATTTAAGACAGAAGTTGACCTTTCTATGAGCTAAGGAAGAGAACTTTTAATTTTTGAGGGAAATTATAAATAATTAATATTTGCAACCACAAATTAAGCAAAGGTACATTTCTTTTAATTTGATACTTTAGGGTTTGCAATTTCTTATAGAAATTTTCATAGATCTTGCATATTTTATGATAACATTATTTTCTGGGAAACAATATGCATATAAATAAAAGTTTTGACAATTTACAATTACAATATATCGACGTATAAAGAATTCTTAACTAATAATATATCTGGAGTTACTTCCCTTTAAAATAAATCACGAACACTTAATTTTTTAAGAATATAAGTTAATATTAACATTTTCATTAACAATTCAACGTTAGAACACTTTTTTGCATTTAATTTTGACATGTTAGAACGAACCATGCCTGTAAATATTATGCAACATTTAAATATATATTCTTCAATGAATTACTATATTTGTTAGCAGATAATCAAGTGTTTA
Source organism: Megaustenia siamemsis (assembly GCA_032433765.1). Taxonomy (NCBI): domain Eukaryota; kingdom Metazoa; phylum Mollusca; class Gastropoda; order Stylommatophora; family Ariophantidae; genus Megaustenia; species Megaustenia siamemsis. The sequence continues at coordinate 56,808,055 of JAVIAB010000106.1, forward strand.
AAGTTTCTAAATATTTTTATAGATCATAGATCCAAAGAAGTTAATTTACAAAAATTAGTTGAGGCCGTCTCATCACTTCAATGTAGAGTCTAGAAGAGATAATGTCATATATATATATATTTTTATAAAAACTATTAATATACTATGCAGTTTAAATTTCAAAATTGTAGTAGAAAAAGGGAGAGGAGTTGGAGATAGACAATTGAACATAATTCGTGTCACTGAGAGAGAGAGAGAGAGGCAGTTTAAAAGACTAACATAGAGAGAGAGAGAGAGAGAGAGAGAGAGAGATATGCAGTTATATATATTAAACATTAAGATATAGATAAAAGAAAAAAGAGAATTAGAGAGAGGCATTTTAAATTCTAGCATTAATAGATAGAGATTAAAATGTAGGAGTTAAGAGAGTTGAGAGAGTTTATATTTCTAGCATCAAAAGTTAACCTTATGAAAATGCTAGAATGACCAGAGAGACAATTTAAAATACTAGCATGAAGATAAAAGCAGTTTAAAATCTAAGTATGAAAAGAGATACATTTAAAAGTCCTACTATTAAAAAAGAAACAGATAATAATGCTAATATGGAAATGAAAGCAGCTTAAAATCCTGTTATGAAAATAGCGATAGACAATTATATCTCAAGCATTAAAATAGAGAGATTGTCATTCTTTTTTTATTTTTTAATTGAGAATCAAGTTCTGAATAGTTTATTAAACTTGTAGTAAAAGTGTTATACCGGGTGTTTATAATGTCTCAGTGCGGTGACATGATCAATATATAGAAAAGAAAGGTGGAGCAGGGGTCTACATAGAGTACCCAAAAATAACACTAGGGATATGGAAAAGATAGTAACAGGGAAATATTATCACAATTACGATGCAAAAATGCAAGCAATAAAGTTGGCAATAGAAAAACTGTTGAACAGTAATCTTAGCACACAGCCTGTGGAGCTTTTGACAGATGCAAGATCAGTACTCCAGGCACTGCAATCCAGAAAGTTGCTACATCTGCAAACTTTATTGACTGAACTCAACAAACACCATAGGATTACCCTGCAGTGGATCCCATCTCACTATGGAATACCAGGAAACTAGAAAACAGATCAGCTTTCATAAAAAGGTGCAACAGGCACACAACCAGATGCGCCGGTTGCATACCATCATAAGATACAGATAATCAAATCAATCAGAAGAACAAATGCTCCAAATCAGGATGTATTTCATTACATGAATAGATAGGAATGATTTATCATTATGAGCATTAGAACAGGACACAAATGACTGACTCCACAGTCACGTGTCTACAAAATTCAATATCGGTACCTCAACTACATGTACATGTGGACAGGCGCCCCAGACAGCGGAACGCATATTTCAAGAATGCACTGAATATGGTAGACTGAGGAAAGTCCACTTATACCATTAATACAACACTACAGACAAGACTATATGCACCACTGTAAGAATGAGAAAAGACGGTAACATTTATACAAGAAACGACATTGCAGTTATAGACAATACTTCAGGCGAACGAAAGATAGATATATAGATCCAGAAGGTTTTCGAAAATAGTAAGAGACAAGTCTCAGAATATCTTGAGGCCTGTGCTGGATATTTTGAACACATGCTGTAAACACAGCTTCATCGCGTGAACAGCTTCTTTACCTAATACAAGCCAGCCAACAGCAGTAGTATCTAGACACAAATTTTATATACAATTTCACGTAATTTCAAAAATATGTTCACTGCACCGGACTTTATACAGCCTCGTTTTCTTATTTAAGACAGAAGTTGACCTTTCTATGAGCTAAGGAAGAGAACTTTTAATTTTTGAGGGAAATTATAAATAATTAATATTTGCAACCACAAATTAAGCAAAGGTACATTTCTTTTAATTTGATACTTTAGGGTTTGCAATTTTTATAGAAATTTTCATAGATCTTGCATATTTTATGATAACATTATTTTCTGGGAAACAATATGCATATAAATAAAAGTTTTGACAATTTACAATTACAATATATCGACGTATAAAGAATTCTTAACTAATAATATATCTGGAGTTACTTCCCTTTAAAATAAATCACGAACACTTTTAATTTTTTAAGAATATAAGTTAATATTAACATTTTCATTAACAATTCAACGTTAGAACACTTTTTTGCATTTAATTTTGACATGTTAGAACGAACCATGCCTGTAAATATTATGCAACATTTAAATATATATTCTTCAATGAATTACTATATTTGTTAGCAGATAATCAAGTGTTTAAAGTTTCTAAAATTTTTATAGATCATAGATCCAAAGAAGTTAATTTACAAAAATTAGTTGAGGCCGTCTCATCACTTCAATGTAGAGTCTAGAAGAGATAATGTCATATATATATATATATATATATATATATATATATATATATATTAAAAAAACTATTAATATACTATGCAGTTTAAATTTCAAAATTGTAGTAGAAAAAGGGAGAGGAGTTGGAGATAGACAATTGAACATAATTCGTGTCACTGGAGAGAGAGAGAGTGGCAGTTTAAAAGACTAACATAGAGAGAGAGAGAGAGAGAGAGAGAGAGAGAGATATGCAGTTATATATATTAAACATTAAGATATAGATAAAAGAAAAAGAGAATTAGAGAGAGGCATTTTAAATTTCTAGCATTAATAGATAGAGATTAAAATGTAGGAGTTAAGAGAGTTGAGAGAGTTTATATTTCTAGCATCAAAAGTTAACCTTATGAAAATGCTAGAATGACCAGAGAGACAATTTAAAATACTAGCATGAAGATAAAAGCAGTTTAAAATCTAAGTATGAAAAGAGATACATTTAAAAGTCCTACTATTAAAAAAAAACAGATAATAATGCTAATATGGAAATGAAAGCAGCTTAAAATCCTGTTATGAAAATAGCGATAGACAATTATATCTCAAGCATTAAAATAGAGAGATTGTCATTCTTTTTTTATTTTTTAATTGAGAATCAAGTTCTGAATAGTTTATTAAACTTGTAGTAAAAGTGTTATACCGGGTGTTTATAATGTCTCTGTGCGGTGACATGATCAATATATAGAAAAGAAAGGTGGAGCAGGGGTCTACATAGAGTACCCAAAAAATAACACTAGGGATATGGAAAAGATAGTAACAGGGAAATATTATCACAATTACGATGCAAAAATGCAAGCAATAAAGTTGGCAATAGAAAAACTGTTGAACAGTAATCTTAGCACACAGCCTGTGGAGCTTTTGACAGATGCAAGATCAGTACTCCAGGCACTGCAATCCAGAAAGTTGCTACATCTGCAAACTTTATTGACTGAACTCACAAACACCATAGGATTACCCTGCAGTGGATCCCATCTCACTATGGAATACCAGGAAACTAGAAAACAGATCAGCTTTCATAAAAAGGTGCAACAGGCACACAACCAGATGCGCCGGTTGCATACCATCATAAGATACAGATAATCAAATCAATCAGAAGAACAAATGCTCCAAATCAGGATGTATTTCATTACATGAATAGATAGGAATGATTTATCATTATGAGCATTAGAACAGGACACAAATGACTGACTCCACAGTCACGTGTCTACAAAATTCAATATCGGTACCTCAACTACATGTACATGTGGACAGGCGCCCCAGACAGCGGAACGCATATTTCAAGAATGCACTGAATATGGTAGACTGAGGAAAGTCCACTTATACCATTAATACAACACTACAGACAAGACTATATGCACCACTGTAAGAATGAGAAAAGACGGTAACATTTATACAAGAAACGACATTGCAGTTATAGACAATACTTCAGGCGAACGAAAGATAGATATATAGATCCAGAAGGTTTTCGAAAATAGTAAGAGACAAGTCTCAGAATATCTTGAGGCCTGTGCTGGATATTTTGAACACATGCTGTAAACACAGCTTCATCGCGTGAACAGCTTCTTTACCTAATACAAGCCAGCCAACAGCAGTAGTATCTAGACACAAATTTTATATACAATTTCACGTAATTTCAAAAATATGTTCACTGCACCGGACTTTATACAGCCTCGTTTTCTTATTTAAGACAGAAGTTGACCTTTCTATGAGCTAAGGAAGAGAACTTTTAATTTTTGAGGGAAATTATAAATAATTAATATTTGCAACCACAAATTAAGCAAAGGTACATTTCTTTTAATTTGATACTTTAGGGTTTGCAATTTTTAATAGAAATTTCATAGATCTTGCATATTTTATGATAACATTATTTTCTGGGAAACAATATGCATATAAATAAAAGTTTTGACAATTTACAATTACAATATATCGACGTATAAAGAATTCTTAACTAATAATATATCTGGAGTTACTTCCCTTTAAAATAAATCACGAACACTTTTAATTTTTTAAGAATATAAGTTAATATTAACATTTTCATTAACAATTCAACGTTAGAACACTTTTTTGCATTTAATTTTGACATGTTAGAACGAACCATGCCTGTAAATATTATGCAACATTTAAATATATATTCTTCAATGAATTACTATATTTGTTAGCAGATAATCAAGTGTTTAAAGTTTCTAAATATTTTTATAGATCATAGATCCAAAGAAGTTAATTTACAAAAATTAGTTGAGGCCGTCTCATCACTTCAATGTAGAGTCTAGAAGAGATAATGTATATATATATATATATATATTTAAAAAAACTATTAATATACTATGCAGTTTAAATTTCAAAATTGTAGTAGAAAAAGGGAGAGGAGTTGGAGATAGACAATTGAACATAATTCGTGTCACTGGAGAGAGAGAGAGTGGCAGTTTAAAAGACTAACATAGAGAGAGAGAGAGAGAGAGAGAGAGAGATATGCAGTTATATATATTAAACATTAAGATATAGATAAAAGAAAAAGAGAATTAGAGAGAGGCATTTTAAATTTCTAGCATTAATAGATAGAGATTAAAATGTAGGAGTTAAGAGAGTTGAGAGAGTTTATATTTCTAGCATCAAAAGTTAACCTTATGAAAATGCTAGAATGACCAGAGAGACAATTTAAAATACTAGCATGAAGATAAAAGCAGTTTAAAATCTAAGTATGAAAAGAGATACATTTAAAAGTCCTACTATTAAAAAAGAAACAGATAATAATGCTAATATGGAAATGAAAGCAGCTTAAAATCCTGTTATGAAAATAGCGATAGACAATTATATCTCAAGCATTAAAATAGAGAGATTGTCATTCTTTTTTTATTTTTTAATTGAGAATCAAGTTCTGAATAGTTTATTAAACTTGTAGTAAAAGTGTTATACCGGGTGTTTATAATGTCTCTGTGCGGTGACATGATCAATATATAGAAAAGAAAGGTGGAGCAGGGGTCTACATAGAGTACCCAAAAAATAACACTAGGGATATGGAAAAGATAGTAACAGGGAAATATTATCACAATTACGATGCAAAAATGCAAGCAATAAAGTTGGCAATAGAAAAACTGTTGAACAGTAATCTTAGCACACAGCCTGTGGAGCTTTTGACAGATGCAAGATCAGTACTCCAGGCACTGCAATCCAGAAAGTTGCTACATCTGCAAACTTTATTGACTGAACTCAACAAACACCATAGGATTACCCTGCAGTGGATCCCATCTCACTATGGAATACCAGGAAACTAGAAAACAGATCAGCTTTCATAAAAAGGTGCAACAGGCACACAACCAGATGCGCCGGTTGCATACCATCATAAGATACAGATAATCAAATCAATCAGAAGAACAAATGCTCCAAATCAGGATGTATTTCATTACATGAATAGATAGGAATGATTTATCATTATGAGCATTAGAACAGGACACAAATGACTGACTCCACAGTCACGTGTCTACAAAATTCAATATCGGTACCTCAACTACATGTACATGTGGACAGGCGCCCCAGACAGCGGAACGCATATTTCAAGAATGCACTGAATATGGTAGACTGAGGAAAGTCCACTTATACCATTAATACAACACTACAGACAAGACTATATGCACCACTGTAAGAATGAGAAAAGACGGTAACATTTATACAAGAAACGACATTGCAGTTATAGACAATACTTCAGGCGAACGAAAGATAGATATATAGATCCAGAAGGTTTTCGAAAATAGTAAGAGACAAGTCTCAGAATATCTTGAGGCCTGTGCTGGATATTTTGAACACATGCTGTAAACACAGCTTCATCGCGTGAACAGCTTCTTTACCTAATACAAGCCAGCCAACAGCAGTAGTATCTAGACACAAATTTTATATACAATTTCACGTAATTTCAAAAATATGTTCACTGCACCGGACTTTATACAGCCTCGTTTTCTTATTTAAGACAGAAGTTGACCTTTCTATGAGCTAAGGAAGAGAACTTTTAATTTTTGAGGGAAATTATAAATAATTAATATTTGCAACCACAAATTAAGCAAAGGTACATTTCTTTTAATTTGATACTTTAGGGTTTGCAATTTTTAATAGAAATTTTCATAGATCTTGCATATTTTATGATAACATTATTTTCTGGGAAACAATATGCATATAAATAAAAGTTTTGACAATTTACAATTACAATATATCGACGTATAAAGAATTCTTAACTAATAATATATCTGGAGTTACTTCCCTTTAAAATAAATCACGAACACTTTTAATTTTTTAAGAATATAAGTTAATATTAACATTTTCATTAACAATTCAACGTTAGAACACTTTTTTGCATTTAATTTTGACATGTTAGAACGAACCATGCCTGTAAATATTATGCAACATTTAAATATATATTCTTCAATGAATTACTATATTTGTTAGCAGATAATCAAGTGTTTAAAGTTTCTAAATATTTTTATAGATCATAGATCCAAAGAAGTTAATTTACAAAAATTAGTTGAGGCCGTCTCATCACTTCAATGTAGAGTCTAGAAGAGATAATGTCATATATATATATATATATATATATATATATATATTTTAAAAACTATTAATATACTATGCAGTTTAAATTTCAAAATTGTAGTAGAAAAAGGGAGAGGAGTTGGAGATAGACAATTGAACATAATTCGTGTCACTGGAGAGAGAGAGAGTGGCAGTTTAAAAGACTAACATAGAGAGAGAGAGAGAGAGAGAGAGAGAGAGATATGCAGTTATATATATTAAACATTAAGATATAGATAAAAGAAAAGAGAATTAGAGAGAGGCATTTTAAATTTCTAGCATTAATAGATAGAGATTAAAATGTAGGAGTTAAGAGAGTTGAGAGAGTTTATATTTCTAGCATCAAAAGTTAACCTTATGAAAATGCTAGAATGACCAGAGAGACAATTTAAAATACTAGCATGAAGATAAAAGCAGTTTAAAATCTAAGTATGAAAAGAGATACATTTAAAAGTCCTACTATTAAAAAAAACAGATAATAATGCTAATATGGAAATGAAAGCAGCTTAAAATCCTGTTATGAAAATAGCGATAGACAATTATATCTCAAGCATTAAAATAGAGAGATTGTCATTCTTTTTTTATTTTTTAATTGAGAATCAAGTTCTGAATAGTTTATTAAACTTGTAGTAAAAGTGTTATACCGGGTGTTTATAATGTCTCTGTGCGGTGACATGATCAATATATAGAAAAGAAAGGTGGAGCAGGGGTCTACATAGAGTACCCAAAAAATAACACTAGGGATATGGAAAAGATAGTAACAGGGAAATATTATCACAATTACGATGCAAAAATGCAAGCAATAAAGTTGGCAATAGAAAAACTGTTGAACAGTAATCTTAGCACACAGCCTGTGGAGCTTTTGACAGATGCAAGATCAGTACTCCAGGCACTGCAATCCAGAAAGTTGCTACATCTGCAAACTTTATTGACTGAACTCAACAAACACCATAGGATTACCCTGCAGTGGATCCCATCTCACTATGGAATACCAGGAAACTAGAAAACAGATCAGCTTTCATAAAAAGGTGCAACAGGCACACAACCAGATGCGCCGGTTGCATACCATCATAAGATACAGATAATCAAATCAATCAGAAGAACAAATGCTCCAAATCAGGATGTATTTCATTACATGAATAGATAGGAATGATTTATCATTATGAGCATTAGAACAGGACACAAATGACTGACTCCACAGTCACGTGTCTACAAAATTCAATATCGGTACCTCAACTACATGTACATGTGGACAGGCGCCCAGACAGCGGAACGCATATTTCAAGAATGCACTGAATATGGTAGACTGAGGAAAGTCCACTTATACCATTAATACAACACTACAGACAAGACTATATGCACCACTGTAAGAATGAGAAAAGACGGTAACATTTATACAAGAAACGACATTGCAGTTATAGACAATACTTCAGGCGAACGAAAGATAGATATATAGATCCAGAAGGTTTTCGAAAATAGTAAGAGACAAGTCTCAGAATATCTTGAGGCCTGTGCTGGATATTTTGAACACATGCTGTAAACACAGCTTCATCGCGTGAACAGCTTCTTTACCTAATACAAGCCAGCCAACAGCAGTAGTATCTAGACACAAATTTTATATACAATTTCACGTAATTTCAAAAATATGTTCACTGCACCGGACTTTATACAGCCTCGTTTTCTTATTTAAGACAGAAGTTGACCTTTCTATGAGCTAAGGAAGAGAACTTTTAATTTTTGAGGAAATTATAAATAATTAATATTTGCAACCACAAATTAAGCAAAGGTACATTTCTTTTAATTTGATACTTTAGGGTTTGCAATTTTTAATAGAAATTTTCATAGATCTTGCATATTTTATGATAACATTATTTTCTGGGAAACAATATGCATATAAATAAAAGTTTTGACAATTTACAATTACAATATATCGACGTATAAAGAATTCTTAACTAATAATATATCTGGAGTTACTTCCCTTTAAAATAAATCACGAACACTTTTAATTTTTTAAGAATATAAGTTAATATTAACATTTTCATTAACAATTCAACGTTAGAACACTTTTTTGCATTTAATTTTGACATGTTAGAACGAACCATGCCTGTAAATATTATGCAACATTTAAATATATATTCTTCAATGAATTACTATATTTGTTAGCAGATAATCAAGTGTTTAAAGTTTCTAAATATTTTTATAGATCATAGATCCAAAGAAGTTAATTTACAAAAATTAGTTGAGGCCGTCTCATCACTTCAATGTAGAGTCTAGAAGAGATAATGTCATATATATATATATATATATATATATATATATATATATATATATATATATATATATAAAACTATTAATATACTATGCAGTTTAAATTTCAAAATTGTAGTAGAAAAAGGGAGAGGAGTTGGAGATAGACAATTGAACATAATTCGTGTCACTGGAGAGAGAGAGAGTGGCAGTTTAAAAGACTAACATAAGAGAGAGAGAGAGAGAGAGAGAGAGAGAGAGAGAGATGCAGTTATATATATTAAACATTAAGATATAGATAAAAGAAAAAAGAATTAGAGAGAGGCATTTTAAATTTCTAGCATTAATAGATAGAGATTAAAATGTAGGAGTTAAGAGAGTTGAGAGAGTTTATATTCTAGCATCAAAAGTTAACCTTATGAAAATGCTAGAATGACCAGAGAGACAATTTAAAATACTAGCATGAAGATAAAAGCAGTTTAAAATCTAAGTATGAAAAGAGATACATTTAAAGTCCTACTATTAAAAAGAAACAGATAATAATGCTAATATGGAAATGAAAGCAGCTTAAAATCCTGTTATGAAAATAGCGATAGACAATTATATCTCAAGCATTAAAATAGAGAGATTGTCATTCTTTTTTATTTTTTAATTGAGAATCAAGTTCTGAATAGTTTATTAAACTTGTAGTAAAAGTGTTTACCGGTGTTTATAATGTCTCAGTGCGGTGACATGATCAATATATAGAAAAGAAAGGTGGAGCAGGGGTCTACATAGAGTACCCAAAAAATAACACTAGGGATATGGAAAAGATAGTAAACAGGGAAATATTATCACAATTA